>JALMQS010000899.1:0-82896 GCA_024734495.1 Forficula auricularia
CAAATGCTTACATTCATGGTCCACCAGATTTCTGGGAAAAGCTCATTGGTAGAACAAATAATAGGGCCTCTTAACAAATATTATATATTTCGACCTGGTTTCGGAACTTTTGCTTTCCAAGATTATGTTCAGGGTTTTCACAGATTCATAATTTTTGGAAGAATTTGATTTAAAACGTTTCGATAGGTCCCTTTTACTTCAAATTTTTAGATTTTTGTCCTCTGCTTTATTTGTTTCTCTTTGTGAATCAACAACTCTGCTACTCTCGGCAAAACAAAAACTTTTTAATTGTTTTCTTTGTTTAAATTATTTTAAGGGATAATCTCTTTTTTTTGAGATAGACTATTGTTCAGTGAAAATTTAGGGTTGTCTCTAATGACCTATAGATAAATAAAGGAAAATTAGAAGTACCTTGCCTATTATCTATAGGCTAGGAATGTATTTTTTTGCTTTGTTATTAAAAGGTCTATTATAATATTTTTCTTTAAATTGAGTTGATTATTGATAACATTTTCATTATTCGACAGGGCAAATTTTATTTCAGTGGACTCAAGATCCAATCTTAATCCTTTTATTCCTTTTCTTTGGAATCATTTCTTATAAAAACTACCTTAAGTCTCTTGTGGCGGGAAAAAAACTTAAATTCATATCGCTCTTTGTTTGGTGTTCAGACGATAAATCTGCCACCTGGCTGCAAATTCTGTTTGGGAATTTTGTCTCTACGAATTTTTAATATGGCCGGGGCGATCGCCCCTCCGCCCCCCCCCGTGGATCCGCCCTTGAATGGGATGTCCTAACGCATCCACCGTATTCTCCTGATATCGCACCATTTGACTATCAATTGTTCCGGTCATTGCAAAATATTTAAATGGAAAAAACTTTGACACTTTGGAGGCCTTAAAAAACGGCATGTGAAACTATGGTGAATTATCTGTTCTTTGGAGAGATGCTGTGGGGCGAAGTGTTTCAAGATCCACGTGCTATAGAGAAGGCCTTAAGTTAGGTTTTAAAACTTACAAGGTAATTTTATTGCAACTTATTCCAACATTTTTTTTTGTAATTTTACTAATTTTTTTAGGCGAAAGAAAAGCCACTCTTGACATTAAAACAAAAGAAAAACCGTCTTAAATGGGCTAAAAGTCACATTAATTGGACGAGTGATGAATGGTATAGTGTCCATTGGAGTGATGAGTCTCGTTTTGAAGTTTGTGTTGGGGACAATCGAAGCAGAGTTATTCGACAGAAAAATGAAGCTTTCAACTCAGATTGTTTAAAAAAGAAAGTAAAATTTCCTGCTTCAGTTATGGTATGTGGTTCACTGTCTGCTAGAGGTGTTGGAAAACTTCACTTCATTGATGGAATTGTAAACACCAATAAATATTTAGAGATTTTAAAAAAATCGTTACTTCCAACAATGGCAGATGCATTGCAGAATAATAATAATTTTGTGTTCCAACAAGACGGAGTGGTCTGCCATACATCAAGAAAATCTTTAAAATCGCTTTCTGATCATAATGTTCCACTTTTTGAGTGGGTGGCAAACAGTCCCGACTTGTCACCAATAGAAACTCTTTGGCCCACAATGAAAAAGCTATTACGAATACAACCAGCTAGAAACGTAGTCGAATTAAAACACAAACTTCAAAATATTTGGGATACTTTCACTCAAGATGAGTGTCAAAACTTAATAAGTACGTTGCCCAAAGAATTCAAGCCGTAATTAAAAATAAAGGCGACGTCACACAGTGGTAAAGGTTTTGTATTTTGTATGTTTTCCTTGTTTTTAACAATTAAAAAATAATTTTAAGTTAAATGTTACAATAAAATGTTTTAAATTGTTTAAAATGTTGTTCCAAATGATAATAAAAATAAATATTTAAATTAAATTTACCATGAATTAGCATAATTTTATTTAAAAAGAAAAAATATTGGTGGGCCAATTGAGATGGGACGGGGCTCGTATATATGCGGACTAGTAAAATTTCTCCGCGGACCACTGGTGGTCCGCCGGACCAGCGGTTGAGAATAGCTGAACTATTCAAAATTAATGATAATAAGGAAGTTAATTATACTAGAACTAAACAAATAATGAATAGTAGAGATTGTGGTGTTGGTGCAAGGTAAAACATCTTTAAATAATGAATAATCGATTTAAACCTAAAAATTTAACTAAATGTTAAAGTGATGATAGAAATGGTAAAATGGGAAATTATAATAATACGATTGATACTTTTAATAATGAAGAACTATACAATTGCAAAAGATGTGGAACAAAGAACAAAAGAATGGCGTGCTCGGCATATGGCCGGAAATGCAGTTTTTGTAACAAATTAAATCACTTTAAAAAAGGGTGTTTTCATTTTAAAAACACCCAAAATGTAAAGGAAATCGAAAATTCTTCATCATCTGAATCAGTAGATGTTGAATGTGATAGTGTTGAAAAAGTAATAGACTATAATACCTTTTCTATTAATAAGATTTGTGGAAAGAATCTATATCTATTAATAAAATTCCTATTAAATTTATACTTGACACTGCTAGTGATGTTAATATTTTATCATTAAAAATATTTAATAAACTAAAAATTAACACATCTAAAATTATTAAGACCAAAATACCTATCAAATCATACCCAGGCTTTACAACCAAACCTATTGATGAAATTAATTTGAAATGTTCATACAAAAATAAAAATAAAAATCTTGATTTTATTATACTAGAGTATGAGTCATCGCCAATACTTGGAGCTGATTCATTTGTAGAATTCGGTTTTCTAAAAAGGCTTTATACGCTTAGCGATAACAATAATAATTTGAATGAAAATTATTTTAAAAATGAAACAAGATAATAATGATAATCAAATTAATACTGATGATAACACCGTAAAAAATATGGTATATAGATTTTTGTCTTCAATTTTAATTTTTACTGCATATTTTTGCATATTTCAACGTATACTGCATATTACTTGCATATTTCGGCATTTTTAACTGCATATTTTATGATATATTTTAGCAGTTTTTACTGCATAAAAATCCGGTCTCTAGTTATAACACACAACCCAAATGATTCAGGCCGAAAATGTAGACAAATTTCCTAATTACCGGCTAAGAATTCATAAACGAATCCATACACAGAAGGGGCGCCTGGGACACCCCGGACCCCTTCTGCCACAATTGCGCGAACCAGGTGGAGAATGTAAATCACATACTCTTCTTATGCCCTACACGGCTCTTGATAAATACACTAATTTAAAAAAAGAATCATTAGGGCCGTTTTTGAGAAAAAAAAAACAAAAAAAAAAACGAAAAATCTTTCATGTAAATGTCCACTTCTGGTCTTCCGATTTCAATGACTGATTTATTTTGCCACGCAGAGGGGGGAAGCCCTTTACAGAAAGAATACAGATTTGTTTATAAATTAGGTTATAACCCTCATCGGCCGTCCAAAAATTACGCCAGATGTTATGGCTATCAGTGAAAAGTATGTACATGTGGGACTCCAGAACCGAGGCCACAGTGTTGGGAGCGCCAAAAGCGCCCCACAACTGTGAAATGCGATCAAGAAGAGAAAAAAAACAATAATCAAATTACAACACTACAAACAAAAAACAAAACAAAAAACAAATAATAATTAACATCAAAATGGCAAAAAAAAGCTTGCTGTACTCCTTCTAGCCTATATCGAGCTTAAGTTTCGAATTTTGTAGCTCTGAGACTTATGGTTGCGAAACGCAGGGGGTAGATTCTTACGTACCGAAACATTAACTTCCGGTTTTTCTATTTTAGCCAAAATCTTGTTATACTTCTTGTAGCCTCTAGATAGCTTAAGTTTCAAATTTCAAGGCTCTGCGATTTTCCGAAGACGAGATATGAACGATTAAAATATTTATTTTACGACACTCCTAATTTACAACCCCTTCCTTTAATTCAATCAGATTAAAAATATGACACAACTATTAACTCATGACACTTGATAAATACACTAATTTTTAAATAAATCGTTATAGCCGTTTTTGAGAAAAAAAAACGAAATAAAGGAAGGGGGTATAAATTAGTATTGTCGCGATGACTTCAAATAAATGAAAATGTGAAAGTCGTGTGGTGAACACACCAGTTGATTTTTTTTTGTTTTTATATCCTATATATTGTATTTTTTCTCTCTCTTTCTATATATTTTGTATCATTTTTATTTTTGTTTCATATATTTAGTATCATATTTTTCTTTTTTTCTTGATTATTATATTAGCTTTCGGGAGTCGGGTTGTCAGAGCTGGCTAACGCGCTGGCCCGTTCTTCTCTCCTGTCTCAAAGGAACAAAAGACTGTTATATACATCTGTGCTTAGGCCTTCACTCACGTACGCCGCCACAGCGTGGCGCCATGTGAGCAAAACGACTCTCAAGCCTCTGCAAATATTCCAGAACAAATGTCTTCGCTTAACTTTAGACAAAACTAGATACACTAAAATAGATACACTTCATGAATTGGCCGAATTAGAAAAAATTGACGAACACATTTTCAAAATTTCCAAATCCTTCTATGATAATCAACTTAAACACAATAAACTAACAAGACACACCAAACAAATTATTCAAAATTCATATGGGAAAACCCCCAGATTTGCAGAGACTTATAGACGTCTAGGCATAATCACTAACTAATGTAAAGGCTCAAAAAGCCTAAATTCTTTTTTATATCTAAAAACAGGTTTGTGTTCTTTTGAATTTTTCCTGTAAAAACCCCTTAACGAATAAATTAATATAAACAAATCTAGGTGTAAGTATTTCACATATACTTGTATGTATCAAAAAAAGAAGTTATCATAATCACAAAGAACAAAAATCAAAGCAACATAAGCCATAATCCAAGGCAGGTGGTTGCAAACCTAATGAAAATATTTAATGTATATTATATAATCTGTCAATTATTGCCTAAATCTTGTAATATATGTACCTGTATATGTTTATTGTAAATAAAAACTTTTGAAATTGAAAAAAAAATTGCTGGCCCGTTGATGACGATGTTCAAGCGGGAGGCCGGGGTTCGATTCTGACTAGCATATAAAATTTATACCGGTTAAAACTCGGCTCCCTCACTAACCCTACTAACACTTTACTGATGTACTGTCTAAATGGGCTTTGTTCCCGGGGACAATAAATAAATAAAAAATATTACCTTTTTCTATTTCTCTTGATTTTTTTTTTGTATTATATTATATTATATTAATTTCTATGTAATGATTTTGGTCTAAAATTGTACATTAAAGGAGCTAGATGGCCCTACAGATACAATGTTTTAATAAATAAATAAATATTTTCATTCAAAAACGACTTAATTTTGTGAGCAATTATTAACAAATAGTTAAATAAAAATAAATCATAATATTAAAATCAAAATAGAGTGTATAATTTATTGTAAATAAAAAAAGTATATATAAAAAAAATTCAAGAAATTTTTGGATTATATATCCTGATACGTTGAACGGTGAGCAAAAAATAAATAAATAAAAATGTATTAATTTTTAAATTCAAAAGTTTTTGTGCCGAGAGTAGCAAAATTTTTATATATTGAAGGAGACAATAAAAGAGTGTGTCTTCTGCTGGAATTATAAATTTTATTTATTTATAACGAAACTATAGTCTCGTTATAAATAAATAAAATTTATAATTCCAGCAGAGACGCGCTCTTTGCTCCTTCGGTATTAATTTTTTTATTCACTCATCAGACACGATTTGAAAAGCTTGGCTTTAAATGCTGGTGATTTGTTAATGATTAATATTTGAGTCCAAGAGAGGTAACAGTAATTTGTTGGTGTCCTCGACGGTGGGCAGCAGAATGCCATGTTGGTACAGGCGGAAGCGAACATCATGTACTTGGGGTTGAACTGGACACACTGGACATGCGCTGGATGGTCGTCAGCCTTCAGTACGCACACTTTGTTCCCGGTATCAGCATTCAGACATGAACACTGCCTTCTGTAGAGCCTGAAAAGACGAACTGCGAGTCGGGCGAGAAGCTCGCCTCAATAGGGATTCTCTTGTTGTTAAAATGGCCTCTAAAGGTTTTGGCTTACCGTGCCTTGGAAAGAGTCAACCAGTGGAATGCTGGATCCGTTCGTTGAGATCAAAAATTGTTTTGCCATCCTGCTGAATTTCAAGCCTGTCCAATCGCATCCCTTCTCCAGATTGATTTTGAATGTTTTGAACGGGCCTTTATCGAAAGATCTCAAATCATAGGGGTTAATGATTTCGAGTTGACGCCCCAGCTGCAAAGATGAGTCCTTCTGGGTCATAGGCTGCAATGGGTCCACCCGACAAATGCTTCAGACCTGGCAATTAGGAGATCGAATCCCATAATCGGATGGTGTCGTCCATCGAGCTGGAGAGAAAAGTATCACCGATCGGCGAGATACAGAGAGTGACAACTTTCCTGGTATGCCCGGGGTAATAATGAATATATTTATTATCAGGTAGTGATAAATATCGGATATTGTCGTTGACTTTGGTCGATGAATGAATCGCCGTGTTATGCACAGTAAAATGAATTAAAATCGACGCCATGCTGCACGATTGACACTTTTTAAATGAGTGCCTTTTTACTGTCGTAAATCACTATCTGATCATCCTCCGAGCATGATATCAAATTATCGCCATTCGACGAGAAATCTATTGAAGTGATTTCATCAGGAGTATCTCGGAACACTTTGGCAACCTTAAAGCTTCTCTTACATGATCAACCAACTTCATTGTCATTACTTACTCCTTCTTTTGGCTTTTCCAAGACCTTGAAATATTGACAGATTTTAGAGAACCGGATTAATAAAAAAATGTTTATCAGTAACTGATATGACAAAATGCTCTAAATATTCAAAAAAAAAAAAATTTAGCGAGAACGCCTATTTTTATCTTGTCTATCAGAGCGCGTTCTATTCGATTTCTCAAATTGGAAACATCAAAGATGGAGACTGCTTACTTTGTCTGGAGGAATGCATCTGTTTTATTATTTATTATTCTTTATTTATTTTCGAAAATTATTACAAATATTTAGAGTAAAACAAAGAAAATTTATATATTTATATAATAAATAAAAAATATATTATTAAATATAAATAGAATTTTTATTTAAATCACACATAATTAATTATAATTATTTATTGAAACAAATAAATATAATATAAATACAATATTCAATAATAAATAATTATAATTAATTATGTGTGATTTAAATAAAAATTCAAATTTTAATCAAATTAATCACAAAAATAAAAGCTCCAACAACTTCATTACTAATAAGTATTTTTTTCAATATTAGAAATTGAAAGAAAAAATATATATTTTTTGGCAAAAATACAAAGTTGTAGTGGGTTGAAGAAGTTATTCAATAAAGCAAGGATGCACCGAGTACAATAAAACAAACAAAAAATATAAAGTATTAATTCGAAATAAATGTTCTAAATTTAATAATGATAGTAATTAATTTGTTTAGTTTTGTTATGATAAGTGGAGGGAAATTTAAATTAAAATAAGCTGATGTGGCCATTCCGCATGACTTTGAGAGAGGCACGGAATTCTCAATCTTTTTCTTCCAATGAACCTCTTCTGCAATTTTGTAAAAAATGTCTTTCCCATCTTTCCAGCTCAAAGTTTATTTCAAAAAATACCATTTTAATATTGAAAATAGAAGGTTCATATTTTAATTTAGAGATTTATCTAATAACAGAGCTGAGGTTGTTTTGCCAGTTCATTAAAACTTTTGAAATTTGTACGCAGATTAGCTCCCCCCCCCCCCCATTGAAATAATAAAATTTTCCATTTAGGGGGAATTTCACCCAGTTGAGAACCTCTGCTCTACACCTGGATTCATAGCCTCTGTAAGGGGTCCAAGTGTGCACCTGTGTGTCCTGGTGTGACCTGTTTTTAAAAGGGGCTATGTTAAAAAAAATTCATAGAGGTGACCAACATTTTTCCACTTCATAAAAAGCACATACTTATTCCATAATAGGGGACCCGGTTCAGATTTTGGGCCTCGGGACCGAAATTTGATACAGGACCCATGCCTGGCTTTACACTATACACCAGTGTTTTTCAACCTGTGGGTCACGACCCCCTGGAAGGTCACAGGCTTCAGTAAAAAATAAAAAAAAAGTTTAAAAATATATTTTTATAAAGATAATGTTAATTAAAAGGACGTTTGTAGGTTAACACAAATCCAACAAAAGGAAATAAATATGAGTCACATTCACATTAATGTTTTACGTTAACTAATTTCTCCCATCGTGGATCCGTATACATAATTATATTTTTTCTCTTTATTTATATCAGGATTTATAAAAACAAATAATAAATCAATACTTTTACTGTTTTGTGTGCTTTTACTATAAAAAAATCAAAAATTTTACACAAAGTCACAAGCCGGGCCTCTCAAACAGCGGAGGGTAGGGGTCGCCAAAATTTTCATACTAAGGGGGTCGCGTCATGAAAAAGGTTGAAAAACACTGCTATACACGATAGACCTGCCCCTCCTCATATCAGTGCCTATTTATCCCAAGTGAGGCGCCCCCTCAGGGCCCCCTCGTTTGATAAAAGTAATTAAACAGCATTAAATTGGAAAAATCCATGTGACTAAATTGTTCATATTTATTTTGGCTGATTTAGAAAGCTTATCTAAATGTCAAATTTTTATCTAGGGACTTGTATTGGTCGGGAGAAGGGGCTGCTGGTGAGTTTTAGCACTATTAGTGCCACCCAAGGGTTTTCGATTTTTTAATGTGTTGTTGATTAGAAGAAAAAAAGATGGTCCCTAAACATACCCAGCCCGGACTAATCCTCGTGAGGTTCGGTTCGCCTAGGACAGAGGATCCCAACCTTTTGTGGCCCATCTCCTTTCTGGTGGTTGACTAACACCTATCGCCCCCTTTTCATTTTCGTGTATCCTAATTTTATTTTGAGTAAAGTTAAGATAATAAAGCAATTTAATATTTTAAACAATTTTATTACCGTATATAAAAACAACCAAAACAATTTTATCCGGTCACTCTTAAGGAGGAGGTTCTCACAATCCACACAAAAAGTTTAGCCTCCTTGCTCTATAAATATGGACGGTGTTAAAATTTTAGGTTATGTTTTTAACATGAATGTACATTTTACGCTACTACTTTCTATTTATGAATGGATCGTTCGAAGCCATTGATATTTTATCCCCTCCACTAAAAATAATCCCCCAAATATGTTTGTGTTCTTTATTTTACTTTACCCTTATAGGAGTATGGTCAAGTATTGTAATAATCGTGCATGAAAAAAGTGTTTTTTTTTCCTTCTTTTTCGAAATATCTCAAAAACGGCTGAAACTATTTTGATTAAAAAAATTAAGCGAAACCATGGCATTTTGCTCTACAAAAAAGCTCTGATAAGTGAACATCGAAAAAATTATATTTTTCAGATAATAATTGTTTTGTCAAATGTCTTGTTGTCTGGTTGTTAGTTAGTTAATTGTGCGTTACCAAATTTTGTGGATGAGCTAGCTCAAAAACTAGTGTGAATATCGAAACCAAATTTCACACGTAGTTTTGGTCCATTGTGATTAAGAGCTGATTAGATTTTGGTGCATATCTACCCAAAATTAAGGGTTGGGGGGGGGGGGTTAAAAATTAAAAATCTAGGCCATTTGAGCAAACTCAACCAAATTTTGTATACATAATCAGTAGACCCCCAGAAGTCTAAAAATGCAAAAACGACCCTTCCAAAATAGGGGGGCGGGATGGCAAGTCAAAAAAATGAAAGAATTTGGCAGTTACGAAATTCAACCAAATTTTGTATACATAAACAGTGAGACCCCAGAAATAAAAAAAATAAAAAAACTAACCCCCCCCCCTACATGATTATAAATAATTTTGGGGGCCAGGTTATATGGTAAAGTCAAGAGGATGGGCACATCAGAACACGTCAGCTTATTTATTAAAACTACGTGGTAAATAATTTCAATTTTTAAAAGTTACTCGAATATATTATTCTAACAAATATTAGTTTTCATCAAGATGGTCCTTCAATGAAAAAAAAATAATTGGCATTTCCCCACCCTTTCCCTATCTACCACCATATGTAAAAATTTCATTTTTAATCGCAATTATTTCATGTTTGGTGTGGTAAATCGTCTTCAAATTTAAACAGTGTGTGTTTTATGCTTTTAATGACTAATATTTCAAGTTTCGAAAGATTTCTTGAATTTTTTGCATTGTGAAAGAACTACCTTAAATAAAATAGAAAAATAAGCTGACGTATTCGTGTGGCCATCCAATTGACTTTACCATACCACCTGGCCCCTCACTTATATTTAATACAATTATTTATAATCATGTAGGGGCGGGGTTATTTTGCATTTTTAGACTTCTGGGCTCCCACTGATTATGTATAAAATTTGCTTGAGCTGGCCTAGAAGTTTAATTTTTAACCCCCCCCTCCACCCCTTAATTTTGGGTCGATATGTACCAAAATCTAATCAGCTCTTAATCTCAATAGACCAAAACTACGTGTGAAATTTGGTTTTGATATTCCACACTAGTTTTTGGCTAGCTCGTCCACAAAAATTTGGCAAGCACAGACTAACAACCAGACAGACTAACAAACATTTTGACAAAACAATTATTATCTCAAAAAATTTTAATTTTTTCGATGTTCACTTATTAGGGTTTTTGTGGACCGAAATGCCATAGTTTCGCTGAATTTTTTTAATCAAAATAGTTTCAACTGTTTTTGAGTTATTTCGAAAAAAAGAAGAAAAAAAAACACTTTTTTCATGCGATTACAATACTTGACAATACCCTGTATGGTAAAGTAAAAATTAAAAATCACATTTTTTACAGATTTTTTTTAAGAACAAAGAAGTTGAATAATTAACTAAAAAACTGGAGTACCAATTTTCATTTAAATTGGAATCTGAAAAAATTAAAAAAAAGAGGACAGTTAAAATTTGAAAAAATAAATGAATGTTTGAAAACTTTGTTATTGTTTTATTTTACATTTTCAATGGCTGCCTTGTACTTCGTAGGACTTTCAGTTAAAGCTTGAATATCCGGCTTTATGTTCGTCAAGTTCAGGCATAAGCTTTATTTCTTTGTTTTGTGAAGCTGGACAACATAACTAAATCCTTTTTCAAATAAATATGTTGATAGGAACGAGTTGAGAAGTGGTTCAGTTTTCCCCACAGTTGTGGATAAAGTGTCCATAAGCTGCACAGGCTAACTCGTAACCGCTCTGCTTGAAAATGATTTTCGCCTCACGAATCATACTTCAGATCTAGAAACTCCGCCTGCAAACACTTATCAAGCTTATCCAGGTTTCAAACGAGAATGGATCTAGAATCCCATCAGGAATTTGTAACTTGGTCAAATCTTCAAATCTTGATTCCATATCAGTTTTTAACTGGTCAAGATGATCAGTAAAAATTAGGATTTTTGCTTCTGGGAGTTCAGGAGTCTCGTTATCTGAACTGTACTATTTTAATTCCCCCGCCCCTTTGACTACTCATCCCCCCAAATCGCCCACTTTTTTTTTTTTTTTTTATTGATATTGATGTGAGTAGGAGATACACCAGAAGGTGGATCCCCTAAAGGCCAGTATGGGCTGGCCCCCTCCATCGTGAAAAGAACAGAGCAGAAGAAGCCGGGATCACGAGCCAATCTGAGAAGCTTTAGATACAATTCAATATCCAATTTACTAAAGGTTTTAGTGGCTTCGAGCAGTGGTAAATTCTCCGCGCGATAAATTCGGTTAAATTTATCTCTTTTGGGTTAGAACCACTGATCAAGACCCTAGTAACTGTAAATTCATGGCATTAATGTGCGATGCGGGTGGTGGCGGGTGCTTATAAAGTAGCCGCTGGGCCGTCCGGACCTTTCGAGGGTGGTGTATGGAATAATGTGCACACATGAAATCCGGCCTAATAGAGCTGACCACTCCTACAGAAAAGTGTAAACTATATAAGAACCAAACTAAAACATAATTAAATTCGGAATGAATCCACCTCCACGCGGTAAGACACGGCCGCGCACAGGAGTTACACAGTCAAACGCGGCTAAGTGATTCATATGTACCCTCAAATTTAGCTATTTCAATAGGGACAGGGGTAGTGATGATGAGCCTTGGGTTCCCTAAGCTATCACATAATTAAAATAAGAGTGAGTGGAAGTGAGTGATTTCGCAGGGCAAGTATTTTCCCTGTTATTTTGCTATTTTCTCAATAGAAGCTGTAACGATATTTGTTTTAATAATCCGTACATTTATCACATGTCTTGAATTCTTGATCCGATTGTAATTGAGGGGAGTTAATTAGTCGTGTCGAAAATAAACAATAATTTAAACTGAAAAGATATTAATTTGCCGATGGTAATAGATTCAAATTTACTAGAAAAATCATAGATAAAAGATGGTGTCATCTATTAATTCCGATGGAGTGGAATATTTTTAATTATATGTCAGAGGGGTTGTTTTTCACCCCTCGGGAATCGAACTTGAGTGCCAGTAACAGCAATCCGGGCCACCTGGCTCACCTGCGGGATACGAACCTCTCTGACATATGCAAACGCGTAAAATATTTACTCAAAGATTATCTTAATTTGTAAAATTTCGCGATATAGTGATTCTAAATTTAAACATATAGCCATGCATATAATTTAAATAAAGGTGGTTGAGTGTTCGAATTTCTTCAAAATTCGAAACACTCAATACCTTTTATTTAAATTATATGGCATATTAATATGTTTAAATTTGAATCACTATATCTGTCACTGTGCTGAGTAAATTTTACGCGTTTGTCAGGGAGGTGTATCCCGCAGGTGGCAATAGCACTCGGGGCCCAATAGCCTATAATTAAAATGTTTTCCTCTCTAATAAAACCACCGGCTATGGTAAGTCACGGCACTTTTGAGCTTTCAGGCACCATCAATGGCTAGAAGAAGTACCCTAAGCTTGCAGTTGAAATTATAGAACCGGGAGTACCTACCTATTAGTCCAACTTTTTGGCTTTTTCCAATTTTCTTTAAGATAGTTGTTTTACCATATGGGTTTTTCTTAGGATTTTTTGAAATTTAGACAGATTATTATTTAAATATTTCTGCATCGATTGGTGGCAAAACGATATTAAATTCCAGGATTTTGTCAGACTTTTATACTTTGCACTATACGGGATATCGGAAAGTTTACGCATATTTAATTATAATTAAGAAACTCTTCTTACCATTGTAATAAAAAACTAAACCAACGTAAACAATAACTAATACATTTTTAAGAAAAATTTTAATTCATAGTTACAACACAGTTTCTGAGATAATAATGAATAAATAATGAAAAATGTATAATGAAAAATTTTCACCAAAAACAAGCTGGCAACAACGCATTTATTTAACCTAAAAAAGTGGGTTAACTTTAGTTCTTTTTTGACGTTTTTCGCTTCAGCCATTATCGCAACAGCTTTCAATCCCTTATTAAAAACTTTTTGTTTATAATGTACTTTATCTGACATTTCTATGATAAAATATATACAAACTCGGACAGTGTTGCCAGATTTGTCAAACGAGCACGGGATTAGCTAGTAGTGGTACATAAACAGCAAAAGTTTTGGGCTTATGAATTATGAATCCTTATTGTCTGTTCTATATACTCTAACACTTAAACTTTTTGCTAGTATTGGCGCGAAATAATTACTTTAAAAACCCAGATTGTAGTAATTTGAAAGAAGAAAAATTGGTATAATGATTTCATATATGGGAGAAACTAATCCTAAAGTCGTGTAGTGGCCATACCACTTGATTTTATGCTGATTAACAAGGGCAATTAACTATTGTGGCCGATGAAACTTTCAGTACACTCACTTTTTATCAAAATCCTTTTTCTTGTCCTCTTTAACAGTCATTCTTTGGTTGTTTGTTAATAATAATTGTTAAGCGTTCAAACAAGGGATGGGCTGTTAAGGAGAACAAAAAGGAGATGGTAGAAAGCATCCTTTATTGTTCCTTTTTAAGACCTGAAGATGGAGGAAGGCCTTTCGAAATGACGGTTTTTACAAGATTGAAAATGAAGTTTCAATAAATTATTTTATGTTGAAATAATTTATTGATTGTTTTCGAATTAATAAATACAATTCTTTTTAAAATAATAACAAAACATACGTGAAACTCGAACTGGATTTATTCGGGAATAGTTTTTTCATTATCGGTGGCCTGCCTCTGTAAAACAACTCCATTAATATCTACCAGACCATCTCCAGAAAACATTTCTAATATAATATACATTTATGGAGTTTTTTCTATCTAGATGTTTTCCCATTTTATTCAGTTCTAAAGAATTAAAAAAGCTTTTTATTAACTTTTTCTTGAAGTTATAAGACTTGATCGCTTTTATTTTTAGCATATAATGCCAAAAATGCAACAATTTTCACCCCCCCCCCTCCCCAGAAATTTCAAACACATATATGTCTTAACCCACCCTGTGTTCGAAAACTAAAAATTCGAAAATCTAATCAGTTCTTTGTTTTTGGAAATACAAATATTTTGGCACTAGAACGGACATTCAGTTCTTGGGTTTACAATTATAAATTATTGGTTCAATATTCTAGCAAGCATTTTTGTTACATACACACAGGCATTTTGTAAAAAACACTTTTACGAATTTATAGGACTTAGAAAAATAAAAAGATCTATAAAAATTCCAACTTGAAATTTTTTTATGAAAACAAGATTTCCATTTCTAATACTACTAATCAGCTAATTACAGATCTTTAATTAATTTAACTCCTATTTTACACCCTTAAGGTGGATCTTCGTAAAATCCTTCTTATCTGACATCTACGCCCTATAAAGTACCTCTATTTCAAATTTCAAGACCGTATGTCTAGTAGTTTTGGAGATATCGTGTTGAGTCAGTGAGTGAGTGAGTATTTCGCTTATATACTAGTATATATATAGATATCTACAATATTGGTGCAATTCAGAAACGAGCCGTCAGGCTAATTGACATTCTACCCTCACCGACTCCCTCGACTCGCTGGCTCATCGAGGAAATGTCTCTGCCCTTTCCCTTTTCTATGAATACTATCACTGCAGGTGCTCTGATGAGATAAAATCAATAATTCCCCCCAAAGCATGCTTTGCGTAGCACGCGTTTGCAGACTCCCAACACTCTTTCGCGGTCAAATTAGAAAAGTGCCGGACCACTTCATTCGCCAATACATATATCCCCATGACTTTAAGGAACTGGAACTCTCTCCGGCCTCCATCTTTCCCAGCACCTATAATCTTCAAACCTTCAAAACCGGGGTGCATAGACACCTACACCCTCTCACTTAATCAACCTTCCCTTCTCTTCGGTAATGCAAGGGTCTTTCGAAGATCCATAGGAACTGCATCTTTACTGGTGCACCCCTTCTTGCATTCGATTGCATTAAAAAAAAAAAAAAATGTTGAACTAACGTAAGTAACTTGTCTCGATATCAACTTTACATTTCTCATTTGTTTTAATTGCTTCATGTGTTTTAACTCAATTAAAAACTAATATTAAATAACTATATTAATATGGCTATTAAATAAATAAAAATAAAGTGGCAACGGCGGTAAGCTAGCCTATTACTAGGCTATATCATTCACTAAACTTGGAAAGATTCACACCACGAATATTTAAAAATAGTATTGTTGCATAATGAAATTTATACCCATCAGTACCCCTTGCCTAAAAACTTAATTCCTGGACAAAAAGAGTGTTAGGAATCACCCTCTCCTTGAGAAAGACTGGATTTTATTTCGTTGCATAGAAAGTTAGGACTGATGAAAACTTTTGTTAATGTTTTGGATAAAATCACGGTGAGGGTTTGGGTACTTGAGAAAAACATTTCATAAACTCAGTGATAGTAAGTTAGGCATATTTATTGGGCTGCAAATCCGTGAGAGGGAAATGCGCATGGTTAGCTTTTCAGACAAGTATGCAGTAATTTTTTTGGAAATGTGGTAGCTGACAACCTTTTAATTTCACTGTAAGCAGTGTTGCCAGATGAGATGAAACAAAAATCGTGAAAGTCAAGCTTGAAAATTCGTGAGAAATCGTGAAAGGCTAAAAGAGTAGCGATATTAAAAAAGTAAGCACATTTATATTGAACAGGAGATAAACACTTTTAATAATATATAAAAATAAACAAAACACAAGCTAGCTAAAGTTATGTACACCCACCATGTTGCTTTTGCTCCGTCAGAAGCAAACCCGATTAAATTTTTTTTCGTATGGAATCTTATTTTTGACAAAAATCGTTAATTAAATCAAAAAGGGCTGCTCCTGTTGCTTCTTTGACTGGCAAAATAGCCAAAAAACGGTCTTCAATTTTATAGTCAATGACTATTCTGGCAACAATGCATAAATTTTTAGTGCAAGTTCTATCCGTGGATTCGTCTACCATAATACTAAATTTATTTCTCCGTAATGTATCTATTAATTGCATTTTAGCTGTCACCGGTAACATTTTTAATAATATTTGTTATTTTGGTTCGGCTGCGCTTAATAGATTGGGCAATTTCTGAATCCGGACATATATTTTTGACTAAAGATGTTCCATTAACTTCATGGGTAAATTATGTTCCATTATAAAGGCCGCAAAACGCAAAATTCCCACTTTGACTTTGTGGTCGGTGTTTTTATTTATTTTTTTCAAACATTTGTATTACTGAAGGTTGTTTTTTATACATGATTTGACCTAATATGTTTAGTGGTCAGTTCATGTTTTTTAACTCGCCCTTGCCCCTTGAAACGAGAACATCACAACTACATTATTTACACCTAAGGCAAAAACAAAATACTTTAAAAAATATCCTAATACATACATACAAAAAAAGACATACCTACCAAGAATAAAAGAGCCTTTTTTAATGTTATTTATCCATTTGAACTCTTTCTCAATCACTTTTGTAATTTTGCTTGTATCCCTGTAGTTTAGGTTTTTTAGGCTTTTTTTGAACCTCAACATCGCTTTCACTATCTGACATCATTTTTAATTACACCAAGTATTGAAATGAAAAATAAGACCAATGTATCAAAATCTGGATCAAATTTAACCGACAGACTTAAATAAAAGACCTAGATGCGACTGGCGAAACAGACTTACTAAAGAGGTAATTTTTCTTCCCTTTCCTAGACAATTTATTTTTGTTTAACTAAAGCCACCAAGCAAAAAATAAAATAAAATGGCCAGCGCTCGCCGCGGCCTCCGACAATCGCAACAGCATCAAAGCGGCCGCCTTTAGTGCCGCAAAGAAGCCGGCTTCAGTTGACGTTTTGATCACTTCATCTATGATTATTTTCAAGGTCAATTTGAATATTTTGGTGGGGCTCAATTTTAGATACTAAATTAGGTATACCACGATCTCCAACAACATTTAGATACTAAATTATATTGCTCTAGATGTGGAACCTTATCTTTTAATTATTATTACTTCGTGCTAGTTTTTGAATTCTGTTTTAAATAAAGAAAAAAATGTAAATAAATTTGTGGCCCTAATGTTTTGATCTAAAGGTCCATTCATAAAATACGTCACTCAAACTTTCGCCCTTTCGACTCTTCTTCCCCCTTCGTTACGCAGCGTCACATTTTTTGGAACCCCCTAACAAATACATATAACGTCACAAAATCTAGACCCCCTGTAATAAAATTAAAAAACAACAAGTTAGGAAAAAAAACTAAAATAAAATTGATGAACTGCGAACATCCCGTTCCTAAAACCCCCTCACTTGTCACATATCATCACGATAAGAAATACCTCCTCCCCTGTTTGCGAAAGTATTTTATGAATGACCCTAATAAATTTTTAATATTCTCGTAAATATTTTTTATATATAAAAAGTTCAAACTTTCTTAATCCTAGGAGTTTGTTCTAATATTAAACTTTCAAAAAAAAGAAAAAATTAAAATCAAAATAATAATAGAAATTTTTGAAATTTCACCAGAAAAAACTTAAGCTCCATTTTATTAATTTTAACAGAAAAAGAGTGTTGAAATACTATTGAAAATTTAAAAAATAAAAAAGTCATAATAAATTTACAAATAACTTTATATTCTGAGAAGTTAGAAAGTTCAAATGAGAATAATACATTTTCGGAATTTATTTTCCTATTAGAAAAAAAAATAATTACCTACTCGCCATTGAGATAATTATAAATATATTTATAGGTCAAAGCTCACTGACTATATAAATATTATTATTTTATAGTATATTTTTTCATGACGATGTAAGGCTGATCACCTATAAGATAAGTATTCCAGACCCAACAATTAAATATATAATTCATTATAATACTTTTTTGACCTTTTAGCTCTCTATCAAGATATATTTGGTCAGTTCACTTTTTGACATTTCTGGGGGAATATAAAAAAATAATAATTTCATAATTTTTAGTTTGCATCAAATATCATTAGTAAAATGTTAACAAATATACCTATATTAATAAAAATAATTTTAGAAAAAAACCGAGACTTCAAAAAATTAAATGCAACAAATAAAATAATATTAAGTCAAAAAATCAATAAAATGCACTAAAAGGTATAAAATAATTATCTAATTTAGTTACAACTAAACGATGAAATTTTCCATGAAATCCACTTTTTGAAGTCGGTGCTAAACAAACTATATAAGCGAGCACGCGATATTGTTTTACGTACGAGCCAAACGTACTAAGTAAGATCCATCGAGTGAGATTCATAAAATGCATATGTTTGGCACCGACTTCAAAAAGTTATTTGATGTAACAATTTCATCGTTTAGTTAGCAACATGGAGCAATTATTTTTATATCTTTTAGTGCATTTTGTATTTTTGGTTCTTATTATTGAGGGCTAGTTGCATTGCCTAGGGCCTAGGGCCTAGGGGCATCTACACGTAAACTAATGCGGCCCTGTCCTCAACCCGTAACGTAAAACAAAATAAGTGACCCAAAAGTGGACACCTTAAACATTTGTGTTTAAAAATAAGGGGCAAATGAGCCCCAAATTCTTTTGTTATGTTGGATCACTCTTTGCAATACTGTTCAGAAGGCGATGGAATTGCAGCAATTTGCGGGATTTATTTTGCCCCTATTTTAAACACAGCAGTTTAAAGGTGTGTCCCCAGGTCACTTACTTTAGTGATAGAATGTGTATTTTGAAAAGAAAATCAAAAGGAAACTTTAAAAATAAATTTAGTAAATAAAGTCTAAAATCAAATGGAGCATTTTGCGTTGAGAAGCGAGTTTATCAATTATTTCCGTTATTAGAAATAATGATCCTGGTGCTATCAGAGCTTGGGCGGTTCAGTTCCCTGGTGATTCGTTTTAAAGAGGAAAACGTCCTTAAAGCGAAATCAAAGGAGTTATCCTATGCTTGATGAAAAGACTCACGAGACTAACAAATAAAATATTTCATGCAAAAGACTGGTTGATGATGAATGTCAAACCTTCGAAACTATAAATCAATTAAATAAATTATATAGATTCATATTTATATTTGGTATGTATATGTTTAGTTGCATAAAGCAGGGGGCAACCTCAATGATTTCTCTTTATGAATCAACAACTCTACTAGTCACTGTAAAACATAATCTTTTCAATGAAAACGTCCGTTCGGTTGTTGCAGTTGTTACTGAGATCACAGAAAAATTCCAATTAATTCCTTAATATTAGGGAAGCAAACTCATTGCATTCGTCTAAGTCACCAAAACACTTACTATAACAGATTCATCTGTCGGCCATTTTTAGTGTTAATTTAAATTGAAAATTTTATACCGATGGTAGCAAGAATTTTTATAATTATATTGAAGGAGACAACAAAAAGAGTGTGTCTTCTGCTGGTATAATATAAATAAAATTTATAATTCCGTAAAGACACGCTCTTTTATTGTCTCCTTCAATAATTGTTAATTGTTTGTTTGTTTTTTTATCAAAATTTTATTAATAAATAAAAAAAATGCAATTAATACTTTTTTATTAAAATAGATAAAAAAGTAGATTAATCGAACATTTTAATATAAGGGCATAATTTATGTGGGGAGAAGATCCAGGATGTCTAGGATACAACAGGTCAGGGAGAACTGCTCATCATGAATATATTGAATTTTTAGAGCGGAAAATTTGATATATTGTCCAAACTTCTTTTAAGTATTTTGCCAATAATTCCATGGATGATCTTGGCCATCTTCGTCTTCTTTTGGAACTGACACTGTATTTCTAGCTATATCAAAAATAAGTCTCTCTTCTGGTGTAACTAATGTTTGTATCTGCGGTTGCATTCCCTTTAATAATAGGTAGTTTACTCTGCGCTAAATTAATCAAGAAAAAATAAAATTATCAATATATTAAAATATATAGTATATATTTTAAAAAGTAAAAGATAAAAAAATATTGAAGAAAATTTTCTTGCTGAGTGGCAGCGTTGTTGATTATTATTAGGAAATCATTGAGTTTGTCCCCTGATTTTGATGCAAATAAATATACCCCTATACATAAATGAATATAATTATATACGTACCTATATAAATAATTAATTGGATCGGTCTCAGAAACTATAGGGTCCATTTAGCCAGTGAGTATTTAGTATGATAATTTTTTAATGTGTTGATAGGGTTAGTGGTCAAATTTGTATTCTGTAGTTACCGAGGCTGAAGCGGTAACCGAA
The DNA here is from genome assembly GCA_024734495.1 of Forficula auricularia. Classification (NCBI taxonomy): domain Eukaryota; kingdom Metazoa; phylum Arthropoda; class Insecta; order Dermaptera; family Forficulidae; genus Forficula; species Forficula auricularia. Next base: position 20,674 of record JALMQS010000899.1, read on the forward strand.
TCTCCCTATATATTGGTATATAATTTTATTTGTTAAGAGACTATAGTTTCAAAGGCTTGGTTTTCATCTTCAGTCTTTTTTTTTATTGAAAACTAGCTTTCTAGTGACCCACAGATAATGTATACAAAATTTGGCTGAGTTTGGTCCAAAAGCAAGAATTTTCATATTTTGACCCCCCCCCCTTGGGTGGTTTTTTGGTGGAATTTTTTTAAACGAAAGTTGTCAGAAATCACATCCCCTACAACTTTGCTCATAATAAAATTTGCCGTAGAGTTAATAGTTTAGGAAGTTATTTGATAATTTTCATTCGTGCGCCTCCCCCTCCCCCCAAACCACCTTTTGGGGTCAAAATGTCAAAACGTTATATAGCTAAAAGCGTAAGTTAGAAGACATCTGATTCAAATGTGAAATTTCATAAGAATCCCTTCAGCCGTTTTTACGTGAATCATGAGCAACTTTTTGCGGAAACCACCCAAACATACAGCATACAGGAATTTTTTGAGGGTGTTTTCGTTCATAACTTTGCTTGAAACGCGTGCAACCAAAATTTGGAACAATGTACCGACAAAACCTTAATTTTATATTTATATCGATATAATATTTCTTATTTCTCTGGTGTAGAAATACCTACCCAATGCGATGTAGATTCGTTTGTGAGTTAGTTCATTCGCCTTCAAACAAATACTAATACTTGTTTGAAGGTGAATGAATTAACTAACAAACATATCTCCCTTCCATCAGGTACATCTATCCATGAGAAAGAAGAAATAAAATATTTTCGATAAAAAAGACGAAGATAAAAGCCAAGCTTTTAAAACTATAATCTCTAACAAATAATATTATATAGGTATATTCTCTCTATATATATATGGTAGGTATATATACTTAAATAATGATATTTATTTATGTTTATTTGCATCAAGCAGAGAAACGTCAAAGATTTCCTGATAAAAAATATTGTATATTGTCGCTGATCTTACAAAACCTCGTAAGTCAGATTTATGGTCAAATATGTATTATACGTTTATATCGACCAACTTTTCACGGCACATCTGTCTATTGAAATCTTATTATTCTATTCCAATTTAATTTCGAGCTACGGACAAATAATAAATATTGCAATGTATTTGTATGTATTGTTGTTTAAAATGTTTTTTCTTCTTTTCTGACAAAAAATGAATTTAGGTTTTTAGGAAGATCAGCGACGATATACTATGTAGAGTAAGTCATTTACAGAGCCTCAAAAATAATAGAGGCTCATGTGGTCCTTGCTTTTTTTTTTTTATTTCAGCTATGTAGGAAAGTAATGATTTTCCCGCCTTGTTAAAGAATTTACAACACTTGTATACATTATAATATTGATTGTAAAAGTTCAATTTTAATGTTACATTTTTATTAAAACTTGCTAAGTGTGGACAGCACAAGTAACGTAAGATTTTTTAAATTATTTACTCACCAGTGCGGTTTTCTTCCAGGTGTCAAATAAAGTTCTAGAATAATGATAAGTAGCATAATACGGAACTAGTGCAAGTTCAATTGCTTTTTCGTTTATTTTAATCCATGCCTCAAGATGAACATGATGAAGGGTGACAGGGGAAATGAGGGGGGGGAAATAATATATGTTTGTAACGTTGTATTAGCCTTAGTAAATCCATCCTCTCTTGCCCTTCATGAGCCATAATAAGCCTGATAGAAGCGTGAAACTTAGGTCATAGATTAAAGATATATATAGATGGCGAACTCACAGGGTTTGACCACAGAGTTAACAGAGGGAGTGTGGCTTGGAGTTTGTGGGAGCGGGTAGTGAAGCCAGGTGACGGAAGGGGAGTGCAGCCTGCCGCCATTTTGGAAAACCTAGTCAAACAATAGTCTTTATGGGAAGAAATATAAAAAAATATTTTTAAAGTATTTTCATTAGTAATTATTTTACGAAAAACTTTTTGGTTATAAATAAAATGTTTATCTATCCAATAAATAAATAATTTTATATAAAAACATCCTTTAAATAAAAATAAATAAATAAAATAAAAATTATTCGGCTTGGTTAATATTTTTAATTTTTATTCTTATATAGGGGTAGATATATATCTTTTTCTTTCTTTAAGTGCCATATCAGGCTCCCTGACATTTTGGCTCCTCTCCACATATAACTGTGCTGAGAGTGTTTAGCTGTTTTTACACAGATATACGGGTCCTACTTTTTAACGCCAGTTCCAAACGGCTAGTTTGTAAATGTTACTAGCCAATTATACTCTTGGTAGGTTGCCATTGCATTCCAAGAGGAGGCGACTGCAAATATCTGCCGAGACTCGGCATCGAACCAGCGTATTTCAGACCAGCGGCCCGACACTCTATCAACTTCTGGTTTTTATATTTTAGCCAAAATCTTGTTATACTTCTTGTAGCCTCTAGATAGCTTAAGTTTCAAATTTCAAGGCCCTGCGACTTTCCGAAGATGAGATATGTACGATTAAAATATTTAATTTATGCCACTCCTAATTTACACCCCCTTCCTTTTTTACAATCGGATTAAAAATTTGACACAACTAATAATTCATGACACTTGATAAATAAACTAATTTTTAAAAAAATCGTTAGAGGCGTTTTTGATAAGAAGAAAAAAAATCTTTCATGTAAATGTCCACTTCCGTGGTTTTTCCGATTTCCAATTGACTGTCTTGCCACGCAGAGAGGGCAACCTTTACAAGAAAAAGGTTTACATTTATATACAATACATTTTATATACAAAAAACGCCAGCCGTCAAAAATTATGCCAGATGTTGTGGCTTACATCCACTAAAGTTAAATGGGCGGTCTTAAGCAAATATTTTAATATGTACATTATGAAAAGTTAAAATTAAAATTATTTACAAGTTTTGTTAAAAATTTAAAATTATGTACACATCGCTTTAGGAACGAGGTCAGATAATTGAGGGCATTCAACACACCCCGCAACAGCTCATATAGAGAGTCTTTTAGTTCATTATTTAATTTTGGGCCGGGCCTCGTCCTAAAGGTCCGCCTCATGAAAGTGGAGAAATTAAAAATGGAGCCTATCATCGCCCTGAGCGTCATTTTATTAAGAGTATTTTTGCAGACACCCAGGGCGCGCAGGTCCCTATAGGACCGGGGACACCAGACCCCCTTCCACGAAATTGTCGCGGCCAAAACGGTGACATGACTGGCCGCGACCTCGAACCTTTCCGCGATGTTTCTGATCAGGCTGGAGTTACCACTGTAATAATTAATTTTGTTCGTGTTGGCAACATCCAGCCCGGCGAGTGCGGAAACCACCTGCACATCGATGACCGTGACCCGATTTTCCGGTCCAGCCATCACGAGGTCCGGCTTACGTGCCCCGGCAGTGCTGGAATATAAATATTCCAGCTCCACCCTAGGGGATCTTTTTTTCACATCGTCTGCCAGACATCGGACGACGGCGTCATGACGCTTGATCCTCCCGTCGTGAGTTCGCCCACAGCCCTGGATAATATGGGCCGTCGTCTCCGTTCTGGGGCATCCTGCCCTACACCCCGGGACCCCCCCTCCCGCCTTCCACGACTAGTGCGGACAGCAGAAGGGAGAGAACCCGATCGGAGGCGGCAGAGGTCCTTGAACATGCCGTTGCTCAGAGGGCCCGGATAATTTGCCCAGGAGTACGACGGGCTCGCCCTCGAACATAAACCCAAGTCCTTCCCATCGACACTGTCATGTAGCCGGCCGGCCCAGTAAACCCTGGCTCCCTCCACGCCGCCGTATTTTCGGAGGGCGTCTGTGGCCCAATTAATCCTCCTGACCACATGATATGTCTCCGATGCAGCCCGTGCTGCATCAAAGCTCGATGATGCCAAGCGGCTTAGACGTTCATGTGTCAGGAGTGGCACCTGCCAACCAAGTGATGGAATTCCCAAACCCCCATCCCTTACCTTGGCGTGGAAGAAACCTTCTGGAGTGTCGCGGGGCAAATTAAGGGTTGTTCTAATAAATGCCCGCACCCGGCGATCGATGGCGATGAGGTCGGTCACCGTAACGCCTCCTAACACCAGGGGATGTATACCGGAGGGAAGAACATGAAGCCTCAAGATTTCCATTTTTTGTGAGGCCTTCAGGGGAGCCGCCCCCACCCTCTCCAACATCTCCGCCAGCGACCATTCCGAGGCTACAAGGCCCGAGGTGCCCACACGGACTCCAAGGTAGGAAAAGGATTGACCAACTGCCAATGCATTGATCGCTCCACCCTCCACCCTGAAGTCATAGTCTGTGCACACCCGGATCTTCTGCACCTTACCGGCGGGAACTAGAGAAAGAGTTATTGACTTGGCCGCATTGACCTTCATCCCGAACAAGGCGGCGCCGACCTCAAAGTCGCGTATCTGTGACCTAAGGCCCACGGCCGTCGAAGCCACAAGGACAACGTCGTCCGCGAAAGCCAAAGAGCCAACCCGTACACCTCGTAGGTCGTAACCGACATGCGGGGACAATCGGTCTAGGATGTATTTTGCGGCCAAGTTGAAGAGAAATGGGGACAAAGGATCCCCCTGCCTCACCCCCTCCCTAATCTGATCTTATTAGATCTTGAGCCTTCGTGGACCAGCGATGTTGTGCCGTCCGAGTAAAGAGACCTGACCAGGGGGACGAGCGAAGGGTCCAGCAGGTCATCAAGTATGTTCATTAGGGGCTGATGCATTATGGTGTCAAATGCTTTTGATATATCCACGGAGGCGACGTGCAGCTCTTTAAGCTCATACCTCGCGTCCCTTATCACAGCCCCCAGAACCTGGGTGTTCTCAGCACAACCATCGGTCTTAACAAACCCCCGCTGGTCACCCCGAAGCTCAACAGAACCCTCCATACGATGAAGGAGAACCCTGCTAAGCTGCCGAGCGACCACGGAGTTGACCGTGATTGGCCGATAATGCTCGGGCCGCGATGGCGATGTGTTTTTGGGGATCAGTACCGTCCGCGCGCTGGACAGAATCTCCGGCACCCTGCCCTCCAGAAGAATCGCATTAAGCAGGGCGAGACGGTCTTTGTCTCCTACGCCTTTCCAGGCCGCAGTTGACAGACCGTCTGGCCCGGCTGCCTATTTTTTTAATGAGGTGGAACTAATAAGCTCCTGGAGGCTAATCGGACTCGGGAGGATCCTAGGACGGTCGGAAACGGCGGAAAGGCACCCCTCGGCTGTCCCCAAAAGCTTGCTGTACTCCTTCTAGCCTATATCGAACTTTCGAAGTTTCGAATTTCGTAGCTCTGAGACTTATGGTTGCGAAACACACATACATACATACGCACTGACAAATGGATTTTTGGCCCCTGGGGACCCCAATTTCCGGTTTGATGTCCTAAATCTGGTTTCCAACTATTAAGGCCATCGCTTCCTTCCACCTAGAAGTTAAAAAATGAAATTAACATTTTTTATCTGTGAGATACAAGCTCTCAAAGAGTAAGGACCAGACAGGCCATCGCAATACTTCCACATTATATTATTCTATGAATATAAATGTGAAAGTAAAAATAAAGAATAAAACATTCATTAGCTGAGACGTATTAAGAAAAACATAAATATGCGTCTTTAGAAATCTCTATAAAAATTAATAAATGTTAATGAAATATTCTCAATAGAAAAGATAACATATATAAAAAGATTTTAGTTTACTCATGGAATGTCTTCAAAAAGCAGTTGACTCCAGAAATTGTACATTCTGATGAGAATATCTAATCAAAAATGTCTAATCTAGACAGTTTCAGTAATAATCTAATAAGTTACTATTTTATATATATAATGCACTAAGAAACAGTGTCGTATAGCCAGACTTTAGGGACGGAAGGGGCAAAACTGCTCTGAGGGCGCTAATGTACCCCAACCAAAAATAGTTGAATTAAGCGATTTTTTTCTTTTTCCTAGGTATGCATCGTGACCATTGAAAAAAAAAAAATACGTTTTTACAATTTAATTTATAGAGTTGACCAACTAATATATATGGGTCATTCCATGTCAAGTCAACCCCGTTTTGTCCTTAACCTTCTTCGATTTTTTAATTTTCTAATATGTTATTATATATTATGTAGAAAGAAAAAAGTATCCCGGTAAATTTTTTAGCTTTCTATCTTAACCCATAATGAAATTTCGATTTTTGAAGAAAATAGATCAAAGTTCATATTATTAAAATATTCATAACTGTGACAAGAATGAAAATATTCTTTTTTTTCGATTTTTTTCAAAAAAATTCACAAAATTCAACATTAAAAAACGAAATTTTTTGTGCTATTAACGAAGAAACAATTCAAATAGCTTCTAATTAAAAAAAAAAATTTCGATTTTTTTTTTGTAATTTTTTTTATATTTTGGTCTGAGATCACGATAGTATATTTAAATAACGCAAAAATAAAGAATTTTATCTCTTCGAAGTACTTATACCGTAAAATAAAATAATTTACACCAAAATTGATATGAAATTATTGAATAAATTGCGAAGACTACTTGAATGAAAATGACCCATATATTCTAGCTTGAACCAAGCAAAAGATATATATCTATTTTAAATATTATCTACAAATTACAATGAATACATAATAATATTTTGTTTTAAAATTATTTCGCGACCGTGTATATAATATAATAATAAATTCAAACTGAAGTGAAAAAATAAATTATGAAAATTGGTTAAATAATAAAAAAATTTCAATAAGCAAAACACAATTTACATAAGCCAGCCCAGCAATGCACATAAATCTAAAGTTATATTTTACTCAATTAAGGCCGGGCCCCGTCCTGAAAGTCCGCCTCATAAAACTGGAAAAATTAAAAAGGGAACCTAGCATCGCCCTGAGTGTCATTTTGTTTAATGTAGTTTTGGGGACACCCAGGGCGCGCAGGTCCCTGAAGGACCGGGGACACCACACCCCCTTCCACGATATTGTCGCCGCCAAAACGGTGACAACACCGGCGGCGACTCCGTACCTCCCCGCGATATTCCCGACCAGACTGGAGTTGCAACTATAATAATTAATTTTGTTCTTGTTAGCAACCTCCAGTCCGGCGAGCGCGGAGACCACCTGGACATCAATGACCGTCACCCGATCTTCCGGCCTCGGCATCACGATGTCTGGATTACGATCTCCGGCGGCACTGGAGTATAAATACTCCAGCTCCACCCTAGGAGATCTTTTTTTTTAAATCGTCCGCCAGACATCGGACAACGGCGTCATGCCTTTTGATCCTCCCGTCGTGTGTCCGCCCACAGCCCTGGATAATATGGGCCATCGTCTCCGTTTTGGGGCACCCGGCCCTACACCCCGGGACACCTCCCTCCCGCCTACCGCGACTAGTGCGGACAGCAGAAGGGAGAGAGCCCGATCGGAGGCGGCAGAGGTCCTTAAACGTGCCGTTGCTCAATGGACCAGGGTAGTTCACCCAGGAGTACGACGGGGTAGCCCTCGCACAAAGTCCCAAAAGCTTGATGTACTCCTTCTAGCCTAAGCCTAGCCTTCTATAGAATATAAATGTGAAAGTAAAAACTTAAAAAGATACTCAAGCACGGCGGGACCATCTTAGGCCAGGGGGGTCAAAACTTTCAAAATGATGTAGACATATGGGCCCTCCCCAAGAAAATTTTGAAGCAAATTGATACAATTTAACTCATTTTTAAGCAGTTTCTAGCTGTGGTTTTATTGAAAACTGAAAGAAAAAAGAGTTCAAATTTTCGTTTGTAGTTATAATGCTTGAGTTTAGGTTCAAAAGCTATTAAAACAAAGTTGTTTTTAGGTAAAGTAACGGTAAAATTTCTTTCTTTACTAGGTCCACTGACCCCCTTGATCCCGTAGACAAATTCCCAGAGGGGTCAGTTGACCCCCTGACAACACAGTTCGCCGTCCCTGAAGATGCTCATTTTTCTAGATTTCTTGTTTTTCCCCCTTTTTGATTTTGGATACATCTAAATAGGGAGAGAGGAAGGGGCGCTAAAGATAGGAGCCGGGGGTGCGGTCGCACCCCTTCGCACCCTCTTGGCTACGCCACTGCCCTAGACCCTCCACCCCAGTGAGGGGGGGGGCGGACATACAAACATAGGTACATACAGACATAGGGACAAATGCCCTTTAGTCAGCCCCCTACACCCCCTGACTCCCCCCTGACTCCCCCCTGACTCCCCCCTGACTCCCCCTGACCCCCCAAACTTTGGCCCAAGAAAAAAAAATTATTTTCGTCATTATAAGTTCATTTTATAGTCTATTTAATTTTTCTCGGTTTTTTTAGTTTGAAAATCTTATAATTTTAATTTTTAACCCCCCCCCCCCCTTAGTTTTGGGTCGATATGCACTAAAATCTAATCAGCTCTTAATCTCAATGCACCAAAACTACATGTGAAATTTCGTTTTGATATTCACACTAGTTTTTGAGCTAGTGCGTCCACAAAAATTTGGTAACGCACGCACAGACTAACAAACTAACAGACACTTTGACAAAACAGTTATTATCTCGAAAAATATAATTTTTTCGATGTTCACCTATTAGAGCTTTTTTGTAGACCGAAATGCCATGGTTTCGCACAATTTTTTTAATCAAAATAGTTTCAGCCGTTTTTTAGATATTTTGAAAAATCGAAGAAAAAAACCCACGTTTTCCATTCACGATTATAATACTTGACCATACCCAGTATGGTAAAGTAAAAAACTAAATAATTTAAACTCAAAGATGGTGGGAGAGCCTGAAAGAAATTGATTTTTTTAAACAGCATATGTATTTTTGTAATGAAACACTAAAACACATTAAGCTTTCTTTAATTGAAAAACATATTTTATACCATGATATTAGAAAATCATAAGATGGTGTCCTCTATTAAATCCAATGGAATTGAATATTTTTAATTATATGTCACAGGGGTTGTTTTTCACGCCCTCGGGAATCGAACCCGAGTGCCAGTAACAGCAATCCGGGCCATCTGGCTCACCTGCGGGATGCGAACCTCTCTGACATATGTAAACGCGTAAAATATTTTACTCACAGATTGTTATCTTAATTTGTAAAATTTCGCGATATAGTGATTCTAAGTTTAAACATATACTTTGTTGAAAGTATCGCTCCTTTTTGTTATGAGGTTTGTAAGACCTCAAGGAAGCTGTTAGTTACTTTATAATGAAATAAATGTTTCGACAGGGGCTGCTGGTTTGATTATCTAGTTAATTAATATTATACATATATGATATCCTGTAAAGAAAAAAATGGAGGGAAGTCAAGGTAGTTCTCTTCAAAAGCGTATGAAATAAAAGATAAAACAATTTAACATTTATCTATAAAATTTATTCAGTGATCAATAAAGGGAAGGTTTTGATATAAGTGGAGTGTGGTGGTTTGATTAAAAGTGTTTAGGAATGGTACAGGCCATTGGTAGCCTGGTTCCCGTTCCACGATGCCTTGCGTATAATTGAATACGCTGCGTGGGCGTGTGCTGGGCGTCTATGCTCGACGCTCCAAGTCCGGGGCTGTTTGCCCGGAAAAGTTTGTTGTCTGCCAAGCGAATCGGGCAAACAAAACATACGTTGGGCTAAGAGTGGCTTAGTTAGGTTATTAATGAACCTTTCAGTGGTATTGCCGCATGTGGATTAGGGCAAATGTTTGTATATGTTTTTTGCTGGTCACCAAACGAGCGGGCGCCAAAAATACATATACATTGCAGAACCTTCAGTGGAATTGCCGCAAGTGGTTTTGGGCGAGGGTTTGTATATGTTTTGTGCTTCGTCAATCGAGCGGACGGCAAAACATATACATTGAGGAACCTTCAGGATAAAAGAGAGAAAATAATTAAAGATATGAACACGTATAGGATATGAATTTTAGCTATCAGAACATTCTTACCTTCAGGCTCATGCAAAGCCTAGCGAATAGGAGTAATTTTAAGAGATGTTTACTCTAGGCCAGTTTTTTGAATAAGAACGATTGGGTGTGTAAGCCAGGGCCTCGAGAGAAAAAAAGGTAGGTGGGGAGTGTAGTTGCATATGCCGACTATAGGGGTCCGCGTTCGTTTATAAAATGACTGATTTGACCATGGTGAAAAATTGTGGCAATTTTGAACATACTTAGCCATGCCATATAATTTAAATAAAGGTCGTTGGGTGTTTCGAATTTTGAAGAGATTCTTTGAGTAAAATATTTTACGCGTTTACATATGTCAGAGAGGAATTATTATTTAACGGGTTATAGTGGTGTTTCACCACTGAAACACCACTATAACCCGTTAAATAATAATTCCTTTGTTTAATATGTTTCACTATAAACCAACACCGCTTTCCCTAAACTTTATGTCAGAGAGGTTCGCATCCCGCAGGTGAGCCAGATGGCCCGGATTGCTGTTACTGGCACTCGGGTTCGATCCCTGAGGGGTGAAAAACAACCCCTCTAACATATAATTAAAAATATTCCATTCCATCGGATTTAATAGATTACACCATCTTATGATTTTCTAATATCATGGTAGAAAATATGTTTTTCAATTAAAGAAAGCTTAATGTAATTTGAATCTATTACCATCGGCAAATTAATATCTTTCATTCTACCATGATGGTGTAAGGTGGATTAAAAGTTTTGTGGTCAATATCAAAAACAAACCGAACGCATGCGTTCAAAGCCATATGAAGTAAACCCGCGCGGGTCCCAGAGACGTCACCATACACGAGGCAACAATAGTCCATAGTTAGCAAGATCAAAGAATTAATGAGATGTTTTCGTATCCAAAAACGAATGAGATGCCTGACTTTAATGAGTTGATGGAAACCCAGAAACACTCGTCGACTGACCGAATTAGTGTTCCTCCCAGGTGAAGAATCGGTCAAAGATGACCCCGAGATCAGGGACACACTCGCTATACTGAATCTGGTGCCCATTTACACTTACTCTAGGGGGGTCACCGCCATAAAGCCTCCTGACAAAAGGACGACTACCAATAATCATGGCCTTGGTTTTCCCTCATTAATTGTTAAATAGTTTTCGCGGGCCCAGGAACAAATCGCCTATATATTTTTTATTCATTAAACTAACCGCAGTTTCCACTCCATCAATTCTCATCTAATACTTGAGGAATAGCAATTCTACATTAGGTTTTTGAAGTTTCGATTATTATTGGTAACCATCGCTGAAGACATGAAGGAATCGGCTTAAAATAAAAAATAAAGATCGATTCTTATCTATTACTAGAGAAATAACCTTATTGCATTCCATTTTTCATGTTTTGACTAATAATGGCAACCTCTACTGAAAACGTGCAAGAATCGACTTAAAATCAAAAAAGACTAAATTCTTTTTTGGTAAACAACTCAAGTTTGAGTTGATTATCATAAAAATTAATAGTCAAAACATCAAAAATGGAATCCAATAAGGTTATTTCTCTAGTAATAGATAAGAATCGATCGTTATTTTTGATTTTAAGCCGATTCTTCCATGTATTCAGCAATGGTTACCAATAATAATTCTAGCTTCAAAAATCTAATGTAGAATTGTTATTCCTCAAGTATTAGATGAGAATCGATCGCTATTTTTGATTTTAACTCGATTCCTCCATGTCTTCAGCAATGGTTACCAATAATAACCGAAACGTAAAAAATCCAATGTAGAATTGTTATTCCTCAAGTATTAAATGAGAATCGATCATTATTTTTGAATTAAAATCAACATGAACGGCAAATTGTAAATGATATCTGATTAATAATAAAGGAATAAACATATTAATATTTCAAATGAATTTGGATAAAGTTTAGCAACGATCCGTTGCAGTTTATTTATTTTGTAAAAACATTGTATTATTTAAAAAAAATGTTATTGTCAATAGGGGCGTTTCGACCACTAGATATTTGTCTCACATTTTTCAATGTTAAGAAGGAAGTTTCAATCCAAATCGTGACTACTTCATGTTGAGCTTTATTTGCTGTTGTTGTTTTTTGTTTTGTTTTTCATTTCGGTTTTTACGTTGAACGTTTCGATTTCGGCTTCCCTTTCTTTTTGGTCCACTTGCAGACTTGCACCCTCTTGGTTCGCCCAGGCTGTCTTCTCACACCCCAATCCAGTTATCTATTTTCGAAAGCCTCCACGCAACATTACCATTGTTATATATAGCCCATTTGCTCCGAGAGAAATATTATGCAACTCGGTGTTTGACTGTTATGTCCTCCAGGAAATACTCGCCACATTTCAAAGCCGACTCCACGACTTATTCCGAATACAAGAAAATATTTATCTCACTCTTGAGAAAAAGAAAATAACTTCAGTTTCACATACAACTCCATTTAAGAAAACTTTTTCGCTATTGTAACAAACAGGAAATGGTCGACTGTTAATTTGGATGGATGCTTTCGTTATTTATGGCTTATATTGTACTAGAAAATTAATTGCTCTTTATGAAATTTCCTATCAGCCTAAATTTGTTCAATGACTTAAAAATTGGTCGTCTGCCAAAAATACTTACCCTCTTTTTTTTAAATATTAACATTTTTCATATTTTCGGACGATTTTTTCATATAGTTAAGACATTTTAAAATTTATTCACTAAAAAAATAAAATATTCAGTTCATGGCTATATAAGAAAAAAATAAAAAGTAAAAATAAAAACAAGCTGACCAAGTGCGAGTTGGACTGCATGTCGATATGCAGAGCGTTCCCTAGCCTATAACGAGGAATTTCCCAAATACTTGAGAAATCAAAAGTTCTGTTCTTAATTGTCGTTGATAAGGATTGTAGAATTTTTAATAATTTTAATTTAAGAACGATCGCAGAGTAAGCCAAAAGAAACGTAGTAGTTATATACTGTATTGTGTTATTACTCTGTATTGGAAAGTTGTCAAATACAAGTCAAGACCTGTTTCACACTATCACACTAGAGAGATTATTATTTTTTATTTTATTTTATTTATTTTTTTATTAAACACCACATTTTTTTTATTTATTAATGTAAATTAGGCATGTAAGACTAATCAACAAATGAATTTGTTTAGTAGGTGGGTACTTGTCTAAATGATTTAAAATTTTAAAAGTAAATCAAGAGTGTGTCTGCTTGGTGCAAATAAATATATTTCAAACAAAATATTCTGTGAAAAAACAGGCCAAGTTCGAAAAACTAGTGAAATCTACTGTGCAACCAAGTTATATTCGCCAAGAATAATTAAGTTTAGAAAATAGTAGTTTCAATTAAAATACATTCTTTCCATTTTGAATGACAATCTAAAATTATGGATTCTAAATTTTTAATTTAGATTATTTTCATGAATCTTGGCTGTTAACGAATTTAGTTCATTAACCCTTACATTATAATTCGTAACAGCCAAGTTTCATGAAAATAATCTAAATTAAAAATTTAGAATCCATAAATTTAGATTGTCATTCAAAATGGAAAGAATGCATTTTAATTGAAACAACTATTTTCTTAAACTAATTATTCTTGGCGAATATAGATTGGTTACACTAGATTTCACTGCTATTTCGAACGTGAAAAGCGCTGTGTAAAATTAAAGTTGAGTTTGTTCCATTAGAATTTTCATTTTTGAGCCCCCCCCCCATTTTGGGAGTTTAGTTTTTGAATTTCTAGCCTTCACGGGGCCCACAGAATATGTATCTAAAATTTGGTTGGGTTTGGTCCAACGGGCTAAAATTTTCATTTTTGACACTCCCCCATTTTGAAGGGGTTGAAAGATAGAAAGTTTGGATTTTTGGAATTTTTCCTTTGTTTGTGTCCGAAACTCTACTAGCAGGCGAAATTTCATGATGCTAGAATGATTGGAAGTACCCTACCTGTCAGTCAGTGAGTGCCAAAATTAGCTATTTTCTCAGAGGGCCTATATTTTCATTTTTTGACCCCCCATTTTGGGCGGTTAGTTTTTGCATTTTTAGACTTATAGGGTTCCATGGAATATGTATACAAAATTTGGTTGAGTTTGCTCAAATGGCCTAGATTTTTAATTTTTAACCCCCCCCCCCCCCTTAATTTTGGGTCGATATGCACCAAAATCTAATCAGCTCTTAATCTCAATGGGCCAAAACTATTTGTGAAATTTGGTTTAGATATTCACACTAGTTTTTGAGCTAGCTCGTCCACAACAATTTGGTAACCCACACACTATCAGACTAACAGACATTTTGACAAAACAATTATTATCGCGAAAAATATAATTTTTTCGATGTTCAGTTATTAGGGATTTTTTATAGAGCGAATTGCCATGGTTTCGCTCAATTTTTTTAATCAAAATAGTTTCAGCCGTTTTTGAGATATTTCAAAAAAAAAAAGGAAAAAAAACACTTTCTTCATGCACGATTACAATACTTGACTATACCTGTATGGTAAAGTAAAAAGTGGGGTTTTTGCTTCATTTTTACTTTACCATACAGGGTATGGTCAAGTATTGTAATTGTGCATGAAAAAAGTGTTTTTTCCTTCTTTTTTTCGAAATATCTCAAAAACGGCTTAAACTATTTTGATTAAAAAAATTGAGCCAAACCATGCCATTTCGCTCTACAAAAAAGCCCTAATAAGTGAACATCAAAAAAATTATATTTTTCAAGATAATAACTGTTTTTTCAAAATGTTTGTTAATCTGTTAGTTAGTTAGTCTGTGCGTTACCAAATTTGGAGGACGAGCTCGCTCAAAAACTAGTGTGAATATCGAAACCAAATTTGACAGGTAGTTTTGGTCCATTGAATTAAGAGCTGATTAGATTTTGGTGCATATCGACCTAAAGTAAGGGGGTTAAAATTAAAAATCTAGGCCATTTGAGCAAACTCAACCAAATTTTGTATATATAATCAGTGTCTAAAAATGCAAAAACTAACCGTCCAAAATGGAGAGGGTACTGGGTCAAAAAATTAATAACTAGGCCATTTGACCAAACTCAACCAAATTTTGTATACATAATCAGTGGGACCCCAGAACAATAAAAATGGAAAAACTAACCGCCCGAAATGTGAGGGGGGGGGGGTAAAAATTAAAAATCTAGGCCATTTGAGCAAACTCAACCAAATTCTGTATACACAATCAGTGGACCCCCAGAAGTCTAAAAATGCAAAAACTAACCTCCCAAAATGGGGGGGGGGTGCATGGTCAAAAAATTGCAAAAGCTAGCCCCCCTACATGATTATAAATATTTTTATTAAATATAAGAGGGGCCAGGGTGTATGGTAAAGTCAAGTGGATGGCCACATCAGAACGTGTCATTTTATTTTGTAATAAGAAGCATCTAAAACAAATAAAAACAAACAGAGGTTGCTATATAAATATAGTGAGTTCTAGGGTGACATAGGACAGGAAAATTTTTCTCCATTTGGTCAATATATTTAATATTAAGAGTTGAAAATTATTCTAAATATTTTAGGATTCATACAAGTCTCTTGGTCCACTCTTCTTTTAAGTGTTGTTTTGTTACTCAGATGACAACAGTCAATGAGTTGATCTAGAGCGGGCTGTATCTATTATGGTGGCAGTTAGTTATCTCTATAATGATTTTCTCTGCTTCAGAAAGCGGTAAATGAAATGCTTTCGCTCCCTTTTCCGCTAGGCAAACGAATCTTTCTTAAATAAAATAAGAAACTTAAATAAGAGACTTGTGAGGCTTTTTTTAAGATTATTTACTTACTATTGTTTTATTCTGCCATTGTATGTATAAAATTCTAGTTTGGTTTTCAGTATAAGAACGCGGTACCAGGCGGAGATTTATTGCTATTTGGTGTATTTTCGTCCATGCTATATCAAAATTATTAAAACTGACGGAGATGGCTTGAGTGGGAAATAATCGAATTTGATCTTTCACGATGGCCATTAGAAACTGAAGCTTTTCTTGGCCTTGGAGGTCCATAATAAAGCAGATTGGATCGAAAAGCTGAGATATGTGATGTGGACAGATTCTAGGCTGCTACTGGGTTAACTCCGATAGGTGGAACTCTGATAGCAAAATTTTTCTTGAAAGAGAGGGGATGAAACCTTAAGCAGCTCTACTACTTTGCAGTGGAGAATCTAACATTTGTGATAATAAGAGGAAGGAGGATTAGTTCATTTTAAGTCGATTCCTTAATTCACTTTAACTATCAAAAAAAATAAATAAATAAAAATTAGACATATAGATGTTTGAAATAGAAATGATTTAGTTTGAGGAGAGTAGTAATTTAACATCTCGCTATACTATAACAAAACGAATTTACCTACATCCAATCGGGTATTTTAACGAGGGATGATTAAAATATCGATGTTCACCAACCATGTTAAAATCGGCGGTAACCATCGATGTTGTGATAATATCGACCTGAAAACATCAATGTATATTAAAAAAAATTCATTGTTTCAGAAAATTAGGCAAAATCCATAAACTGAAATATTTCCATGAAAACTATCGATGTAAAAAAATTGATGTTGAAAGCAATATTCTGTCAATACGTTCTTATGTCCGACTCAGCATGTCAATTCATCATAAATTTATCAAAATTAATGCAAAAAAATATACTGAAAATATTTAAGAACATCGATGTCGTGGGTAATCATCGATGTATCAAAAACATAGGCTGTTTTCCATGTAGAAAACATCAATCATCGACATTACAACATCGGCCATTGATGGTCATCCCTAATTTGAACACTTGAGAAATAACAGATAAAATATTTCTAATTAAATTCTGATGATAAAGGACAAACCTACAAAACTATAGTCTTTAACAAATAAATTATACATTACAGTGGTACCTTGAGATACGAATATCCTAACATACGAAATGTTTTGAGATACAACATGAAATATTCTAAAATTTATACCTCGACATACAACGAAAAATTTGAGATACGAATTTGCGATGTGCTTTATTTGATGATAGGTGTCTCACATTCTTTCGTAACATTTTAAAAAGAAGGCAGAAACAGACCTCTCTTGATCGTTACCTTATGAAGGTCTCACGCAGTGAAAGTCAGGAAAGTGAGGCCAAAAAGGCCTTACGTTAAAGTGATGATTAATAAATATTGTGTGTTATTAATATATTAATAAACAAATTATTAAACATTATGTGTATTATTACTCGTTTATCTATATACAAATTGTGTATATTATGTGTAATTTAACTGTGTTTTGGCTTAGTTTCATATCGGTAGAACGCATTAATATATATTACATTATTTTAAATGGGAAAAATTGCTTTGAGATACGATTTTTTTGACATACGACGATGATCACAGAACGAATTAAATTCGTATCTCAAGGTACCACTGTATATAGATTTATTTTTGAACTAAATTATAATCAAATTTTTCTTATATCTTTAAGCTAAATTTTCATTGATGTAATTCCAGTAATTATAAATCCTCTCATACTAAAAACAGTTTAATATTTTATGAATGGTATACTATTTGAGATCTTTATAATTTATTTCACCAAAATAAAATAAAAATATATTATTTGCATTACTTAAACTTTTATTAATAGAAAAAAAAAAAACTTACAAAAATTTTAACTAATATATACATATAAAAAAAAAATATTAATATTTTTAGAATATTATAGTTATTGTAACTCATCAGATAGCGATTCGTCATTTTTCGGAAAATCCTTTCAAATAAGAATCACTTGCATTTAATTCGTTTAAATTGATTGATGGTTCGCTGAAGTCGTCTAGGTTGTATGCCCTGAAACATAAAATGAAATTATTACAGATAAGAAAAACAGAATTAAATAGAGCAAAAAAAAATTGTTCACCACATAGGGATCGAGTCATGTTGCTTAATATTTAGATTAAATATCCTGACAGAAGAATGATTCTGTTTTTGTTTTTTTTTAATGCAATCGAATGCAAGAAGGGGTGCACCATGTAAAGATCCAGCCCCTATGAATCTCGAAAGACCCTTGCATTACCGAAGAGAAGGGAAAGTTGATTAAGTGAGAGGTTGGAGGTGTTTATGCACTCGGGTTTTGAAGGTTTGAAGATTATAAGTGCTGGGAAAGATGGAGGCTGGGAGAGAGTTCCAGTTCCTTGAAGTCATGGGGATATATGTATTGGCGAATGAAGTGGTCCGGCACTTTTCTAATTTGACAGCGAAAGAGTGTTGGGAGTCGGCAAAACGCGTGCTACGTGCAAAGCATGCTGTTTTTTTTTGTTTTTTTTTCAATGCAATCGAATGCAAGAAGGGGTGTACCAGTAAAGATGCAGCCCCTATGTATCTCGAAAGACCCTTGCATTACCGAAGAGAAGGGAAAGTTGATTAAGTGAGAGGGTGTAGACGTAGGTGTCTATGCACTCCGGTTTTGAAGGTTTGAAGATTATAAGTGCTGGGAAAGATGGAGGCTGGGAGAGAGTTCCAGTTCCTTGAAGTCATGGGGATATATGAATTGGCGAATGAAGTGGTCCGGCACTTTTCTAATTTGACCGCGAAAGAGTGTTGGGAGTCGGCAAAACGCGTGCTACGTGCAAAGCATGGGGGAAGCTGTGGGGGAATTGTTGATTTTATCTCATCAGAGCACCTGCCGTGATAGTATCTATAGAAAAGGGAAAGGGCAGAGACATTTCTTCGATGAGCTACCGAGTCGAGGGAGTCGGTGAGGGTAGAATCGTCAATTAGCCTGACGGCTCGTTTCTGAATTGCATCCAGGGTAGCAAGAGAATATATAGAGGCTCCTCTCCATAGATGAGAGCCTTATTCGAGACAGGGGCGGATTTGGGCCTTGTGCAGATGGTGAGAAGATGTGGGGGCTTGTAAAATTGTGTGAAATTACATTGTCCCTAAATAGGAGCGGGGGATTCTAAAAATCAATTTAAATTTTTATTTTTTTATTTTAATATATAATAAGTTTCATCGAATCCTTTTTCAGTCCATTAATGAATCTATAATTAATAATATGATGCTCTCACTGTTGACCATGCAAACCAGGAAAATCACTCGACTCCTGATAATTTGAGTATGCCGACTCTGAGTCCGACTTTACGAAAATTAAAAACTTTTCTAAATATTATATTTTTCTGAGAAATATCACATAAAATCCCTTTAATTGTAAAGAAGTGTTTGTTTAATATGTACTGAATAGTATGAGAAACTTAATACAAATAAACCACCCCTTGTCATATTTTCCAAGCTAAACTAGTAAAAAATTTTTGAAAAACATATGACAGGTAAATTTGGAAAACATAATGAATCCTTATTCATTTATCTGAGATCTCAGTTCATTTCCCAAGAAACAGCATCGTGCCAATTTGCAATATTTTTTTTTTTATTTATTTAATGTCACCGGGAACAAAGCCCATTTAGACATCACATAAGTAAAGTGTTAGTAGGGTTAGTGAGGGAGCCGAGTAGAAATTTTTATTCGCCAGCAAGGATCGAACCCCGGCCTCCCACTTCAACATCGTCATAATCGATCGATGACGAAGTGAGGCCAGTGCGTTAGCCAACTGAGCCAACCCGACTCCCCAATTTGCAATATTAAACTTGAAAAAATTTTCTGTGGAAAACAAAAAGAGAGAACTACCAGAGTCGGAGTCGACACTTTTTTCTCGCCTCCGACTCGAATCCATAGCCCTGATGTAAACGTACAGATCCTTTTACTAGGTGTGACGGTTAATAATGTCCTTTTTCGGAATGAGGAAAGCACAAATTTTTTTCAGCACTGGCAAAAGTGGTTTATTCAAAGTATGCACCATCGGATTCTACACATTTTGACCAACGATCCGGTAAATTGTGTATCCCCTCCCAGTAGAATTTCTCCCCTTTCGAGGCGAGCCAAGATTCGAGCCATTTTGCCACTTCTTCGTAATTAGCGAAGTGCTGGTCAGCCAATCCGTGTGCCATTGACCTAAAGAGGTGGTAATCCGATGGAGCGAGGTCTGGAGAGTAGGGCGGGTGGGGTAGGGCCTCCCATTCGAGCGCTTTGATGGTTTCTTTCGTCGATTTGGCGGTGTGCGACGAAGCGTTGTCGTGGAGCAAAATGACACGTCCATGTCTTCGAGCCCATTGCGGCCGTTTTTCGATCAATGCATGATTCAAATTGATCAATTGTTGTCTGTAGCGGCCCGCATCAACAGTTTCGCCCGGTTTTAGCAGCTCATAATACAGCAAACCTTTTTGGTCCCACCAGATGCACAGCATTGTTTTCTTTCCGAACCGATTCTTCCGTGGGGTCGATGGTGCCGCTTCTCCAGGTGAAAGCCATGACTTTTTGCGCTTGGGATTGTCGAAATAGATCCACTTTTCATCTCCCGTGACGATACGATACAGAATCGACTTCCTTTCTTGACGAACCAGCAACATTTCAGCCATCATTTTTCGCTTCTCCATTTGCCGGTCGTTCAAGTCATGTGGCACCCATCTGCCTTCCTTGTGGATCTTTCCCAATGCTTTCAGCCGGTCACCAACTGTTCTGCGGCCTACTCCGAGTCTCTCTGCAAGCATTCCTTGCGATTGGCGCGGATCTTCTGCCAGCAAGTCCTCCAGGTCAGCATCCTCAAACTTTTTCGGCTGTCCAGGCCGCTCCTTGTCGTTCACATCAAAATCACCACTTCGAAACCGTCCAAACCAACGTTGGCAGATTTTTTCAGATGGAGCATGGTCCCCATAAACTCCCCCGAGAATACGAGCCGTTTCCGCAGCCGATTTCTTCATTAAAAAATAGTGCAACATCACCTCCCGCAAATGCTCTTTTTTCGGCACAAAATCCGCCATGTTTACAAGCCAATATCTCATACACAAATGAACCGAATGTTGACATGTTATATGCCGTTTGAAAGGTGATTACCAACACTATAAAACCAAAAAAATATTTGGATGAGTTTGGTGGAAAAATACCGAAATGCCACCGGTTAGAAAAAAAGGACATTATTAATCGCCAAACCTAGTACATATAGTATCGATGATATTAAATATTACTTGCACGATAGTCTTCTCCAAGTTATGTCAGTTTCCGAGACTTGGTTGTGGGAAGATATTCCTGATTAGCTTGTGGCAGGGGTTGGCTATGATTTGGTACGCAATGACAGCCTGCGTAGGAGGAGTGGGGATGTAGGATTTTATCTTAAATCCGACTTGAGATATAATGTTCACTAACTTTCATCCGATGCAGTCAATGAATATTTATTTTTCGAGCTAAGTTTGGGGTTTCATTACTATATTAATGGCGGTGTATTCCCTACCTGCATCCTCCTTCTGACCATGTAATTAAATTAGGCAATTTTAATTGTGATCTATTTTATAGTTCCGCTATAATATTAGGATTCTCTGTTGTTCTCTTGAACTCTCTATTCTTAACACTCCGTATATAAAGAGAAACAAAGATGTTGTCCTCTGGTTGAAGCAAATAAACATACACACATATATATCAAAATATATATATATGTACCTATATATATATTATTTATTTGTTTGAGGCTATATAGTTTCGAAGGCTTGGCCTTCATCATCAGTCTTTTTTAATTATAAATATTGTTTTTCATGGGACAGTATCGCGTGGACATTGAAAATTTTTTGTGCTTCCTTAGCCGAAACTCAGTTAGAATTAAAAAACTATTTTTCAGAACACATTACTCTTAAATATATGTATCCCTTTTATAACAAAGAAAAGACGAACAATGGAGGGGAGGTTACCTTTTGCACCTTTTTTTTCTTTTATTTATCTAAAACGTTTGTTTTGACAGTACATTTTACACCCCGTATATCATCTCATGCGACATTTTTAAACCTTTGAGGGCCGGTTGTATGTCGTAAGTAAATGCTTTATACACACTAACCAAGGGTAGATGGAAAATGGAGGGACTGGGATGGCCAATCAGATGACAGAGCACTGACAAGTTTCTGTCATCTGATTGGCCATCCCAGTCCTCCATTTTCCATCTACCTCCTTGGTGTCAAAAGCGTGCCTATTGAAACACTACAACACCCTAAGAGAAAATAAACTGGATCGATTTGTTAATGAAAGATTGTCTCTTGTCTCTTCCAAATAATTGTGTATTCAAAGTCCATTTATTCTCTGATACATTTGAAATATGTTGTAAGCATCCACAAATTATACTTCTTCGGTATATTTGTAGAGCTTGCACAAAAACATGCATACTTTTGTCTTTCCATACTATAAATTTAAAAATAATGCTACTTACAAGATTAAGCCAATAGGATCTGCATCATCCTTTCCTTTAATGGTCAAAACGTCAGAGCCTAAAATATAAGGATATACATGTTTTTATTGGAAATAAAGTCGTAATAATAATATGAGAAATTACCTAAGTATAATTATAAAGATAAGAAAAGAGATAATTTTTTCCAAATGGTCTTCTATGTTTATTTTCCAATTCTTGTAAATAGAGATAAAAATAAGAATAACGAAGTAGGTAAAAGTTACGCTTAAATACGAAGTTTCTCCCTTTGCCCTCTTCATCAGTCTATTACAAACTTATGAAGAAGGGAAAGCCCTCGAAACTATAGTCTAGTTATAAATAAATTAAAAATTTATTTTTCAAACAGAAGACACACTCTTTTTTGTCTCCTTCAATAAATTAGTCAACTATCAAGTTATAACTAAATAACTTTTCTTGATATTAATTTATATTTAGTAATGAAATCAAATAGCATTTAGTCACCTTGTTTTATTTTTATAGTAGTACAAATTATTAATTTTTAATCTTGAAAAAGAACATTTAATTTTTTTCCTATATTTCTACATTTATATATACCATATATATATATATATATATATATATATATATATATATAGATAGGCTTCATCTAACGTTTGGAATTTGAATCGACTATAAAAAAAAACTAATGAATATTTTTTCAAAATTATGAGTTTGGACATTTTCATTTAAGAATGAAAAACAACATTTGGTTTCAACAGGACGCCCCATAGCCACACAGCCAAAGTAACATTCGATCTGTTGCCCACTGTTTTTGGAAATCGAATAATGATTTTGTGTTTCATTCAAAAATGAAAGTGTCCAATCTTTCTAATAAACTCATAATTTTGAAAAATATTCATTAGTTTTTTTTTACAGCCGATTCAAATTCCAAAAGTTAAATGGCCCACCCTGTATAAAGTGACCAGATGTTTTACAATGGAATGTGGGACATGAATCTGTATTTATACAAGGGCGGATCCAGGGGGAGGGGGCGGTCGCCCCCCACCATAGAGGCCCGTTCCTGGCGGGAGTGCAACACGTGCGTCGCACGCAGACGGCTAAAAAACGCCAAATCGTCAGGGAATAGGGGCTGGCGGGTAGCCAACGAGATAAATGAACAATGAACCAATTTTGGTTTAGACATTGGAGTTTGAGAGCTTTGCTCAAAAGATAAAAGCCTTTCTATAAGCTACTCAAGGGATATCCATTTATCCACCCTTCTTGGAAGGCTGTTTAGGGATTAAAAATTTCAATGAACCTTTTTCTAAATAATACATTAAAATTTCACAAAAACTTTAGACCCCAAAATGTTCTTAACATTACATTAAAATTTCAAAGAAGCTATTTAGACATCAAAATTCAAAAGTCCTTTGGTCCTTTCATAACATTAGAGATAAAAATTCAAAACACCTTTCTTTGATAAAGTACTAAACAGACATTTTGATAAAACAATTTATATATCGAAAAATATAATTTTTTCGATGTTTACTCATGAGGGCTTTTTTTGTAGACCAAAATGCCCTGGCTTTATTTAATTTTTTTTATTAAAATAGTTGCAGCCGTTTTTGAGATATTTTGAAAAAACGAAGCAAAAAAAACACTTTTTTCATGCACGATTTAGAATAGGTACTTGATCATATCCTGTATGGTATTTCTTCCTTTTCTCACTTGTACGTCTTCTACTTCTTTCCAGGATTAAATAATTAATATTTTTCTTTTCTTTTATCTATTTATTTATTCTTATCTGTACAAGGGCGGATCCAGGGGGGGCGGAGGGGCGATCCCCCCCCCCCATAACGAGACTTCCAAATCGCCCTGGTCATATTCAAATTTCGCAGAGACAAAATTTGCCACCAGTACTTCCACATTTGCAGCCAGGAGGCAGACGTATCGTCTGAGCACCAATCACAGAGCTATATGAATTTTAGATCATTTATAATTTTTGAGGGCCTAAAAACCACAGAAATTTTGGACATTTTTCAGAATTTCGCTTATAAATCGAAAACCATGCGTCTGACAGAAAATTTCGTTCTTATCAAAATGAAAGAGCATAAGATTTCACGCCGGATATCAGCTTAAAAGTTAAAATCAATTAAGCCGTTTTGTCACAAATGATCTTCAAAGATAGGCAATTTTTACCAATTTAGCGGAAAATTGGATTATGCTTATTAGGTGGTCACAATAAACCACTCTTCGAAATTTGGTGCTGACCACCTAATAGTTGCCAAAAGGCTAAAAAAAGAAATTGGCAAAGTTTCATCTTAATTGGAATCCGGTATCCCGTGGCGAAATGAGGTCGGATCATGTCTTGTCTTGGAAAATGCTGGATATCTACAATTTAAAAGTTTTAACAAAAAAGTGGCTCAAGTAAAATTCAAGCCAACAAAATTTCCTAGAAAATGAGATAAGAATAAAGTTTCTTGGATGAGTGATTTTCATTTTATAAATGAAAAACTGCAATTTTTTGGAGTTTTTCAAAAACTTCAACCTCATTGCGCCACGGGTTACCGTTGTTCAATTAAGATGAAACTTTTCCAATCTAATTTTTTAGCCAATTGACTAATATTAGGGGGTCACCGCAAAAATTCGAAGTGTGTTTCTTGTGACCACCAAATAAACATAATTAACTTTTCCGCCAAAATTGCCTATATTTGACGATCAATTGTGGCTAAACGGCTAAACCGATTTTAACTTTATTCGTTCTATTTTATTTATTCTTTAACCTTATGGTCTTTCATTTTGGTAAGAGTGAAATTTTCGGTAGATGGCATGATTTTTGAGTTATAAGCTAAAATCTGAAAAAAGTTCAAAATTTTCGTGATTTTAGGCAGCTAGAAACCCTCGAAAACTCATATAACTCTTATTTGGGATGCCTAACTTCGATTAAAATTATTTCCACCTTGTGCATATTAGCCAGGGCGGCCTTTTTCGGTCTAATTTGCCTGTAGTCCAGTAAATAGAGGATCCAAAAAGTGGTTCAGCTTACAAATTGATGGATAGATTTTTCTAGGTTCGCTTGGTATAATGTAGGTATGTCAAATCTAAGTTCGCGACCTCGAAAGTGTGGGGGATAAGTTTTATTGGCCGAAAAACCTCGAAATTTTAGGACTTTTTCCAGTTTTTCACTTATAACTCGAAAACGGTTCATATTTTGTAAATAACCGCCCTATACTAAATTAAAGAGGGCAAAATTTCCTGTCGATTAAAAAAAAATAGAAAATTGGTCCAGTAGTTCGATTTTTTATGGGGATCCAAAAAACAGACCCCAGATCACTTTTGGATACCTATCCCATAAACTTGCACTTTTTTCGATATTTTCCCATTTTGACCATGAAGGAGCACGTTTTCGACAAAGACCACTCTGTCGCTTTTGAGGATTCGAATCATATCGTGTCCGGAAAATGCAGGATATCTATAAATCTAAGAGTTTTATCAAAAAAATGGTCCAAGTAAACGTTCAAGTCTACAAAATTTGCTAGGGAATGAGATAAAAAAAATGGATCATTTGGATCATTTCCTGTCATGGAAAATGCTGGCTATCTATAAAAATCCAAGAGTTTTAACAAAAAAGTGATCCAAGTAAACGTTATAGTCAACAAAATTTCCTACAGAATCAAGTTTCTAAGATGAGTAGTTTTCATTTTATGAAGGAAAAACTGCCATTTTTTGCAAAAAATTGCATTTTTTTCAAAACATCAACCTTATTGCGGCACGAATAACCATCGTCGTCTTTGCTCCTTCATGGTCAAAATGGGAAAAAATCGAAAAAATGATAGTTTTAGAGATATTCAAAAGTGATCCGGGGGCTGTTTTTGGATCCCCATAAAAAATCGAACTACTCCCTAGTAGCACAATGTTTCAAACTAAATATATAGTAACTACATAGCGCCTATATAGATTTTGAGAATTTACTAGGACTGGATCAATTTTCTATATTTTTTTTAATCGACGCGAAATTTTGTCCTCTTTAATTTACGAGTAGTATGAGACGGTTATTTACAAAATATGAACTGTTTTCGAGTTATAAGCGAAAAACTGGAAAAAGTCCGAAAATTTTGAGGTTTTTCAGCCACCAAAAGTTGTCCCCCACACTTTTGAGGTCGAAAACTTTGATTTGGCATACCCACACCATACGAAGCGATCCTAGAAAAAAAAATTCCCTCAATTAATGTAATCTGAAACACCCCTATATACTGGGCTACTAGTATTTATCTTGTTCTACTTATGTATTTACTGTTACCTACCATGGCTGCTGTGCTATCATGTTTTTTTTTCAATTCAAAAGTTTTTATCTACAATATATATTATACAATTTTCATAAGTACATTATAGAATAAAATAGTTGCAGTTATTTTAAAAGTAGTCCAGGCAAATTATGTGAAAAAATGGCACAAACAGGAAATAATTCTAGTAAAGATTTTATTGCTGGGATACCTTTATTGGTACTCCAATATTACTACCCGAAGTTTTCCGAAATCTGTGTTGTGGAAATTTTTCTACGCGCTAAAAAAGAGAAAATTTCGAAGTTTTTCAGTTTTTCTTGAATAGCTCTCAAACGGCTTATCAAATCAAAAAGATATTCATTAGATAATTTAAAGTACTTTAAATTTCGCGTAAAATTATAAAATTTCATCTATTTATGTTCAGGAGAACCGGTACTAGCGCCTGTCAAAAACAGCCCCCGGATCACTTTCGAATATCCCTAAAACTTGAACTTTTTTCTGTTTATCCCCATTTTGACTATGAAGGAGCGCGTTTTCGACAAAGTCCCCCTATACATTTTTAAACTAGATTAAATTTGCTACAATTTAAATAAAGTTTCATCTTAATTGGATAATAGTAACACGAGGTTGAAGTTTTGAAAAATGCAATTTTTTGCAAAAAATCGCAGTTTTCTTTCATAAAATGACTCATCCTAGAAACTTGATTCCTATCTCATTGTCTAGAAAATTTTGTTGATTTGAAGATTTATTAGATTTATAGATATCCACCATTTTCCATGACAGGAAATACCCATTGTTTCAAAAATCACAGTTTTTCCTTCATAAAATGAAAACCACTTATCTTACAAACTTGATTCCTATCTCATTCTCTAGTAAATTTTGTTGAGTTGAAGATTTACTTGGACCACATTTTTTATAAAACTTTTAGATTTAGACTTTTAGATATTCACGAATTTTCCATGATGCTTTTGAGGATTCGGAAAATTTAGAATATCTATAAATCTAAGAGTTTTATTAAAAAAGTGGTCCAAGCAAACGTTCAAGTAAATAAAATTTTCTATACAATGAGAAAGAAATCACGTTTCCAGGATGAGTCATTTTATTAAGGAAAAACTGCGATTATTTGCAAAAAAATGCATTTTTTCAAAACTTCAACCTCATGTTACCATTATCCAATTAAAATGAAACTTCATTTAAATTGTTGCAAATTTAATCTAGTTTAAAAATGTATAGAGTTGTCTTTGTCGAAAACGTGCTCCTTCATGGTTAAAATAGGGAAAAATCGAAAAAACTACGAGTTTTAGGAAGTTCAAAAGTGATCCCGGAGACAGGCGCTAGTACCGGTTCTACTGAACCTAAATAGATGAAATTTTTATAATTTTAAATTTAAAGTACTTTAAATTATCTAATGGATATCTTTTTGATTTGATAAGCCGTTTGAGAGCTATTCAAGAAAAACTGAAAAAACTTCGAAATTTTCTCATTTTGAGGCGCGTAGAAAAATTTCCACAACACAGATTTCGGGGAAAACTTCGGGTAGTAATATTGGAGTACCAATAAAGGTATCCCAGCAATAAAATCTTTACTAGGAATTATTTCCTCTTAAAATCGTAATTTGTCTGGACTAAATGAGATGTAACTAAACATTTTTTTAATTTTAAAAAATATGTATTTTACATTAGTAGTCTCAACCAATTCATTAAATATGAAGAACTCAATTAGTGAACTATAGTCCAAGTATATTATAATATACATTTAATAGGTAGGTAAACCTGTATATTTTCCCCTTTTTCATGCCCTCTTTTTGTTTGTTTTAATTTTAGAGAGGGTCAAAATCGGCTCTAAAAACTACTTATGAAACCTAAAATCCCCCCCCCCCCGGGGGGGAGGTGCGGTACATAATCCCCCAAAATGAAAGTGTGGTACCGGCCCTGGTATAAGTGTAATATTTCTTTAGAATGTAAGCGTTAATTTTCTACTAAAATACATTAAAAATATTGATATATTCTCGTATTTTTTTTAATATCGCCCCCCCCCATAAAAAATTTCTGGATCCGCTCGTGTATGTATATAATTATTTTATTATCATATATCTATTGTAAGCCATAATGGAATAAAAGCAGTCATAGATAAAATTAAAACATCAACATAACAAAAAGATATAATCCCTGGTACCTTTCCGATGAAATATGAAATTTTTTCAATAATTCAACATTTTGTGATATGATGTTACACAATTCCTCACATATAAAAGCAGAGGCGTAGCAGAACCCCCCCCCCAAGGGTAGGGCTCATACAATGAGTAACAGCAACGACAAACCGTTTCTTATGGCAAATTAACCCTAATTAAATATATTTCATGTGTTTAATCAAGGTGGTCTTGGCTAATTCATCCATTGATATTGTTCTTCATGATACGTACTACATGGTAGCTCATTCTTGATTAATTTTTTGAAGTACCTTTTTAGTCCAGTTAAATTGTTCTCTAAAGGGCCTCTAGCGAGCAAGTTTTAATGTAGTTTTAATTTCTTGATCCTATATGTTTTTTGGTGTGCTGAATCCGAATCTAAGTTTTGCTAACAAAATTTCGTGACGGAACATTGTAAAAAATGCCAAAAAAAGAAAAAATCTAAATAATGAAATTTGTATGAAATTTTATTAACTTTGACTTTGAATAGGAAGGTTATTTACCAAAATTTGATAGTTTTCGAGTTATAAGTAAAAACCCGCCAAAAAAATGAGATTTTTTACCTTTTTTTTTTGTATTTTTGACAATGTTCCGTCACGAAATTTTGTTAGCAAACCTCAGATTCGGATTCAGCACATCCAAAAACATAAAGGGTCGAAGAAATTACATCGACCCCAAAACTTTCCTGGTAAAAACACAATTTAACTGGACTATTTGTTATAATAAAAAAAATTCCCACTAAATATTTTGCTTTCTGGATTGACCCCCCCCCCATGAAAATTTTCTGGCTACGCCACTGTATATAAGAGAAATTGAACTTCACTTGCAATATAGTCTTCAACGTTTTTAAGCCCAATCCCATCATTTAATAGCTACACCTTTTATAATGGGAGCCCCTGATATTTATACAACCAAATTACCAGATCAGTTAAGGGTATAACTACCCTACAAAAATATTTCCCCATTTTTACTTTATCCAATGCGAAGCGGATGACATTTGGACAGTTATCAATAGACAAATAAATATGATTTTAAAGGGAAATATAGTTTTAGAACTCTTTCAAATTGAAGGCAGTAGTGCTAACCATCTGGTTTTTCTGTAGCAAGCGCATAAATAATTATATTCCACATCAGCATCATCACAAAAGTCTTTCAAGAAGGCCTCTAGTGTCGCTAAATCCCAACATCGACTTTGTCCCCCTAATATGGGACGTCTAGTCACTTTATATATTATATCAAATATTGTTTGGAAACAATATTTGTATATAGGTATATAAGAATGTACTATTTAATTAATCATTAAGATAAAAACAAATAGAATTAAAGAAATCTTACTTGTCATGAGCTTATAAAAATATTGACGAACTCGCCGACCTCTCCAAATTTTCTAAAAAATAAAAACAGAATATTTTTCAAACTCACTTTAGTGAAAATTAAAAAATAATTTGAAAGTTTATATTGGGAAAATAAGGACAAGTTTTTTATGTGTGACTTTTTTATTTATCCACCAACGTTTCGTCGACTTTGCCGACTTCTTCAGGGCTTCAAATAGTCATGTCACACATTCGTCTAAATTTTCTTATTCTTTTCGTTACCATTGAAGGCCATCAGAATACAATTTTCAAAAATATTTGGCACATTCACAAAAAACACAATTTTTCTCTTTATAATAACAATTTCATTAATACAACAGAACAGAAATCACATATATACAAAATAAGGCAACCCTGTTTTTTTTTAAACTAGAATAGAATATTTTTTCTTCTCCGTTTTATCCCTACATACAGAAATCTCAACTTCGAATAAATTAAACTTATACATATAAAGTATTCTGATGGCCTTCAATGGTAACGAAAAGAATAAGAAAATTTAGACGAATGTGTGACATGACTATTTTAAGCCCTGAAGAAGTCGGCAAAGTCGACGAAATGTTGGTGGATAAATAAAAAAGTCACACATGAAAAACTTGTCCTTATTTTCCCAATATAAACTTTCAAATTATAAATTAAATTATGGACGGAAATGATAATAATTAAAAAAAATATTTTACTTAATTTTCTGTTTTTTTAATATTGAGGTCTATATCCACGAATGTGTATATATTGTTATATAGAAAATATAGCACATTGTCTCTATTTGAATCCGAACTCTAGCAGCGGGTGAACAGATTTGTCAGTAGAATAGACAGTTCCTTTCACATGTTTCTACTTTCAATTTATTTATTTTTTTAAATTAGAGAATAAGTAACGTACAATCAGTGTGTATTTAATATAATTTTAACGATGTACAGGAGAGGGAATTTAATAAATGTCCTGTTTATGTAATATGTACTCTACCAGAAAAACGAATACTATGCAATATTTATGTACGCATTAAAGTTATTTAATATTTATATAGAATATTGTTTTTTTATGCCCTCGAAAAAAATCAATTTGGCCAGCTTCATCATAATTTATATTTATCTAAATATTGTATATTAAATAGAAAAAAATGTTAGATTAACCTGATGAACTTTTTAATATAAAGTAAAGGATTGATTTTTAAGAGTCAATTAGGTACATTTTCAAGCAATAACTCAAATAACGTTTTTTTGTACATTCGTCGTTTTAGTAAAAGGATGACGAAATATTATAATCTAATATAGAAATATAAAAAACAATCACAAGTTGAAAGAAATATGAGATTCAAAATATTTCGAAAATAACAGTAAAGTTATGTATGGGAGTATGGGTAATATGGCACCCTCAAATATGAAAGGAAATAGCACTATAAATATTTTCACTGCTAAAAAATCTTAACACTATACAATACTGAATATAGAATTAAATTACCTGTATTACTATTGCATGGTAATGCAATATTCTTAGAGGCACCCTATATCTTTCCTCCCACATTTTCTCAATTGTCATATTGGTGTATGCCTGTAGGCTAAAGTTCTTTGGAAAACGACTTGAAGCACCTAAGGTTTAAATAAATATATATTTATTTATTATCATAAGAGCAATTGAATTGAAAAAATATTATAAATAGCTAAACCAAAGTTGTGGAATATTTTCTTGTTGAAAGGATGCATCAAATTAAATGTATTAGTAGCCTATTAAGGACGCATTCAAGAATGTTGAACACAACAAAAACTGCAAAATGTACATTCGTAAAAATTGAACTAATATGTATTGTTAGATATTATCTCTAATATCTAAGAATTATAAAATGTAATAATAGCAAGAAATTTATGAGAGTAAATTTCTAAATGTTTATTTTTTGTACCTAATCTTTTAAAACTCTAATGAAAAAGAGATTGTTAGAAGGAGTAAGCTACAAATGTTCACTTGGATAACAAGTCACTATGGATGTTTTATGGTAAGTTTTTGGTCCAAATCGAGATACCTCTTGATTTTAAATATGATGCTTTCATTTACTTTCAACAAAGAATAAGCAATTATATATTTTCTCCAAATTATATTGTTTTTATAAGATTAAATGGTTCAGGCAATTAAAAAATTTTTTATAGAGCAGACGTTTCGATTTAATTTTCAAATTTCCTCAGGATCTGACTATTTACATAAAATAAAAACAGCAAAATGAACAAAGTTAATCAGTCATAGCAATTGCATGCGCTTATTTTGGATTGTTATCACATTGGATCTTTATATCTAAATTAAGAGGAAATCAATGAGGTTGTATTCAGTTTATTAATAAAAATATACCTATATAAATGAATATAAAGTAGGTACATATATTTATTTGAAAATATTTAGTTTGTCGAGAGTAGCAGAGTTTATGATTCTAAAGGAGAAATCAACGAGATTGTCCTCCTCTTGAAGCTGATATATATTTATAATTTATTTGTTATATACTATTGTTTTGAAGGCTTGAATTTCATTTTCAGTCTTTTTAATTATAAATATTTTATCTGTTCTATCTCATGGGTATAAATACGCGATTAGTTCAGAATTTATTTTGTAATTAAACTCATTCATTTTCAAATAAAAATATTCATTTATGTATAAATATATGTTTATTTGTATCAAGCAGAGGACAACCTGAGTAATTCCCTGTGCATCCCATGTTATAACAATCCAAAGAAAGTGTATAGAATTCGCTATGACTAATTGATTGTCTTTTGACAAGAAGACATATTATCAATCAAGAACATTTGTAAATTGAATCGAAACGTCGGCTTTGGAGACATGTTTCTATTTTCTGGCTGTCTGAACCCTTTAATTCAATATAAATAATAAACCTAATAAAATTAATAATTTTCTTAAAACCTCAAAAGAATGATTCAAAAGATTAAGAAGTTTTCTGCATTTTTGACCGGAATTTTCAAAGCTGGAAACCCCAAAATCTAATCAGTTCGGATTAAAAAATACAATGATTTTGGTCAATGAACGAACTATCTAAGATTTTGGGTTCTTGAGTTATCCTTGGCATCCGAATCCAGACATACACACAGACATGGTTTGAAACATAATGAGCAATTTTTTTAGTGAATTCAATACTAGAATCGCCTGGCTCTCGGGAGTACTGAATAATTATTAAAATTAAAAAGCGTACTGAATCTTAAAACAGTTTATATACTTTTCCCATTATTTGTTAAACTCGGGATTATAAATATTTAACAAACCTTTACTTTCCAAAGATCGATTCTGCTGTCGTAATCCTTGAATATATATTTTAATTAGTAAACTTAAAAACAACTATTTCTTTCTTTAAATTCTCGATAATAATTATTATTCTTAAAGAAAAATAAAATACTAGTTTAAAATTTCTAAATATATATTGAATGTTAATCACTTTAGAATAATTCTACGTTCATATGTAGCGTTAGGAAAACGAGAGCAAAAGTCTATATTTATAATTAAATTAAATATTAATAAGATAATTAAATATTTTTTTTCTGGAACATTCGAATTAGAGAATAGAATTTTAAAACATTCTATTGAAAAGTTTTTGTCAATAATAATAAAATAAAATATCAACATCTGAAGATTTAATTAATTTCTAACTTGAGTTAATTAATCATCAATGGAGGTTTATTTAAATTAAATTGATTTCTCATTCTTGTTTTTCCGGTTCGGAGTCAAATCTTACCGTAAATATTGAGGGCAATGGAGAATTTTATTCGAGAGTTCATTCCCTAGGAAATATTTTTTGAAAGAAGAAACAAAGAGTTGTCCTCTGCTTGATGCAAATAAACATACACACATATATATATCATCTCGATATATATATGTGTGTATGTTTATTTGCATCAAGCAGAGGACAACCTATTTGTTTCTCTTTGTGAATCAACAACTCTGCTACTCTCGGCAAAAAAAAACTTTTCAATTAAATATTTTTGAGTTTTAAAATGGAAATCGTGTAACTAAGGTCACATGTGACCCGCCTAAATCTCCTCCTCCAAGTCTCTATATTTTGAAATATTTCAAATTATTTATTACCTATTTACGTAATAAATTACTAACGGTTACATTTAAGATCCCCATAAAAAAAATGGAGCTACTTGTCCAATTTTCTATTTTTTTTAATCGAGGCGAAATTTTGTCCACTTTAATTTACTATAGGAAGGTTATTTACAAAATATGGACCGTTTTCGAGTTTTAAGCGAAAAACTGGAAAAAGTCCGAAAATTTCGGTTTTACTAAGTTGATATGTGATTTTATTTTAATTAAGTTGTGGTCTGAGTTACCTAGAGGTGCAGAGATACTAAAAGAGAATTGAGAAGGGGCAGATGACAGAAAGAGGTCGAGTAGATATGGGGTGTCGTTTGTGTTGTCCGGAATCCTAGTGGGGCGATCTCTAATTTGGGTTAAGTCATATGAAGTTGCAAATATGTGAGCAGCGTTGCCTTCAGAGGTGTTGGATCTGGAGAATGTCAACCAGTCCTTATTGTGTACATTGAAGTCACCTAGGAAAGAGACTTCAGAATTTGGAAAACGTGAAAGAATTACATTCACACAATTGCCGAGATAATCGAAAAATTCTTTAAATTTTTTATCATTAGGAGATCTATAGATTGTACAGAGAATTCTACTTGAGGTCTTAGTAATAATTTTAAGCCATAATGCGTCGTAAGCTTTTTTTTCTAAAAATCCAAGTCGTCCAAAACGTGGAAGAATCGACTTAAAATCAAAAAGACTAAATTCTTTTATGGCAAACAACTCAAACTTGAGTTGTTTAACAAAAAATAATTTAATCTTTTGATTTTAACTCGATTCTTCCACGTTTTCAGTAGAGGTTGCCATTAATAGTCAAAACATCAAAAATGGAATGCAATAAGGTTATTCCTCTAGTATTAGACAATAATCGATCGTTATTTTTGATTTTAAGTCGATTCCTCCATGTCCTCAGCAATGGTTACCAATAATAATCGAAGCGTCAAAAATCTAATGTAGAATGATTATTCCTCGACTGTTAAATGAGAATCAATCGCTATTTTTGAATTTTAGTCAACATGGACTGCAAATAGCAAGTGATATCTGATTAATTATAAAGGAATAAACATATTAATATTTCAAATGAATTTGGATAAAGTTTATCAACGATCCGTTGCAATGTATTTTTTTGAGTGAATAATTTTGTTTGTTTTTATATAGGAATGTAATAAGAAATAAAACAAAATAAACAATTATTAGTATTAAATTGTAATTATTTGTTTCAATAAATAATTATAAAGTAATCATGTGTGATTTAAATAAAAATTTAAACTTTAATCAAATTAATCACAAAAATAAAAGCTTCAACAGCTTCATTACTAATAAACAATTATTGCGTTAATAATAAAAAAAACAGTGCTAGCATAGAGGTGCGGGATTTTAATTAAAAGCCTCCCGTTTGTAGTTCGTATACTTCTATAACGTCGTCATTTTCCATTTGCAAAAGTATCGGTGTATCTTGGTCGTTTATTCGGCACCCATCATATAAAAATCTCAAATTCCACCTAGGAACACCCTAAGATTTCGAAATATAACAATATAATTAAATAAATAACCAATAATAAACATAAATGAATAAACAATAATTGTTTTACTTACAAAATGCTCGCTGAAGTATTTTTTTAATTTTCCCATTGTTGCTGTCATTTTGACGGCGAGATGTATTTCCATAAAATCCTGTTTGATATTAATATTATTCAGTTTTTATATTTATTACAATAATTAAAATATAATATAATTTTTACTCACGTAGCCGACAACTTTCAATTTGATATATTCTGGATTGCACTTGTCCCGGCCCTGACACTGACTTCATTTCATTGGAAACAAAACGACAAATTCAGTTAGGTATTATTCTAAACAAATATACTAACGAGAATATTATTAAAGTATATAATTAAATTTCATATCATAAAATAATAATACCTGAACTTCGCTCATATTTTGAAAAAAGATTATGCTTGATACAATTAAAACAAAGTTTCATACTCCAATCATCATGAAACCTACCTCGCATCTTGCTCAAGTTCTATTATATTAAAATGTTTCACCTAATACCAACACCTAACTCCTTAAAAGTTATTGAATACCTAACCCAAAAACTCGCACTTTTTCGATTATTTCTCAATATGACCATGAATGAGGACGTTCTCGACAAAGACGACTCTACACATTTTTAAACTAATTAAACTTGATACAATTAAAACAAAGTTTCATCTTAATTGGATAATAGTAACACGTGCCGCAATTAGGTTGACGTTATGATAAACAGCATTTTTTTGCAAACAATGGCAGTTTTTCCATCATAAAATGAAAACGACTAATCCTAGAAACTTGATTCCTATCACATTCGCTAGCAAATTTTGTTGCCTTAATTGTTTAATTGGACCACTTTTTTGATAAAATTTTTAGATTTATAGATATCCAGCATTTTCCATAACAGGAAATGATCCAATGTTTCTAGAAATCGCAGTTTTTCCTTAATAAAATAAAAACTACTCATCCTAGAAACTTGATTTCAGATATTCTGATATACAGCATTTTCCATGACGCTTTTGAGGATTCGGATCATATCCTGTCGGGAAAATGTAGGTTATCTATAAATCGAAGAGTTATATAAAAAAAGTTGGCTAAGTAACCGTTGAAGGCAACAAACATTCCCTAGACAATGAGATAGGAATCAAGTTTCTAGCATGAGTGGTTTTTCATTTTATGAAAGAAAAACTGCGATTTTTTGAAAAAGATTGTATTTTTTCAAAACTTCAACCTCATATAAACTTTTTTACTTTTACTGGATTGAAGGGGACAATAAAAGAGTGTGTCTTCTGCTGGAATTATAAATTTTATTTATTTATAACGAGACTACAGCTTCGAGGGCTTTGCCCTCTTCATCAGTCCATTGTAATAGACTGATGAAGAGGGCAGAGCCCTCAAAACTATAGTCTCGTTATAAATAAATACAATTTATAATTCCAGCAGAAGACACACTCTTTTATTGTCTCCTTCAATATATAAAAATTCTGCTACTCTCGGCAAAAACTTTCATTTTACTTCGGATTACTGACAAATGTGTGTTTTTTAGTTTTTTAAACTATAATTCATTTTTTTAATTTTTAGTCATATATATTTATATATTATATTATTAAATGAGCAATTCTTGTATACTCTATATACATAGAGAAAGAGAGAGGGAATCAGTTTCTTGAAAACGGCTATAACAATTTCGATAAAAATTGTTGTACTTATCAAGTCTCAAGAGTTATTAGTCGTGTATAAATTTTAATCCGATTGAAATAAAGGACAGGTGTTGAAATTAGTCATGTCTCAAAATAAATAATTTAATCGTTCATATCTCGTCTTCGCGATTTTTTGCAGGTCGGCTTTTGAAAAAAAAATAAAACTTTGTCTAATAATAGATATAATTTCCTCTTATTTGAATCTGGACTGCCTCATCCAAATTCTTTAATACTAATTTATCAGTCCGACTCTGGAAACTATTTCAAACTTATTAAATATATTTTCAGAGATGCTAACCTGTATAATAAGATTAATAAGTAAAGTGAAATTTAATTTTTAAATTGAATCAATTATCTAAATGTTAAATTAAAAATTCTCATTTTCTAAATTAAGTATTTTTGAAACCATGATATGCAACTCATCTTTTTTTTGGCTTTTGCTGCATTAACCATTGGCCATTTTGCGATACTATTATATTAATTAATTTTTTCTCAATTTTTTAGAGATCAGATCAATCGGATTGCAGCGCCTCGGGCTTGAACCTGACCTAGCTTGATTAGAAGGGATTTACGTTATCCACTCGTCCAACTCGATCCCCACAACTCATCTTAGTAAAATAATAGCGCAGGAGAGATTTTAATAAATACAATTAATCAAGTTTTTGAAATTATAAAAATCAAAAATCATATAGATGTTGGTTTAAAATGAATTTTTTTTTTGTTTTAAATTCAAGAAAACTCAAAGAATTATTATTATATTATAGAAATTAAAAATTGATTAAAAAATGAGTTTCCCGCGCATAAGTCCCGCAGCCGAAAATCAATGGAATGGAAGGGGTCGGAGCCGCTAATACCGCCCTTGAATAACTTACACTAATGCATTAGTTGATAACAAGTATTTATTTCACACTCCACGCTGCACACAAGCTTTGCTTAATGAGGGGTGTTGCAATAATTGTTAAATTTGATTTATTTTATTGTCTTTAATTAGTTTAAATTTTTTTTACGTATACCTACAATGTATTTACTTATTTCTTTGCAAATAAATATTCTATTCTATTCTATTCTATTTAAAATAGCTATATAAATTAAGTACCGATACAATCATTAATTTTATTTCTATTAAATAGAAAAAAATATACACTCACGAGCAAAGAAATGGAATCCCTCTCTTTTAATTAATTTAATGATACATTGTATGTTTCTTTGTAATTTATTAGAAATTTAAATATTTTTTCTAAAAGGGGGTGGGAGGGCAATACTAAATATTAATAAAAAATTGCTTAAACAAAGTTTTTATTATTGTTTTATTTTTTACATGCTTTAAATTAACTTCACCTGTATGTATGTATGCTTAGACCATATAAGATATAGACACGCCCTGGTGTCGATTTGGTGAGGCCAACATCAACTCGAGAACGTGACGTCAGCAGCAGGCAGAAACAACGAGAATAGCATGGGCGCTATAGGAATTATTATACATTGAGATAAATTTATCGTAGTTTAGATTATTTATTTTGGATTCCAATAATCGCAAATTAATATTAA
Organism: Forficula auricularia; assembly: GCA_024734495.1. Lineage (NCBI taxonomy): Eukaryota > Metazoa > Arthropoda > Insecta > Dermaptera > Forficulidae > Forficula > Forficula auricularia. Next base: position 59,410 of record JALMQS010000899.1, read on the forward strand.
ATTAATATAGCAAAATATTTATTTATTTTTTTTAACAAAATGTTTTATTTAAATTACATATTTTACAATAATTCGGGCATCGAGCAACACTCCCTTCCCATCTCCATATATATACAACAATATATTTTATTATTTTAATCAATTGTAGGTTACCAAAATATTTATTAATTTCGAATGCTAAATCAAGTAAATAATTATTCCTTTTAAATACAGTTTTTTGAATCAATTGACGGAACATTCAACCAAGTTCATCATTTGATTTTACCAAATATTTAGTCAGTATAAAAATCGTAATTAAAGTAAGTCGAAAAAATTCGCAATATCATATTTATTAATGAAAAATATTTAAATATCATAATAAAAACAATAATAATTATCTGGGGAAATTTAGAACATAATAAAAAATTAAATTATGTTCATACAAGGTTCATACATAAATAAAATCATTAACTTTTAAGGAGATAGATGTTGGTTCTAGGTGAAACATTTTAATATAATAATAAAACTTGAGCAAGATGCGAGGTAGGTTTGACAAAAAAAGAAATAAAACAAAATTGAGTTTTGAGAATTCGATAAATTTCGGGGGTGAGCCCATCATCAGGAGTCAAAGAAAACTGAGTTTGGGCTCACCCCCGAAATATATCGAATTCAAAACTCAATTTTGTTTTATTTCTTTTTTTTGTGAAACCTACCTCGCATCTTGCTCAAGTTTTATTATTATAATAAAATCATTGATTACTAAACAAAATCATTTTAGTAAATTTACTCCTTATCCTGTTTGAATTTGTGTTTAAACATTCTCCTTGGTGGTATAATCTTATGCTACAATAATTAAAACTAATCATTTTAATCAAATTAATGATATGATTTGATTCAATATCATTATCGTACATATGTTCTTTGATTGCATCAAATACCGAGTCTCGAACATTACCCATAATAGATATTATTAATTTGGTCATTAAATTTTTTTTAAACAGTTTGTTTGTTTTTTCAAAAATTCGAATTTTACTTTCAACCACTTTACAAATGTGTATTACATCTCTAGACGGCCGAATTAAACACTGCTTTGTATTGCTGTGATTTTTTATAGTGATTAAAGTTGATTCTAATAATCCAGACTGGATCGCATTCAAACATATGTCACAATCTAAATTTGTCTTCATTTTTTTAACTACAAAACCCGCTATATATTCAAGAAAAATTATAAAAATTTATTAGTAGCATAACCTATTAGTTTAAAAAAATATTAATTAAAATATAGTACCTGGCCACCGAGCGATGCTCGATAACTCGGTCCCCGAACCCCCTCCCCCCGGACCCCCGACTTCACCCCACCTCCTGTACTCCTTCACCCCCACGCAATTCCCCCCTCGAAACCGCTTCCACCCTGACCCCTCCACCATTGCACCACCACATTTCCCCCACCGTCACCTCCACCCTCGCCCCCTAACCCATCACCTAGTTTTTTTTATAATGATATTGATACAAGAAGAAATTGCAGCAAGAAGGTACAACCTTTGTAGTCCGTGGTGGACCCTTCTAACGTCAAGATAAGGGGAGTTTTAGGGATTGGGTAGCAGTCGAAGGTATCTGTGGATGCTGGTCTTGAAAGATTGAAGGTTATAAGTTGCTGGAAAGACGGTCGGGGGAAGAGAGTTCCAGTCTCTAGATGTCATAGGGATAAATGAATTGGCGAATGCGTTTGTGGGGAACATATTCACCCACAATAAGACTTCAAGAGAGCGCGCCACCGCGGGAGCTCACGTCAACACCCCAACGCCACCAAGCCGGCGGAAGCTGCACGCATAGCATGAATACTACACCAGCGTCCATCCTGTCAAGTCACAAAAACTCTCGAGACCCGAGAAGAAGTTTAGACAACTTTGTAAACCCCCATCTCGTGAATAAAGTTATTTTTATAAGAAGAGTTGTCTTGGAAATAAATTCACCCCGAATATATATCCCAGTCAACTCCTTCCTTCACGTTTGTTCGATTAGTATCTAGTTTAAGCGCGTAGGGGTGTTGAATTTTTTCGTGCAGATGAAGCCTTTGGTGGGAATATCGATTTTATTTCGTCAGAACAAAAGCCATGGTAATATCTATAAAAAAAGGAAAGGGCGGAGACAGATCTACTATGGGCTAGGGAGTCGAGAGTGTCAGTTAATGTAGGATCGCCTATCAGTCTGATTGCTCGCTTCTGAATTGCATCTAAGGTATTAAGAGAATGTTTGGAGGCCCCTCTCCACAAACGCGAGCAATATTCAAGACAGGGGCGAATTTGAGCCTTGTATAATATAAGGAGTTGGGTGGGGCTGAAAAAGCGTTTGGTTTGGAAAAGAAAGCCAAGCTTACATGCTGCTGCTTTTGCTACTGAGATAATATGGTCATTTCAAGAGAGGTCAGAACCTAAGGTGACACCTAACATTGATATTTTATTACGGAATTCCAATGAGCTCGAATCAAAGAAAATGTCCGGAAGGTTCCTATCTGCGCGCCTAGAAATTAGACAGCATTGTGTTTTGCCAGCATTAAAGTTTACCAAGTTGTGAGATCCCCATTTTTTTAAGCATTCTTAAATCTGAATTTATCGAGGAGGCTATGTTTGCGCGATTGTTTAGTAAGGATTGAGCGTTTTGGAAGGTCCTATCGTCAGCGTAACAATGTATTGGATTGGAGGGCAGATTTAAAAGGTCATTAATATAGATAATAAAGATCGTGGGAGAAATGACTGAGCCCTGAGGAACTCCAGCATTAGTATTAAAGGACGAGGATGATATTCCGTCAACTTCGACTTTAATAGAGCGGTTTGAGAGAAAGCTCTCAAGCAACTTGCAGAGGCTCGGGGGGGGGGGGAGGCCTAATGCAGGTAATTTGGCAACAAGATTTTGCATTTCTAGCCTTGCAGTGGCCCACAGATTATGTGTATATATGTATAGGTATATAAATAAATACATAAATATATATGGGTCATATCATGTCAAGTCAACGCCGTTTTGTCCGTGACGTTCTTCGATTTTTTAATTTACTTATATGTTATTATATATTATGTAGAAAGAGAGAAGTATCCCGGTAAATTTTTTAGCTTTCTATCTTAACCCATAACAAAATTTCGATTTTTGAAAAAAATAGATCAAAGTATTATTAAGATATTTATAACGAGACAAGAATAAAGATATTCTAACTTCATAGGGGGTCATTTTTTCCCTTTTTTAATTTACTACATTAGTAGTCTCAATCAATTTATTAACCACCATGCAAACAATCATTTTATTCGAATATATAGGTACATGAGTAATTCCATTATAAACTTAGTATATAAATATGAAGAACTCAATTAGCGAATTATAGTCCAAGTATATTATAATATACATTTAATAGGTAGGTAACCCTGTATATTATCCCCTTCTTCATGCGATCTTTTTGTTTGTTTAGGATCAAAATTGCTTCTAAAAAGTACAAAATTTTCCTCGGGGGGGGGGGGTACATGACCCCCCCCCCAAATGAAATTCTGGTACCACCCATGGTATAAGTGTAATATTTCTTTAGAATGTAAGCGTATTTCTTGTAAATAAACATTAATTAATTAATTGAATTTCCTACTAAAATAAAAATATTGTTATATTCTTGCCCCTCCCCCCCCTTAAAAAAATTCCTGGATCCGCCCTTGATTTTTTAGCCACTTTTGTTTCATCAGAGTCATGAAGTGAGACTGAGATGAAACATAAAACCAATAATTTATCCTAGCCAGTAACAGACTAGGTCACTAGGTTATACAAATTTGTGAAGTCAGTTTTAGAAAATTCGCCAAAAATTGAGCTGTTGATGAATTTGTATGTAGTATCATTAAACAAAATTCATTTTCATATATATATATATATATATATAAGTGTACATTTATTAGCACTATGCAGAGGACATTTTCTTTGGGTTGGTTCTTATAAATCATTGCTATTCTCAATAACATTATTTTTAACTTTAAAAAATAGCTTCTATCAAAAGAGAAGTTTCGGCTGAAACCACCTAGAATGCACATTGTTAATGATTTTCAGAGGTTTTTATTACTAGTTCTAAACACTTTTTCAAGTTGATGGTGAAGTCTACTCTCTGCAATCGAATGCAAGAAGGGGCGCACCAGTAAAGATGCAGCCCCTATGGATCTCGAAAGACCCTTGCATTACCGAAGAGAAGTGAAAGTTGACTAAGTGAGAGGGTGGAGATACACTCGGGTTTTTAAGGTTTGAAGATTATAAGTGCTGGGGAAGATGGAGGCTGGGAGAGAGTTCCAGTTCCTTGAAGTCATGGGGATACGTATTGGCGAATGAAGTGGTCCGGCACTTTTCTAATTTGACCGCGAAAGAGTGTTGGGAGTCGGCAAAACGCGTGCTACCCTCAAAGCATGCTTTGGGGAATTACTGATTTCATCTCATCAGAACACCTGCCTTGATAGTATCTAAAGAAAAGGGAAAGTGCAGAAACATTTCTTCGATGAGCTAGCGAGTCGAGGGAGTCGGTGAGGGTAGCATTGTCAATTTGATGATAGGTGTCTCACATTCTTTCGTAACATTTTAAAAAGAAGGCAGAAACAGACCTCTCTTGATCGTTACCTTATGAAGGTCTCACGCAGTGAAAGTCAGGAAAGTGAGGCCAAAAAGGCCTTACGTTAAAGTGATGATTAATAAACATTGTGTGTTATTAATATATTAATAAACAAATTATTAAACATTATGTGTATTATTACTCGTTTATCTATATACAAATTGTGTATATTATGTGTAATTTAACTGTGTTTTGGGTTAGTTTGATTGATTGATTGATTGATTGATTGATTGATCTTTATTATTAGCCTTCTCGGCTATTTTTTTTTTACATTTATAGTTTACATTTATATTTTACATATAGTTTGACATATTAATTTACAATTTTAGGTACAAATAATATAATTCTTCACATTAACAGTTTCAATATAATAGGACATATTAATGAAAAATATGATGTATAGCTACAATAGCTAATAAAGATTATTATCTTTGTAAAATGTATTCTTTTAATTTTCGTTTAAATATTATAAGACTGTCACATTGTTTTAACTCTGTTGGAATGTCATTATACATTTTTATGCCTTCATAAAATAAACTTTTTTGCGCACTTTTCGTTCTTCGAAATTGTATCATAATATTGTCTGCTTGCCTCGTTCGACCCTCCACTAATACTATTTTATTTCCTAATTCTATGGGCAGCATTCCCTTTATAATTTTAAAAATAAAAATACAAACATTATAGTACAACCTTTGCCTTATAGACATAAATTGCAATACTTGTAGCATTTCTTCCACCCTAGTATACCTATTACACTGTATTATTACTCTCATAGCTCGATTTTGCATTATCTGCAGCTTCGACAGCTGAGTCTCTCCCATTCCCACTAACAACGTCGCACAATATTCAAAATGTGGCGCTATAATTGATTTATAGACTATACATCTAGTATAGTCAGATATGCTATTTCCTATTCTGTTTAAGAAACTAATTTTTTTCCCTATTTTCTTTAGCATGTAGTCGCAGTGATCATCAAATTTAAGTTCACTATCGATAATAACACCTAGATACTTTATCTTTTCCACGCGTTCTATTTCTGTGCCATCTAAACCTTTTAGTATTGTGTTTTTCCTCAGTTCTTTTCGCACACTTTTAATTAACATATATTTCGTCTTGGTAGCATTCATTTTCAGTCCATTATTATTCATCCACTTTTCAATAATGTGTAATACTTCATTCAGTCTCGTCTCAATCTCAGCACTGCCACCCCCTTCACATATATAATTGTGTCATCTGCAAACATTTTTATCGTGCATTCCTTTGGGCAAATCTGAATTATATCATTTATATACAACGAGAACAACAGTGGGCCCAATACAGATCCCTGTGGGACCCCGTACTCTGTTATAATAGATTTAGAGCATTGGTTATTAAATTTAACTTTTTGCGTTCTATTATTTAGATATGACTTTAACCATTTTAATACCATTCCTCTCATTCCATATTGATATAATTTATCTAATAATATTTCCCTATCTACTGTCTCAAATGCTCGTTTCAAGTCCAGAAATATGACTCCTATTATTTCTCCTTCACTTATTGTGAGTTTCCAATCATCAATAACAGTTTGTATTGCCGTTTCACAAGAGTGATTTTTTCTAAATCCCGATTGGTGTTCCGTTATTATTTTGTTGTTTTCTATATAGATTTCTATTTGGTTTTTTACCACCAATTCCAATACTTTTTCATAAATCGGCAATACATTTATTGGCCTATATTCACTTGCTTTGTTTGGTTTTGCTATTTTAGGAATTGGTATAATTGTTGATGTTTTCCATCCCTCAGGGCATATGCCCCTACTTAACGAATCATTTATTATACCCATTAATTCTCTCTTTATAACTAGGACGCTTGCTTTCATTAAGTCACTACTTATTCCTTCATCGGTTCCTTTCTTGTGTGGCAAGTTCATAATGATTCGTTCAACTTGGTGTACATCAACCAATTCAAAATTTTCTATCATTCCCTTGTTTTCTATAGTATAAATAGTTTTTTGACTGTTGCTTTCTCTATTTATTGTCTTAGTTATATCCTTAATACTCTTTGTATAATATAAATTAAATTTATCTGCTAACTCACATTCCTCTGTATTATTTAATATTTCAAAATCGACATTATGTATCTTCCTTGTCCCCGTATCTTCTCCTTTTATTATTTCTTTTAGAGTTTTCCACATCATTCTCGGATCATTTTTATTCTTGTCTATCATATCTTCATAATATTCTTTCCTTTTCCTTCTAATCAATTTGACTACCATATTTCTTTCAAATTTAAATTGAAGCCAAGCTTGTTCGGTATTCGTATTTAGCGCCGTAGTATATGATTCATCTCTTTTCTTCGTAGCTATTCTTATCTCCTCCGAGTACCATTTCTTCCCTTCCCATATTTTTGGTATCCTAAATTTTTTCTTAGGTGCAGTCGTGTCTAATGCACTCACTATACTCTGAACAAATTTCTCAGCTCTTAAGTTTAATTCTAGCTCGTCGTTATGTTCGAGACTTGTTTCCACTGTACTGAGGAATTCCCCTATGTGAAATTTACTATAATCTCTACTGGTAATTTCTCTATATTTTTCATATTTTTTGTTTATAACAAATTCAACGCTTATACATGAATGATCTGTTATCTTTGGTTCATCATGTACCCTACAATTTATATTAATATTAGCGAAAACTACATCTATCAATGTTTTACTATCTTTCGTAACTCTCGTTGGTTTATCAACATATTGTTTCATACCCAAACATAGCATTTCTGTTTTTAATTTTTTCGTATAAAATGAGTCTGTCAATAAGTTTATATTAACGTCCCCCATCACTATACATTTTTTTTTACTATCAGAGTGTTCACTATATTCTCTAAAAAACGTATAAAATCACCATCTGATGCACTCGGCGAGTGGTATACAACCGCGATCACTCCTTTATACATATTACTTTTTACTTCCACCGCAATACACCAACAGTTAGATATTATTTTTTCTTTTAATATTACTTGATATATTATGTCGTTTCTTACATATAACATGACTCCCCCTGTGTTCCTGTTTTCCGCATCACATCTAGCGACACTATAACCCGGCACATTCACTTCACTATCTTCAATGTCCTCTATCAATCTTGTCTCCGAAAGCGCCAAGAACGCCGGCTTCATCTTCTTCATAATCTGGTGTTGAATTTCATCTTTATGCGCCATCAGACTTTGAGCATTCATGTATATAATTGATTCCCTCTGTTGTTGCTATTTTGTAGACTCCCATCCTGTTCTCTTTTTCTCTTCTTCTAACGCTCTGATATATGTCGGGCATTCCACACTCACAGCCTCATGTTCATCATTCAGGTTCAAGTTGTATGCTCTGTTTTTGTGTAGGCAATTCACACACCTCTTTGTTGTTGTCGTACAATCATTTGCTTTGTGATTACCCGCACATTTGTAGCATGTCTCTTCCCTTAAACAATTTTTGGCAATATGAAAATATCCCCAGCATTTGTAGCACCTTTTAACACTGAAGTAATCAAATACACGACATTTTTTCCATCCCATGCTTACCTTTTCTTTTCTTATTATTTGTTCATGCGTCGTTTCATCTACCTCGAGTATTAATGAGCCTTCTTTTCTTCTTTCTCCTTCTACTGTTCGCGTCCTCCCGTTGAACTTCTCCTTAACAATTTTTTTCACTATTCTTATATGAAATCCTTTTTCTTTTTCATTGATTTCATTCTGTTTTAGAATCGTATCTACCAGGTTTTCATCTTTCAGGTTCATTTCTTCTTCACTTACATTTATAATTTTTATTTTTGGTCTTCTCTTCTTTGGTTCCGTGATGTCGAATTCATTGCCTAGCTTCTCTTGTACTGTGTCTTTCAGTTTTTTTATTTCATTGTCATTTTCGCAGCCCAGAATGATCGATCCTTTGCTTCCTTTTTTGATTTTTGTTATCCCTATCGCTAGGTTTTTTATGTCCACTTTTTCTTTAATCAATTTCTTAGTCGTTTCACTCTCTTGTTCTGTCCTCGGTTTGACGATCAAAATACTTTCATTATTGCTACCTTTCGCTGTTTCACTGTAACTTTTCACTTGACTTTCTATGATTTCCGTGGTTTTCACATTTATAATTTTCTTCATAGTATCTTCTAATTCCTGTTTGAAGGCTTGTAGTTCTTCGTGAATTATTTGTTTGATCATCGTCTTTATTTCACTCTTGCATGTTACTTCATCTCGCACTTCCTTCAATGTTTCCACCAGCCAGTCTATTTTCGTGTCCATATTTTGTTTGTCGGTACTTCTCGGCACGTTTGTTGCTGTCCCTACGGCTCCAGTTAATCCTTTATTGTTGTCCGATTTCTTCGTCTCCGTTTTATTCTTCTCATTAGTAATTTCTTTGAATGGGCCTTTACATGGTATCATTTCGTTATCCTTATTGATCTTGTGCTTAGTCATACAACCAGGATGATAAAAGGAATTCGCACACTTTTCGCATTCTAATCCACTGGTCTTCACTTCCTTCTTGCATGCCACGCAGACATAATTTTTACGTTCTGCACTCATTTCGTATTTGCCGCGCCCAATTAGTTACCTTGGTCGCCGTTTCTGTCAGCGCCAGCACTATGGCACTTTGCACAAGTTCGGCTATGCGGCAGTTTACTGAACTAGGTTGCTATTGAATGCTTAGACAATGCGCCAACTTAGTGTAGATTATAGGTTATGTTACTCACATTTTTGTTGAAATTTCCAGTTAAAAATTTATAATTAACAATAATTATAAAAAATTTTGTATTATAATACTTATCAAATCAAGTTAGACTTTTGAGACAAATTTTTTGGAGTCTCTTCGATCTTGAATCTACTTCTTTATAGGTAAATATCACTTCGATGTTGACAGCACGGCGGAACAGTTTCATATCGCTAGAACGCATTAATATATATTACATTATTTTAAATGGGAAAAATTGCTTTGAGATACGATTTTTTTGACATACGACGATGATCACAGAACGAATTAAATTCTTATCTCAAGGTACCACTGTATATAGATTTATTTTTGAACTAAATTCTAATCAAATTTTTCTTATATCTTTAAGCTAGATTTTCATTGATGCAATTCCAGCAATTATAAATCCTCTCATACTAAAAACAGTTTAATATTTTATGAATGGTATACTATTTGAGATCTTTATAATTTATTTCACCAAAATAAAATAAAAATATATTATTTGCATTACTTAAACTTTTATTAATAGAAAAAAAAAACTTACAAAAAATTTTCAACTAATATATACATATAAAAAAAATATTAATATTTTTAGAATATTATAGTTATTGTAACTCATCAGATAGCGATTCGTCATTTTCGGAAAGTCCTTTCAAATAAGAATCACTTGCATTTAATTCGTTTAAATGGATTTGATGGTTCGCTGAAGTCGTCTAGGTTGCAAGCCTCTGAAACATAAAATGAAATTATTACAGATAAGAAAAACAGAATTAAATAGAGCAAAAAAAATTGTTCACTACATAGGGATCGAGTCATGTTGCTTAATATTTAGATTAAATATCCTGGACAGAAGAATGATTCTGTTTTTTTTTTTTTTTTTTTTTTAATGCAATCGAATGCAAGAAGGGGCGCACCAGTAAAGATGCAGCCCCTATGGATCTCGAAAGACCCTTGCATTACCGAAGAGAAGGGAAAGTTGATTAAGTGAGACGTTGGAGGTATTTATGCACTCGGGTTTTGAAGGTTTGAAGATTATAAGTGCTGGGAAAGATGGAGGCTGGGAGAGAGTTCCAGTTCCTTGAAGTCATGGGGATATACGTATTGGCGAATGAAGTGGTCCGGCACTTTTCTAATTTGACCGCGAAAGAGTGTTGGGAGTCGGCAAAACGCGTGCTACACTGCAAAGCATGCTGTTGGGGGAATTATTGATTTCATCTCATCAGAGCACCTGCCGTGATAGTATCTATAGAAAAGGGAAAGTGCAGAAACATTTCTTCGATGAGCTAGCGAGTCGACGGAAGTCGGTGAGGGTAGAATTGTCAATTAGCCTCACGGCTCGTTTCTGAATTGCATCCAGGGTAGCAAGAGAATATTTAGAGGCTCCCTCTCCATAGATGAGAGCCGTATTCGAGACAGGGGCGGATTTGGGCCTTATAGATGGTGAGAAGAAGTAGGGGCGTGAAAAATAGCTTGGACCTGAATAAGTGGCCAATTTTCCTTGCTGCAGATTTCGCCACAGAGGAGATGTGTTCATCCATTCGTGCTTTCAAATGAGTTTATCTCTTTAAAAATGTGCAAACTAGGTGTTTTCAGCCTAAACTTCTCTTTGGATAAACCTTAACCTACAAAGTATCAAATCTTTAATCTTAAATCATAGCTATGTGAAGTTAAAAAATAGGATTTATTGAATAGTAATGGAAAAAATTAATATTTTATTATACCATTTTCAAAAACCTCTTTATTTCTGCAACTTGACTTTCTTCCTCTCTAAGATAGTTTTTAAATAATATCATTTCGAACATTCTCATGGAGATGAAGCAATCGGCCAGGTCTATCGTCTTTTCCTTCTTGAATGTTGATAATAAAATCTTCTTGAAGATATCAGAAATGTTTGCTCTTCTTCTCTTTAAGTCTTCAAGCAATACCGGATTTCATTTGATTTCACTGAAGTATATTATAATTAGAGACCGGATTTTTATGCAAGTAAAAACTGCGAAAATATTCCATAAAATATGCATCTAAAAATACTGAAATATGGAAGTAATATGCAGAATAAGTTAAAATATGCAAATATATGCAGCAAAAGATGGGAAAATAATTTTTTTTATGCACTAAAAAATTAAAATTGAAGACAAAAAGACAATATATTTGGAGAGGTGATATGAAAGGAATAAAATGATAAAGTAAGCTAGTGTCAAATATCTACTTTTATTGCGTAAAATATTACAAAATTCTCATTTCATTTCATATATTAGAAAATCTTTAAACTTAAAGAAATATTAGATGCACTTGAATAAAATCAACATAATAAATATAATAATATTTCAAAAATGTGATCGAAAAAATACTGGGGGGGGGGGGGGTGTGGGTATTTTTATTTCACAAACACGATTATATTGCTTTTATTTTTTTATGTGTTCATATACTCAACAAAAATTATTTTGCTATCATGTGTGAATAACATGTTATTATATAACATATAATATTTTTTATTAAAAGATAAACATATTTTTATTTAGTGATAGGTCAATAAACTATTTTTACTTTACCTTACATGGTATGGTCAAACATTGTAATCGTGCTTGAAAAAATGTTTTTTTTTTGCTTATTTTTTTCGAAATATCTCTAAAACGGCTGAAACTATTTTGATAAAAAAAAATTCGGCAAAACCATGGCATTTCGGTATACAAAAAAGCTCTAACAAGTGAACATCGAAAAAATTATATATTTTGAGATATTAACTGTTTTGTCAAAATGTCTGTCAGTCTGTTAGTCTGTGAGCTACCAAATTTGTGAACGAGCTAGCTCAAAAACTAGTGCTAATATCAAAACTAAATTTCACAACTAGTTTTGGTGCATTGAGATTAAGAGCTGATTAAATTTTAGTGCATATCGACCCAAAATTAAGGGGGAGAGAAGGGGGGTGTTAAAATTTAAAATTATAATATTTTAAAATTAAAAAAAAAAAAAAAAAACAGAAAATGAAATATGCTATAAAATAAGCCTATAATAACTAACATATTTTTTCTGGCGCCATAATTAGGGGGTCAAAAAATAAAAATATAGGCCATTTGAACAAACTCAACCAAATTTTGTATACATTATCAGTGGGCTACCTGAAGACTAAAAATGCAAAAACTAACCTCCCAAAATGGGGAGGGGGGTTGTAGGGTCAAAAAATTAAAATCTAGTCCCTTGTACCAAACTCAACCAGAAGTGTATGGTAAGGTCAACTGGATGGTCACATCAGAACATGTCAATTTATTTTTTCTTATTTTTTCTTCAATGGGTCTCGCAGATAACCAATAGTTTACTATATTTAACAGCTCCCTCCCATTTTAATTCTACTTTTTCACTTTGAATTATTGTATCAATAATGGCGTGACTGCATGGGCATTAGGGTGAAACTTTTTTTGGTATTTTCGAATTTTTGATGATGGCTAAGGCTCATATGGATCGAAATGAATAAAAAAAATATTTCCCAAGTTTCAAGTTTCTTTCTCAATTCTAACCTTTGCAGAACAACGATGCTAGTTTCCCATCTAAATAACATGGGGTGTTTGGCATTGAACGATCAATTTTTTATTCTGGCCAATGTAGTGGCTCAAAAAATTTGAAACTTTCTATACTTTATGGTTTTAATAATAGCTATCCTGCGGAATTTTTACAGATTTTTTGCATTTATAATTTTGAAGTCTATAACTTATTACCGAGACTCTCTGTGGAATTACAGTTGCAGATGGTCGTTCTTAGAAAAACCAGATCTAAACCCAGCTTGTTCTACTCTTTGGTTGAAGCCACTGCTTAGGGGTTTTCAAGTATCAGTTTTATGAATATGTTTCCTATGTTTGTAGGGTCAGTGGCGGTAATTATTAATACCTTTTAGGGTCCTCTTTTTTATACATAATTATTATGTTTAATGTTCGCCATTGTTTTGGTATTATTTTAATTTTTAATATATTATAACATGGATTTTTTTTTATACACCTATTCGACGTGAATCTGTGACGACTGGCTAAATGGGCATCAAGTTCCCGAGGCCAAGGGGAAGAAAAAAAAAACATGGATTTTTTGGCATTGAACGATCAATTTTTTATTCCGGTCAAAGTAATGGTTCAAAAAATTTGAAACTCTGTAGATTTTATGCTTATAATAGTACCTATCCCTCAGAATCTTTATAGATTTTTAGTAGAACCTTTTCCTTTATATTTTAGATACGAACCCTCGTTTTTCTAGTCCCTTGGCTGTATTTCAGAGACGAAAAGTGTCAAGTGCCACCCTCTCCGTCGCTGTACCTGATAATATGATAATATAAAATTTCAGATTTCAGTCGTGCAATAAATAAATCCTTTATCTCCTCTCTTTTTTTTATTTTTATTTTTTTTATTTGAGAGCACCCATTCCTATTTATCTATACAATGAATCTCTTTCGTGAGCTAAGAATAATGCGCAAATCATTTCCACTTTTATCACCTGAACCATTTCTAAAGTAATTATGTGCCAGATGTTTATTCTAACAATTAAAGTAATTAGACAGCGCTAATGTCTACCACGAAATTTGAGAGATTATTAGCCTCCTTTAGATTATATGATAGAGAAATTAAAAGGAGAACCAAAAAAAGGCTTTTTTTATGTTCGAAATTTTCAAAGATAAACAAAAAAATTTCATTTTCATAATGGAAGTTTAATTATAGAGATAAATATATCCTAAAAAATCACGAGAGACTTTTATTCACTGAATCCGATAAGTTGAGGGGAAGACGGTGGCTGGAAACGAGTTCCAGTCTCTGGAGGTCATGGGGATAAAAGAGTTGACGAAAGCGCTGGTTCAATTTTATCCAATTTGACAGCGAAGGGGTGCTGAGAGTTCGAAAATCGCCTGTTTCTTGCAAAGAGGGCTTTAGGGGGGATAACTAGAACTGAACAAACACCATGATAGTATCTATAGTACAGGGAAAGGACAGAAACTGTGAGCCAGGTAGTCGAGTGAGTTAGTTAGGGCCGATCACTAGAATTTCATATTCTTCAAGATGTCATAACAATATCATCATCATCATCATCAGCCTGTCGATAGCGACAATCCACTGCTGAATATAGGCCTCTTCCATCAAATAGAAGGGGGTTGGCATTAAGTCACCACGCTTGCCAGACGGAGTGGTGACTAGGAATCAGATTATAGCCGGTCAAATATCAATGCAGGGACTCGGACTCGAACCCGGGACTCCTGCTTAGAAGGCTAGTGTCTTTAAGCTCTCGGCTAATCCGATTCCGTTCAATATACATATCTTTAAATATAAAATTAGTAAAAATAAGTGAGTATATTTTTTCTTCAGATTTTATGGGATTTTTAAATTAACGAAGATTATTTTTGACAAATAAAAAATAATAATTCATGCATACAGTGCAGTTATACAATTTAAATAACATAGACAGTTATAAAATTATAAAATAAAATAATAAAAAAATGTAATTTGATCAATTTAAATTTTAGCGGCGACTTCTAGAGTTGCGGATTTGGCCTCTCAATGACCACTAACATAAGTATCCTGCCTTCCGGAGGAATGGTAGTTGAGGGCACTGCATAGAGGCCTGGTGTTCCACATACCCAGCGCGCCGGCTCCACTAACGAAACGACCAAGTGAGGGGATTGAACGGTGCCGTAGCAAACCTTTTAAAAATCCTCTACGTGTGTGCCGTGCCAATAGTTTAATTGCTCGCTTCTTAATTGCATCCAGTGTGGCAAGCGAATGCTTGGAGGCCTCTCAACACAGTTGAGCAACAAATTGAATGATTCGGTGAAAACATACTCTTTGGAATGTTTTTTCTTGTAGTAAGAACTCCTGACAAATAAGTTTATAAAATGAGCCACTGAGGAAGTCGCTAATCATTGACGAAACGTTTGGCCAATTTAATTAAGAAACTTTGCGTTTGATTTAAGTTTTGGTCCAAATCCCTACGATACTTTTAAATAAAAAATATAAAGAATTTTAACCAACCTATCGACAAGCAGGTTTTAAGTCTGGATTTTCTACTTATGACCATTTACAAGTGATCAATCGAGAAAAGTGGTGAATATCGAATAGATATATTTTTTTAATTTCTTCACTACAGAAAGCTATTTGACACCATCGAACAAAGTTATATTTTCAAGTCCATACTTTCTCAGGGAATAAATCTTAATTATATTTCATTAATTCAAGAGTCGCCAGAATTTTATAGAATTATGAAATCTATTAGTATGGTAGGTATGGGTTTAGTATGGTTTCTACGCTATCAAAGTAACGGCATTGCCAATATAGGCAGAAGCTGACCAATATAGGTATAAATCGATTATAAAAATATATTCTATTACCATTTAGTTTATTGAGATTATAGTTTGTTGTCTTATTTTTTCCTCGAGTGTAGAGTGCTTCAGTATTTTAAGTTTCGAGCGATACAATAAATTTTGTTTTTAAGGTCCCATCAATATTATCTTTTAGGTTGAGTTGAATTATTCTTGAGATCCAGGATACCTAAAAAAAGATACAATGAAATAAATTTTTTGTCTGTATAACCCTGGAATAATTGGTAGAATTAAAAAAAATTACGATATTTATTTGGTCAGTCTACTAATTTTCAACATTTATATGGTAAATCAAAGATTATATAAAAAAAGAATTAATTAAAATAATTTTTATTAAAAATCAGTTCTCGATACATCTTAACACTTGCAAATGGCTTCACAAAAAGGAGCCCAAACGTTCATTTTATAGAAAAAGAGATATGGTCATTCCATGAAAGATCAGACCCTAGAGTTGCTCCCGATTTTATTTTATATCTCACGCACTATGAATGATGGGACAAATTCTATATCCTTCTGAATCCTAGATAATTTCTTTCTTATAATAAGCAGTGAAATTACACTCTTCATCGCATAGTAAAAATTGCGCCTGAAATTGTGGTGAGTTTTGTTTTTCCGCAGTAATTGATTGGGCTCATCCAGTAATTAATTTCGGTTGTTCGAGTGTTTGATCACACTGTTCACAGCCTATATATTCACCCTATGAATGGGTTTCAGATAACGTTCAGATAACCAGCTCCAAAAGTGTTAGCGGGGGAAGTCAGACTCCAATCTATTAAGGCGTACAAAATATCAGGATGCCTGAATGAAACGATTTGGTCAAACAAGTTTCTGGGAATGGAAGCAAAAGTGCGCATCTATAAGACCGTTGTGCGACCAATTTTGACATATGCGGCCGAAACAAAAACAGACACCGCAAAATCAAGAGAAATATTTGGAAGTTTGTGAGATGAAATCGCTACGCAGAATTGCGGGTAAAACAAGGACGGACAGGGTAAAAAAATGAAGATATTAGGGAAGTGTGCAATTGCAAGTGCTGGTCTTATCGACCTTTTTTGGCTGTTCAATGTGCCCAATTACTGAAGACCACGGATATTTTAGTCTTTTTTAGTCTTTCTGGCCACTTTCACAAGCGCCCATATTTCGCCATTGATGACACAGTCGGCCCATCGTCAGAAATTTCAATGGTTTTGCCTGGAAAGTATGCTTCATCATATTTTGTTACGACGAACTCTCCAACGAATTTTTGCGCCGATTGCCATCTGCTGCTTTCTTTTACCGTATTTTCATTGTGTAATTACACCCAGGCGCTTTCTCCTGAAGAAACTTCTGCGCTGGAATCAGAACCATCTGATTCTAATGCAATTTTTCGACTAGCCCGCTTAATTTTTTTGATTTTTACTTTTTCCTTCCTTCAATTTTTGTTTAGCTGTTTGGTTTCCTCCCTCTGCTTAATCCTTTTCTTTTTTAAGACTCTTTTTCATTTTGCGCCTTTTGCTTCTCTTCAAAAGATCACAATCAAGTTACAGACGTAAAATAGCGCTGGGCAGACTTCTCATAGCGGTTTTATTTCTCTTTACCGGCGACTCATGAGGCCACAGGATATCAGCGAAGGCTGAACTTACTGCTGACTTAAAACCAATAGATGATATCAGTGATCAATCATAAGAGCATCATGGTCCATTAGTTGATCAGAGGCTATCAACCACTGGAAATGACTAGTTTTAGATGTTCCAGTAGTTGATCAACACTTTCCTCCATAACGCAAGTGGTATGGTGTCATAGCACCGATACCCAATAAAAATTGAAACTCTTATAGTTGACATGCAAAAAGAATTAATATGCTAACTTCAAAAATCTGTACGATGCAGATGATGGATAAATAAAAAGTTTGAATACTTACAATCTACTAATTTTTCTCCTCAAGTAGCACAGAACAGTACAAAATTATTTATTCTGACTCTTCCAAATGGCGGACGAAAAGAAACAAAACTGAATCAGGTTCGCCAATATATGCAGAAAAATTGTTTGTCTATATTTACGTTAAGGTAGTTGTTCCGCCAAATGCGTTTTCGTAGGATTTTTCTGAAATTTAGATATATTATTATTGAAATACTTGTGCATCGATTGGTGGCAAAACGAAATTGATGAACAATACAGTTCCGGAGATATTTAATTTCAAAAATCGATTTTTTCGGGCTCTTTAGCATTGCACTATACGGGATATCGGAAAGTTTACATACATATTTAATTATAATTAAGAAACCCTTCGTACAATTTTTATAAAAAACTAAACCAACATTAAACAATAACCAATACATATTTTAAGACAAGTTCATTCATAGTTACAACACAGTTTCTGAGATAATAAGGAATAAATAATGAAAAATGTATATAAAAAAATTCTCACTAAAAACATTTTGGCAACAGCGCATTTATTAAACCAGCGAAAGAGGGAGTAAAAAGTAGAAAGCGCGCATGCGCTAGATTTTTCAAAATGATAATTTTCATAAGATGTAACGTAGGCGTTGATTACATTTGTTAAAAAATAACAAAACGATATTTATAGAAATTTTTGAAAATATTATTATTTTTATTATTATTAGTTCACTCTTTAAAGTATATAAGTTTAATTTTTTTTCTGGATAAGGGTATGGCTAATCATTTTTTACTTTACCATACAGGGTGTATGGTCAAGTATTGTGATCGTGCATGAAATAAGCGTTTTTTCTTCTTTTTTTTCGAAATAATAATTGTTTTCTCAAAATGTCTGCTAGTCTGTTAGTCTGTGCGTTACCAAATTTTTGTGGACGAGCTAGCTCAAAAACTAGTGTGAATATCGAAACCAAATTTCGCACGTAGTTTTGGTCTATTGACATTAAGAGCTGGTTAGATTTTGGTGCATATCGACCCAAAATTAAGGGGGGGGGGGGTTAAAATTTAAAATTATAATCTTTTCAAACTAAAAAAAAACAACAAGAAAAATGAAATATACAATAAAATAAACCTATAATAATGAAAATATTTTTTTCTGGGCCCAAAATTAATGGTGGGGGGGGGGGCGAAATCTAGGCCATTTTAGCAAACTCAACCAAATTTTGTACACATAATCAGCGGACCCCCTAGAAGTTTAAAAATACACAAACTAACCACCCAAAATGTATCTTTCTTTCCAGTACTGACATGAGTTAATGTATAGCAATCTTGACATTTTATTGAAAAAATAGAATTCAAACCTAATCGCCTTTCATCAACAATATTTTTTAATAAAATATCTTTCTGACAGTGACAACAGGTTAGGTTATTCGCCAACTCGCCCACTTCAATTATTCGGGTACCTACATTAGCACTCTTAGTACACATTTTTTTTCGTTTTTTTCCTCATTCATTACCGCAACAGCTTTTAATCGTTTATTTAGAACTTTTTGATTAATAAATCCACCTTTAAAATGTATTTTATCATTCATTTTATCTGTCATTTTAATGTCATGTATAAAATATTCAATCTCTTTCAATGTTGCCAAATTTCTCAAACGAGCACGGGATTGGCTAGATTTGGTACAAAAACAGCAAAAAGTGTTGGCCTTATGAACTATGAATCCTTATTGACTGTTCTATATACTTGAGCATTAACTTTTTGCTGGTATTGTCGCGAAACAACTACCTTAAAAGGCTACAACTGGCTAAAATTTGGTGGGTTTTTTTTTTAAATTTTGATCAACCACCGGAACCCTATAAACGTTCACCCTACATGTATATTTATTTTTATATTATAATATTATTATTTATTATAAGATTCTTCCAAAACTTAAGTGACTTAAATTTTTAAATTATTTTTAAATTGATAGGTTTTTTTAGTCACAAACTAATAAAAGACAATAATTATGTAACTGAAATTATTGTCTTTTATTAGTTTGGGAATAAAAAAATCTTTCAATTTAAAAATAGTATTATTATTATATACCTATTTCAATTATTTAAGGTAGTTGTTCCGCCAAATGGGTTTTCTTAGGATTTTTTTGAAATTTAGAGAGATTATTATTTAAATACTTCTTCATCGATTGGTGGCAAAACGAAATTTATGAACAATATAGTTCCGGAGATATTAAATTTCAAAAATAGAGTTTTCAGACTCTTATACATTGCACTATACGGGATATCGGAAAATTTACATACATATTTAATTATAATTAAGAAACTTTTTACGATTGTAATAAAAAACTAAACCAACATTAAACAATAACCAATACATATTTTAAGACAATTTTGATTCATAGTTACAACACAGTTTCTGAGATAATAATGAATGAATAGTGAATAATGAAAAATGTATAAAAAATTTACACTAAAAACAATTTGGCAACAGCGCATTTATTTAACCAGCGAAGATGTATAAAGCGCGCATGCGCTAAATTATTTCAAAATTATAATTTTCATTAGGTGTAACGTAGGCGTTGATTACATTTGTTAAAAAATAACAAAACAATTTTTATAGAAATTTTTCAACTTTTAAAATGGATTTTATCTGTCATTTTAATATAAAAATATTCAATCTCTTTCAATGGTGCCAGATTTGTCAAACGAGCACGGGATTTGCTAGAATCGGTACATAAACAGCAAAAAGTTTCGGGCTTATGAATTATGAATCATTATAATAAATTGTATTATCTTCTTTTTTAGATCTCTAGGTTTTCAAGAATAATACATCTCGAGCTAAATGATAAATCTCTGACAGACGGACAGACCAAAGTACTTGTAGTAACACAGAGTTCCGTTTTAGTTTTATACGGAACTCGGAAAATAATTTTTTTTTTGAAATTCAAAACACTCACTAATATCTCTGTTATATGGTATGGCTAAATATTTGAATTTCGAATAAATCATCAGCGAAATTTTACGTGAATATGTTATATCATTGACTGAAATGTAGAGGCTGATTTGTCACTTGGAACCAATTCCTCAGGGCACGACAGACCTTCTGACATGTAAAAAATATTTATTATATCTCAGATCAAGCAGAGGACTATATCTGTGAATTTGTTCTACCTTAGCTCCAATTTAATGCGAGAGATGAAATAAAAAAATCCATTTAATTAAAAAACGATAAAAGGAAAATTTAATGAATCTTACTGCACGTGTAACTTCCAATGATAGTTGGGAAAGAATATCTTGTGATTTTTTCTGCGTTGATATTTTCATATGAAATCTCATCAATGCTCAAAATATGACCTGAACCGAATGGGTTGGACAATTGTTGTTGAGTTACGTTTTTGTAGAATGTTTTCCAATAAAATTCAGGATACACATCAGCGCCATGCTATAAAAATAAGATTATATTATTATATACGAATTTTATAGTAGGAATTTGATGGAGTATAGAGAAATGAAGTATTATGAATTCGACCAAGCTTTGTATAAAGAAAATAAATTAAATCTTTTTTTTTGTATTTCTAAGAAAAAAATTGTATTAATAATGAATCGGAAAATAAAAGAACAGAACTTGATAAGAAACAAATAGGTAAACAATTATATAAAAATGTTTCACCTAGAACCAACATCTATCTCCTTAAAAGTTATTGATAAGAAACAATCAAACAAAGTAGCAGTTCTGTATACTAAGTAGTGAGTGGGCTGTCGTAGTTGCTAATCATATCAATCCAAGCTTACGTTTCTTTTTTTCTTTAATTGAGCTAAGTGGGTTATTTTTAAAACTAGGAAAATTAGTTCCAAAATGTCTATTTAATAGAGACGGTATCATAGAGTTGCTATTTTGTTTCTGTCCACATATTAAACAGACAGTTATTGATTAGAATCATTGCCACAATAATGAAAACCAAATTTCAAACATTCAGATTGATAATACCGTCGTTTTAATGGATTTTTAAGTAGAATAGATTTACTAGTACTTAGTTAGTGTTGGTCTGTCACATTTTTGTATTTTAGGCTCTGAATTGCTGGATCATTTGAGTGGAATTTCTCTTTTTTCCTTTTACTAAAAACTTATCCATCTAAAAATAAAAAATTTAGGTATCTAGATGTCGAGGTCAATGTGCTACAAAAATGTTAATTTGTTGATTATTCTAAATATAAAAATTTAAAAACATGTCTTATAGCCAGGGCCGCATTATCCAATAAGCCAGCGATTCTTAACAGAGGGTCCGCGGAAAGTAGGGGGTGTGGGGGGCCCGCGAAAATATTAGAATTTTTTAAGTTTTTATATCTATACAAATAAAAAAAAAATAAAAAAAAAATATGTTACTAGTTTTTATAAGTGATACATATGTAAGTGACAGATGAATTTAATGACATCTCAATATTCTTAAACATGGTTAAACTAAATGAAAACGTTGAGCGCATAGGTAAATTTGACCCAAACAGACAGACAGACAAAATTACAAGTTGAATAAAACCGTGTAAATATTTTTTATAAGTCTAAGTTTACAATTTTTATACTATAGCAAATATACTTTCATTTGCAAATATACCTATTTTTCAAGAAATATGTTATTACTGACAATCTGATAAAGCATTTTTTGTTCATTAAAAAACGTTAAAAAATATACATATATAAATGTTATGTTAAGTTCTGCTTTTTGATTTATTTATGAATTATTGTTACATTTGAGAGTTTTTTTGTACGAGTAATTACGAGAATGTTACCTAATTGTGGAGGGGGGGGGGGTACTGGCCGCGAAAATATTTTAGTATTTTAAGGGGGCCGGGAATATACTTTTCGGATTTTAAGGGGCCCCGAATAATAAAAGGTCAAGAACCACTGCAATAGGCAATGTAGGCAACTGCCTAAGGCCCCGCGCCACTAATGGGCTCCCAACCCAAAATTTGGGGTTGTTATATGGTTTAAATACTTCTTTCTAGGGGCCCTGTTTATAGCTTGTTTTTAAGAAAATATTTTCCCTAAAAAGAACATTTAAAAACGGAATGGTTAGGTATAGTTTTGAAAAAGTCAGTTTATATATAAAAAAAAAGATGAAATTCGCTATTTAATATTGATAGCCTGGCGCACCCTTTGACACAACTCCAGTTACTCTTAGGGATACGAGTACCTTCGGCTGAGAACCACTGTAATATATGATTACACTGGGGAATTTTTCAGTTGGACTACCCATGGTGATATAAGAAAACATTGTTAAATTTTTCTAGTTTAATTAAAAAATTTTCCGTTTCTAATTCTGAAGATGTCTTTAAAGGATAATAGGTATAGATCGAGAGAACTCAACTAATTTTGGTCTGATAAATTCTATGTTGATATAATGAGTGGCATTTCCCCAGAGTGGCCTAACCTGAATGGATATTCAAGATCATCGAACTGAGCACCAAAGTCTTAACAAGTAAATATCTTACTCTAATATGGTTAGATGAAATGCAAAGATGTAAAATATACTTACTTAGAAGAATTAAGGCATTTTGAAATAATTATTACACAACGTTTCAGTCTCTATAACTTGAAAATCCTTTCAAATTGATTGTCTTATGATAAATATTGATAGTCAAGGCAAGTTCTTGATATCCTTGTGCCCTTGCATATGTTGAATCTGTTTAGCTAAAGATCCTAGGTGTCCAATCATTCATAAGACTATACAGGAACATGAAAAGAAAAATCAATTAGAGATCCAATTATATTATTTGAACAAATTAAAAAACACAAAAAGAAATTTATAAAAATCGAATATTTTAATCAGAATCCACAACATTTCGATCTCTATTTCTGAAGCCGTTTTCAAGAGTTTTGTAAACATTTGGAATCAAATCCAGAATTAGAGAACAAAACATTGTGTATTATGATTAAAATATCTCTTAAAAATGCTTATTTTAGAT
>JALMQS010000899.1:82996-214514 GCA_024734495.1 Forficula auricularia
GACAAGAGGATCATCTCACAAACCATAAGTTTCGAATTTCAATTGATTTTCTTTCTCTCTTTAATACATTGCACTTGAAATAATTTTTAATTTTAATAATAATATTAACTTATTCATTATTGTATGTTGTTTCCTTTTTACGTTTAATTATTTTCTAAATTATAACTTATTTTTTTCTTTATTTTTCTTACGAACTATTATTAATACACTTATTTATATTTTAATTCCTTTTTTTATTAAGCCTAAGTAGTAATTAAGTATATAATATACCATTTCTTTCCCTACAGGTACAACCTAAATAATTAAGTGGTAGATAATTTTAAACTAACTATCGCTCGGCGAAACACCACTGCTCAAGTTATTAAAACTCAGTAAACTAGATTTCATCTATCTTTCTGAGATCAGACTTGTGATTCCGATTTCTTTCTTTCTTTCTTTCTTTCTATTCAATAATTTACACCCTCTCGCTCATTCTACATCATGTCTACATTGAGCATCCACTATTCCAATATTCGCGGTCTCTTTAGCAATAAAACTTCCGTTTTCCAGCATCTCGAAGACGAAAGACCCTCCATTTTGGCCCTCACTGAAACCCAAATTGACACAGACAAATCCGATACTCCAGATCTCAAATTCGGAAAATATATTCTACACCCCAAATTCCGCCGGTATAACGGCGTCTGTTGCTACGTTCGCGATAACATCCCCTGCGAACGACTTGGATTTTTAGAAAAAAGCTTACGACGCATTATGGCTTAAAATTAATACTAAGACCTCAAGTAGAATTCTCTGTACAATCTATAGATCTCCTAATGATAAAAAATTTAAAGAATTTTTCGATTATCTCGGCAATTGTGTGAATGTAATTCTTTCACGTTTTCCAAATTCTGAAGTCTCTTTCCTAGGTGACTTCAATGTACACAATAAGGACTGGTTGACATTCTCCAGATCCAACACCTCTGAAGGCAACGCTGCTCACATATTTGCAACTTCATATGACTTAACCCAAATTAGAGATCGCCCCACTAGGATTCCGGACAACACAAACGACACCCCATATCTCCTCGACCTCTTTCTGTCATCTGCCCCTTCTCAATTCTCTTTTAGTATCTCTGCACCTCTAGGTAACTCAGACCACAACTTAATTAAAATCAAATCAAATATCAGCTTAGTAAAACCCGCTTTACCCTGCCCAAAGCCCAGAGAAATAAGGCTTTTTCTTAAAGCCAACTGGGATGAAATGTGTAACTTCTTCAGCTCTTTCCCATGGAATGATTACTGCTTCAGAAACAAAAATGCCACCGAATGTGCCTCTGCATTCTCTGAAGTGATTCAAATGGGCATTGAGTTATATGTCCCTTTCAAACGGGTAATTGGAAAACAGGACTCCAAGCCCTGGTTCAATAAGTCTTGCTCTGAAGCAGTCAAACAAAAAAATAATGCTTTCTATAATTGGTCTTCGACACCATCAGAGGATAATTGCGTTCTCCTAACAAAAGCCCGAGCCCACTGTAAAAAAACAATCGATAATGCGATGAAGTCCTTCATTCAGAAAAAGCTGACAGGCTAGCAGCTTGCCCCAGCAGTTCAAACCAATTCTGGTCCCTTGATAAGTATGTAAAAAGAAATTTTACAAACTCATCATTTCCACCTCTCAATCTCTCCGACAACTCGATAGCCATTGACGCCTCCGACAAAGCCAAAGCTTTTGCCTCATAATTCGCGTCCAACTCAAACCTGGACGACAAAGGGCTTGAACCACCCACATACCCCCAGTACTAATATAATGTCAGATACTGTTTTCAGGATACCAGCAATTCTAAAGATCATCCGGAATCTAAAGAACAACTCTTATGCTGGCCCCGACGATATCCCTGCCATTCTCATTAAAAAATGTGCCCCTGAACTTGCTCCTATACTATCCAAATTATACAATCTCTCCTATAACTCTGGAATATTTCTGGAAGCCTGGAAACTAGCCAGAATCCAACCAATTAAGAAAAAAGGCGATTCTTCCAACATAAAAATTATCGACCCATAGCAATCACTTCTGTCTTATCCAAAATTATGGAAAAGGCCATCAACGAGCAAGTTCTACGACACTTAGAGTTAAATAAATCTATCCACGATAGGCAATACGGCTTCAGAGCAATCCCGGTCGACTGGTGACATCCTAGCATATGTAACTCATATCTGGAACAAAACCTTGGAGGCCGGGAATGGGACCCTCGCGGTAGCTTTAGACATTTCAAAAGCCTTCGATATGGTCTGGCACAAAAATCTTCTTGCCAAATTGACCTCCGTCGGCCTTGCACCGAAACTCTGCAAGTTGCTCGAAAGTTTTCTTTCAGACCGTAGTATTAAGGTTGTCATCGATGGAATATCATCTTCCCCCTTCCACACCAACGCTGGAGTTCCTCAGGGATCGGTTATCTCCCCCACGCTTTTTCTTATCGATATCAACGACCTTCTAAACTTGCCCTCCAATCCGGTACATTGTTACGCAGATGACAGCACCCTACATAACGCCCCTGCATCGCATAAAAACCATGCAGACATTGCCTCTTCAATTAATTTAGACTTATGCAAACTTAAAAACTGGGGATCCCAAAACTTATTTAACTTCAATGCAGGGAAAACTCAGTGTTGCCTTATTTCTAGGCGCGTCGACAGAAACCTCCCAAACATATCATTCGACTCAAACTCACTAGAATTCAGGGATAAAATTTCAATGCTAGGCGTAACTCTAGGGTCTGACCTTTCATGGAATGACCATATCTCAACCACTGCTAAAGCTGCAGCGCGCAAGCTTGGTCTCCTATTTAGATCTAGACGCTGTTATACTCCCAGTCAACTTCTTATACTGTATAAGGCTCAAATTCGTCCCTGTCTCGAATATGGCTCTCATCTGTGGAGGGGTGCCTCCAAGCATTCTCTTGCTACACTGGATACAATTCAGAAGCGAGCAATTAAACTAATAGGAGAACCGGCTCTAACCAACTCACTCGACTCCCTGGCTCACCGAAGAACCGTTTCTGCCCTTTCCCTGTACTACAGATACTATCACGGTGTCTGTTCAGTCGAGCTGAAACCAATTATCCCCCCTAATGCCCTCTTTACGAGAAACACGCGGTTTTCTAACGCTCAGCACCCCTTCGCTGTCAAATTGGATAAAAGTCGAACAAGCGCTTTCGCCAACTCTTTTATCCCTTTGACCTCCAGAGACTGGAACTCGCTCCCTGCCACCATCTTTCCCGCGACTTATAACCTTCAGCTATTTAAGACCCGTATCCACAGATACCTTCGTCCCCCGCCCAGCCCGTAAAATTATTTCTTCTTCTTTTCACGATGGAGGGGCCAACCCAGGCCTTTAGGGGTTGCACCTTTTTTGGTGTAACTCCTTCAGTCATCATTATCATTAAAAAAAAAAAAAAAAAAAAAAATAGTGGAACAAGTGTCATCCTTCAACTATCTCGGCGTTCAGATAACCAGCTCCAAAAGCGTTAGCATGGAAGTCAGACTCCAATCTATTAAGTCGTCCAAAATATCAGGATGCCTGAATGAAACGATTTGGTCAAACAAGTTTCTAGGTACGGAAGCAAAAGTACGCATCTATAAGACCGTTGTGTGACCAATTTTGACATATGCGGCCGAAACAAGAACAGACACCGCAAAATCAAGAGAAATATTGGAAGTTTGTGAGATGAAATCGTTACGCAGAATTGCGGGTAAAACAAGGATGGACAAGGTAAGAAATGAAGATACTAGGGAAAAGTGCAATAAGTCAGCGTATAGGCCCAAAGGAGAAGAACAGAATGGAGTGCACACGTATTGCGAATGAATGAAGACCGGCTGGTGAGGAAGGTACATGACAACAACCCAACAGGGAAAAGAAGACGAGGCCGTCCAAAAAAACGATGAAAAGACGCTCTGGAATAAACAGGATCTTAGCCTAACAATAAGAATAAGAAGAAGAAAAAGAAGCAAAACAAAACTGAAATCATGAAGAAAATAAAAGATTTGCCATTATCTGCTAAAACAGTACAAGATAGAACTGCCCAAGCAAAAATGGGATTTAATTCAAAACAAAAACTACTATGTTCTTCCTCAATCAGCTTAGAAAACAGGAAGATGCTATTGAAGACATATGTATGAAGCATAGCCATGTTCGGGTGTGAAACCTGGACAATTAGAGAAGCGGAGAGAAAGAGATAAAGGCTTTCGAAATATCATGCTACAGAAGAACGATGAATATCAAATGGATGGATAAAATTACAAATGAAGAAGTTCTTGGAAGAATCGGAGAAAGAAGAACCTTGTGGAAGAGTCTGAAGAAGAGAAGAGGTCAGATGATGGGGCACACACTGAGACATGGGGACTGCTTAGGGATATCTTGGAGGGGAGGTGGAAAAGAAAAGGGGAAGGGGAAGGCCCAGATCAGAATATTTCAATCAAATAATTGGGGATATGGGATGCGAGACATTTAGAGAGGTCAAACAGCTGGCCGGGGACACCTGAGTGGAGACAGCTGGTTGCATCAAACCAGTCTTAGGACTGTATACTCAATGATGATGATGATATTCAATAATTATAGTTATTTGATTACTAATTCTATTATTCTAGCAGAGCTAGCTAAAATACTTTATTATGTGCGGGTCCAGACAACTTTGCGAACCACTGGCCTAGAGGCCTTTGATAGGTATGTGGATCTTCAGACGAATGCTGCGAATCCCCTGGTTCGACAGAGTTTCCAACAGAAATGTTTTGAAAAGATCAAACACACAGCGGGAACTCCCTCAACACTATCAAGTGCCGGAAAATCTCTTACCTTGGTCACATCTTGAGAGATAGTAAATATCGACTGCTTCAATTGATTCTCAAAGGAAAAATTGAAGG
Source organism: Forficula auricularia (assembly GCA_024734495.1). Lineage (NCBI taxonomy): Eukaryota > Metazoa > Arthropoda > Insecta > Dermaptera > Forficulidae > Forficula > Forficula auricularia. The sequence continues at coordinate 87,893 of JALMQS010000899.1, forward strand.
TTGTCCTGGACCCGTGAGAAAACAGCAATCCTGGTTAAGAAATATTAGGGAATGGACCGGCATGCGAAGCGTAGAAGAACTGTTCCGCGTGGCAGAAAACACGGATGTCTTCACCAGAGTGATCGCCAACGACAAGGAAACCAGACAAGAAGAAGAAGAAAGATGGTGTTTTCCTAAAAATATAACATCGTTAAGTAGCTATATTTCCGCTAAGTTATTTCCAAAAAATTAAGACTAAATATAAACGAACTTATAAGATATGTTTTATTCATGTCAGAAGGGATCGCCGCCTCATTAGTCGAACCCAAGTGTCAAACCTACTATCAGAGCAGTTGGCTTAGAAGCGATATCCATCTGACATAGGTTTAATATGTGCTAAACAAATTTTTTTTATAAGACTGGAGTAATTTTTGGAGACGGACTGATAAGTGAAATTGAGTGGATATTGATGAGGCAGTCCAAAAAAAGAAGATAATTTAACAATATATTGTTACTGCCACTGAAAGAGGAGACAGAGGGAATGTCGCATTGGATTTCATTCGCTGACTTTTCAAAACCCTGAAGAAGGAGGAATAGCTTCGGTTTTATGAATAAAAATATAGTGCAAATTATCTTCTTTTTTGGACTGCTTCATCGATATCCACTCAATTTTTTTATGTTTACAGATGATGATTAAAAAATATAAAATTCCAACCTTTTTAAATAAAATTCATTTAATTTAAGAAGCATATATCATCGGCAACTGGAAACGCCACAAATCAAATAATAATTTACTCAAGTTATAAAAAAACTCCAGGGGAAGGCAATGGGAAACCACCCATGTGAAAAATTTCCCCAAGAAAATTACAGTGGAGAGGATACTCTCCATAGTAATTGCCGACGCTTGAAAAAAAACAATGCAAATTCTTTCCTTCCTCACATCAATATTTAAATTAAAAAAAAATATTTTAGTATCAAAATGTTGTTTTCCAATTAATAGTAAATAATAATTATAATATGTACTATTAATCGTATTATTATATTTTGAATATAAAACAAAATGTATACCCACTTATATATATATATATATATATATATATATATATACTTATATACATACACTCATGTGTAATATATTTTAATATTAAACACAGTAGCATAAATCAAATCAGCTAGCTATAAATTAAATCCCTCTCCATTTTAATTATTTATGTTTCAATGTGAACTGAAAGCAGAGAATCCAAACTCTATAATGACCATTATTTTTCTGTGTAATATTAGTGCACAGTTCCCATTATTTACTTATCTCAAATTCCAATACAATTTTTTTTTCGTTTGAAATTCAATAATTGCTTATTACTAGGCAGGTGGGACTATTGCAATCATTTAATTGACACGAAATGTAAAATGTAAATCCACTCACACAATAAAAAATATCTATTAAAATCCAGTAAAGTATTTTTTTGCACATTATCTTTAAACATATCTGAAACGTGAAGAAAAAACATTTCCAACCATATTATATATATATTTTTTTCTGTATGCGTGTCTATTTGGGTTCTGATTCCGACGATAACACAAGAAGGGAAAGTCGTAGAAAGTTCGTTCTGATGCAAAAATGTTTTTATTTCCGATGTGGAAAACTTTTTACATTTTGACTCTCTAGCTTTAGAACGTTCGGTTCGAAAATGCAAAAAACATAATTTTTTTCAATGATGTTATATTGAGATTTTATCGTGTATCATAATAAATAGGAATAAATAAGCAATTTTTTTTCAATTTTAACATATTAAAAAATACTGCGAATGAAAGAGCATTGCAGATAACGAACCAAAATAATATTCTTATTATTATGGTGTCTTAATTGGCCTCGTTGGCAAATTTTTGCATTTCTACTTTTCTGGGGGCCTATAGATTATGTATACAAATTTTGGTTGAGTTTGGTTCAAAGCGCTAGAATTTATATTTTTTAACCCTCCCCCCTATTGGTTGAGTTTTTGGAGAATTTTTCATAAGAATATCTCCAGCCGTTTTTATACCTACTGGACACAAAAGAGCGCGGACAGACAAATAGGAATTTTGTTGAAGGTGTTTTCTTTAATAGCTTTGCTTGAAACGTGTGCATCCAAAATTTGAGGCAATTTGGACCAATGTACAGACAAAACCTTAATTTTATATATATAGATTATAAAATTTCATTTTTTATTCTGAGCCTCCGGTTGATTCTGAACAAGCCTGTGTGTTATGCATTCAAATTGTAAGAGCTGTCAACTTGTTGCCTAATTAAATTTATAATTTTTCTCATTAATATATCAAAGAATAATTGATATATCATCGAGAATTATTTTGACCGCGCTTATTTGAAAAAGATATTTATCACGAGACTACTGCGGATGACGCTATTGGAGTCTGCGGAGTCATAAGTCTTGTCAAAATAATTCTCGTTGATATATCAATTATTCTTTGATATATTAATGAGAAAAATTATAAATTTATTTAACATCATTATTTCAAGTTAGAAATATATAAGTTCAGAATATTATTTTCACTCAATATTTGACAAAAATTCCCTACAGCTAAATTGAAAGTTTTTGCCGAGAGTAGCAGAATTGTTATAAATTGAAGGAGACAATAAAAGAGTGTGTCTTCTGCTGGAATTGTAAATTTTTAATTTATTTATAACGAGACTATAGTTTCGCGAGCTGTGCCCTCTTCATCAGTTTATTACAAGTGATTCAGAGGAATTAATGTATTCATTTAATTTAATTACCATGTGAATCAATTCTAATAGACTGATGAAGGTGCAAAAACTCTCGAAACTATAGTCTCGTTATAAATAAATTAAAAATTTATAATTCCAGTAGAAAGCACACTCTTTATTGTCACTTTCAAAGTTACAACTATGAGCTTTTTATCAGTTTTTTATATTATAGTTTTTACTTCATGTTTTGAAAAATTTTTTGTCACTTTCAAAGTTACAACTATGAGCTTTTTATCAGTTTTTTATATTATAGTTTTTACTTCATGTTTTGAAAATTTTCGGACCCTAAAGAAAAATTGTATATCGTCGGCTTAGAGAGTAAACCTGCTAACTCCATTTTTAATCATATATGACATATTAATACCATTCGAAAGAAAAAGAGATGCTGCATCGTCCAAGTAAAACTGCTACTTAAAATTACGATCGTAAGTTGTAGAAAAAAAATGTAAAACATAGTATTTTCCATAACAAGAATATTAAATTTTGTTTGTTTTCTCTGCCCTATAAAATTTTCTTGTTGTGAGTTAGCAGGTTTACTCTCTAAGGCGACGATATTTTTCTTCTTAGAGCATTTGGAAATATTCTTTTTTTTATCTCTATCCTTTTTTATTTCATCGTTCTAAAATAGAATCCCCATGTCATTTAGAAAACTTAATCATATAGCTTATTAAATTTCCTGAGGAAGCTATTTGAAAAAATTGTATCTTATGAATATTAAGGAGTTCCATATTTTGATGCTCGAATTTCAAAAAAGCCTTTCTTATATGTTATCCATGTCATTATAGGAATTAATTAAATAATCTTTAAGAAATTCAAAGATATTTTTATAAAGCGAAATTTTAGAGAATACTTAGCCAGACTACCGTTTTATAAGAACCAATTGAGGTCCAGCTGATTCTCCATCCTGAACCAAGAGAGCGAAAAAAGATATGGTCCATCTAGGTGTTATTCCGTGTTATTCCGTTTAGTAGATTTGCTCGCGAATCTACTCCGCGGAATTCTAAATTAAATTATAGGAATTGACTGTCAAAATTTCAGCCCTTTAGGACAAGCGGTTTGGTATGTGGGTGATCTGTCACTATGTCACGGAACTGTTTTATTTTTATATAGAAGAAGATTTTAGGGCCCTTTCCCTCCTTTTTGGTTCGAAATTCATACGATCCTTTCTTTCTTAGCGGTCATCCATGTCATTATAGGAATGCACTATAAAAACGTCAGCCTTTAGATCCAGCCAGTGGCGTAGCCAGAAAATTTTCATGGGGGGGGGGGGGGCTCAATCCACAAAGCAAAATATTTAGTGGGAATTTTTTTTATTAAAACAAATAGGTACTTCAAGAAATTGCTGTTACTCATCCCATAAGCCCTGCCTTTGGGGATGGGAGGGGAGATTCTGACCCTCCCAAACCCTCGCCGTGGCTTCGCCCCTGGGTCCAGCTGTTTGGACTGTGCGTTGTTTGTCACTATGTCACGGCACTGTTTTATATATAGAGATGAAAGAAAAAATTAATGTAATTCCTATAAGAATATTTTAACCAAGCACGGAGCGGAGCTGAAGTAAATAAATACTTTAATGCTTTAATCGAGAGGAGCAACTCAAAAAAGTGGTCGCGCCAATGCCCTGATTTCTACATATAAAATAAATATGTATATCTGTTAAATGATGGAAAATTAATATTGACCTACCTCTTAGTCTAGATTTAAAAATTAATACTCGTATGTGGCCATTGAGCCTCTAGAAGATATGGAAATTTTGAAAAAATTCATCTAGTTTTATAAAATTCAAAAATTCCAAGTTAATATTAAAAATTAAATAAAAAAACCCTTCTACATTGAAAATTACTTTGAGTTGCCAGCAGAATTTAACAATTGATTTCTTTATAACCTTTGATTAAAATATATATATCTATCAGAGATTTTTTGTCTTTAGGGTTGAGTTTACTGCCAGGAATGCAATTTTGGCAGCAGTGTTTGATTCCTGAAGGGGTAAAACTTTCTTTATATATATATACCATCTATATATATATAAAAGCCATTGTCAGACAGTACCTGTGGCGCCTTAGCGTACGATGTGGGAGAAAAAGCAACTAATATTTAATGACAGTTGTTATATTGTCAAATTTTACAAACAAAACATATCTATTCTCTATATTATATATCTATAATATCTCTATACATTAATATACTCCTCTATTAGATTTACGGCGTGCCTCATTTGAAATTTTAGTAGGCAAATTTATTAATTTTAAATATATTATATATTAATATATATTTAATTTTTTGGAAATAATTCATACCGCGAAAATTAATTTTTTAAGAAAAATATAAATTCTTAAAATTTTAGTAGACAAATTAATTTTAAAATATATATACTAAATATTAGGTATATATTTTTAAGTTATAATATAAGTTTTAATGAGATATGATTTAATATGGGATAATGAGATTAATTATTAATTTATTACTGCGCGGGTCATTTGAAATTTTAGTAGATAAATTAATTTTAAAATTATTATATATAATTAATTTAGAGACACTTTTTAGATGAATTTAAATATTGAAATGTATTATTAAAAAAAGAAAAAGGTTTCCAACCGATCGGGAACTTCGAGAGAAATGGTTGCATGCTCTAATAAAATATTTATAAAGCATTTAATGATATTTTTTTATCTTTCTTTGATCAATATTCATTATTCAAAAAAATATTTTTTTCAAAACATATAATTACGGACAGGTAATAATCACATCTCGAGACGCTGCCCGCCAGGGCCACCAGCCCGGAGGGCCGAGCGGTGCCGGGCGTGCCGTAGGCACGCCGGGTACTGCTCGTATATAGATATAGATATACAGATTAATCAAAATGATTCTTCTTCTTCTTCTTCTTCTTCTTATTCTTCTATATAGGTGTGAACACCTGTTCTCCAACATATTATAATCAGTCATCAGGGTCATAACTCTCTTTCCATCGTTTTTTTGGTCTTCCACGGCTTCTGACCCCCTCGGGACGGTTTTTTGCCAATATTTTCGGGAGACGGTCGTCTTGCATTCTGTCTACATGGGCAGCCCAGCATTTTCTTCTTACATGAACCCAATCGACTATGTCCTGAAGACCGCTTATTTTCCTAAGGTGTTCGCTCCGGATTTTGTCATGTAGGGTCTTCGAATGGATGGCTCTTACAACTCTCATCTCAGTTGTCCGGAGAAGCTGCTTTGTAACGGTTGTGTCTGCCCTGGACTCAACCCCATATGTTATTATCGGGCGAACACAGGTCTTATATATCCTAATTTTACTTTCGGAAGACATAAACTTATTTTATCCAATCTAGCCTGGAAAAATAATTTTATGTCTTCCGAAAGTAAAACTAGGATATATAAGACCAAAATGTTCATCGGGTTTTATTTAGATGAATATATTTCATAAAGTATTACATGAAAAATAGTGAATGATATACGTATTATCTAAAGAAAAAGCACAGTTTTAAGTTTCTTAAATATCATTACAAATGTTCTAGGTGCTCTCTTCGTGTTACACGACAAAGATCTATGCAGTAGTCACGTTCGACCCTTAGACGTCCGAGCATGTCCCTGTCAAGGTTCACCTGCGATCCTGAAGTTCAGTCAATGTTGTCGGCAAAGGTAGTAAGTAAACAATGTCTTTCACGTATCCCAAAAGAAAACCCAGACTGGCCATCTCAATACTCTCCCATTATATTCTATAGAATATAAATGTGAAAGTAAAAATAAAAAACTGTAAGGTCAGGAGACCTTGTGGCCCAGCTGAAGAGTACTAAAACACCCTGAGCGCAGCGCCCAATCCCACTGATTTGGAATGGTTGTTTCCTAAACTCTCAAAGAGCTGATATCCCAAACTCCATAACCCAACAAGACGGAGGGGCAAAGAGACATCTGAACAAGGAACTTCCAAACCCGTGGATTTGGTGCTGCGCTCAGGACCATATTTATTGGCACTGTCCCCCCCCCCCTGCTCCCCATAACTTTAAAATCTAGAATCTACGAATAATAAATATTCAATTAGAACAAAAAATTCGGAATGTAACAGGTAGCTAACCAATTAAATAACCTGGGTAACAATTTTGATTTTTCTAATCGCAAAATTTTAGATAAAGAGCCAAATTTAGAAAAATATTAATTATAGAAATGATCGAAATTTAAAACATGGGCTGTTTTTCTAATTTATAGAGAAAAATTATTTTTCGTTAATATTGATATTTTATATTTGAATTAAAGTTAATTTTGTCACAAACACAATTTGTGTCATTGTCTATATTCAAAATATGTATATAATTTCTTTAGTACTGCTTTTTATTCCTTAGAAAAATGAACTTTTTTTCCTTTTTTTAATTCATTAAATTTCATTGACAAATGGAGAAATTCTCCCGAAACGTTTGGAGTTGAAATAAACGTTTGAAGACGGTTTTTGCTTATAAAAGATTTGTATTTATTTATATTTTAAATAAACAATCAATAACACAATTTTAACTTATAATATATTATATAATTTATTTATTTATTTATTCGTTTGTCTTGTGACAAAGTCGAATGCCATCTCGAAATATAGTAGTAGAGTATATCTATTTTGTTAAGATAAACAAGACACGAGAAACAGATTAATTTAGATTCATTATCTTTATTTTCCAGGGAAGATGCCTTCTGCTTTTCTACCCACTAATGGGAAAGCTGTTTGAATAGAAACGGTTTGAAAATCTAAAGAGAAGTTAATTGAGATTTTTATCAAACGCCTCTATGGCGGTATTAAAAAGGAAATGCAAATTCCTGTATTCTTGATTATTTGCAAAATATTTTCTAATCTCTTTGTTGTTGATGGGTTATATACCGAGATAGAACAATATCCCTGAAACAAATTATTATTATTGTTTATAATAAAAGAGTTAATCTTGAGCACCGCACCCGTCTAGTAAAGAAATCCCAACAAAACAAAATATTAGTCCTGCCTAGCTATTTTAGAAATCTTCTTAACTTTATATTTCTTTTTGTTTCAATTAAAGTTTCGAAATCATTTGTCGGCGACACACAGTATCATTCAATAATCTAAAGCAGTTTTTCTCAAAGTGTGTTTCGCGAAACCCTGGACTACCATGAAAACTCGCCAAGTGTTCCGCAAAAAATTCAGGATATGAAGTGTTTAAAAAAATTTCTTAAAAAACTTTTTATTTAACAATCTTAATAATTATTTTCAATACTTTACTGATTGTTCATACAATCATAGCGATGCTGATATTTGTTCATACATAGAACTAAGCCAAACCGATATTTAAATGTTAATCGTTCTTGAAATTTTGCAGCCTCAAAATTTTTGCCTCCCTAGGCCCGGGCTATTGGACCAAAGTGCAGTCTTCTCGTCCCAAATTCCAAACAGCCAGCCCCAAGCGAACCATTACTTCTATAGGCGTGGGAGACCCCCTCCACCGGCCAGCCGACTGGTAGGGCGTAGCGGAGTCGTCCTAGTCCCAGAGGAGAAGTGCCCCTCGGGGGGGTCTCGCCCACCTGAACAAAAACCAAAATACGAAATTCGCGTCGTGGTCTTTTTGAGCTAGCCACAACCTGTCGTGGATCTTTTAAAGAGGCCACAACGCGTTGTGGACGTTTTGTCGCTCAATGGTGGTTATGTTTTCGGTAGTACATCTTCTTGATCTTTTTTCTTCCCCGTAGAATCACTGTAGTCTGTTTTCTTTCGTTTTTTCTTTGGTCTTCATCAGTATCAGTATATTTGACTAATTTTTGCTCTCAGTGCGTCATATATCACTTCGAATAGAATATGATCTCCATAGAAGATTTCACTTCTGCAGTGTGGATTTAACAAACAGAACTATTTTCATAATTTTATGATAATTTTAAGATAAGCCATTTCGCTGACAGATACAGAAGCCACTTACAACCACACCTTCATTTTAAAGCGCAATCAAATTCAATCAAATTAAGCCTAATAGTACTTGAAGATATCTACACAGGGATAGTTCACACTCTCACTCCAATTTAAAAAAAAAATTTATTTTTTATTTTTTACCCCACTTACATATCCGTCTATGTCCATATTCGTCTTACATCTACTCTTATTAAACGAACAAAAATTGTATATTTGTATATATATTTATTTGTTTATATATTTGTATCTTGGTTCTATTTTGAAAATGACTACCGATTTTGATGAAATTCACGGGTTAGGGGATTTTTGGGGTGACAATTCGATCTGTCACGGTCTCATCTTCGACAAAATTGTTTTTGATGGGTTTTTTCGTAATCAAATTAATTATTCTCAGGTAGACAAATCCCATTCTTAGGGTTTTAAAAAAGGTTTCCCTTTTCCTTTTATACACAGGCAGACAATGGGTTGTTTGTTTCATTGTTCTAAAAGGCCTTGAATAAGTATTGTGATTGTGGATTTTAACATATTTTGTTCTCCCTAAACGTTAGAAATATTAATAAACGTTTTATAATTGTTTTTATAAAGAACTTTATTTATTTAATAGAATAAAAAATAATCAAGAATTTATTTAAAAATATATTCCGCATAAGCAGGTCTCAATTTTCTGAAAAATCAACACATTTTGATAGGTATTATTTATTAATAGGATGAATAATAAAAAATTTTAAGAAAAAAATAAAAACCGACTTCAAAAATTAAATGCAACAAATAAAATACACTAAAAGGTATAAAATAATTATTATCTTATTTAGTTACAACTAAACGACGAACTATTAACACGAAATTACTTTTTGAAGTCGGTGCCAAACATATACCATTTATGAATCGCACTCGACGGATCTTGCTTAGTACGTTTGGGGGATATGCTCGCTTATAGGTATAGTTTGTTTGGTACCGAATTCAAAAAGTAATTTCGTGTTAATATTTCGTCGTTTAGTTGTAACTAAATAAGATAATAATTATTTTATACCTTTTAGTGTATTTTATTTGTTGCATTTAATTTTTTGAAGTCGGTTTTTATTTTTTCTTAAAATTTTTTATTTTTCTCTTTTTAGTGATGTTATTAATAGTGATCATATCATCAGAACTTGACCAAATTAATATGACACCATCCCTAAGACACCCCCTTTCGGATAAAAAAGAACCATCGAAATCGGTTCATAAACAAAGATGTTAGGTCTAAACAAACCAAATAAAAAAGGTCTAATACCTATGAAAAAAAATCGAAAAAAATGGGACCAATCGGAAGCTAGACTGGACCCAATGCAAAATTTTTTTTCAAAATCCGGTGACAATTGGCGGAGATATGAGGTAACATAGGCACAAAAAAAAAAAAAAAATTCAGTCGAATAGAGAACCTCCTCCTTTTTTGAAGTCGGTTAAAAATGAATCATATGGTTGAATCAAAACAGGTGCAGAAGGTGGGGCGCAGTGGTGGGGAATCCGGGGGTAGGGAGAGGTAACGGGGGTGGGGTCGAGCGGGGTGGGAGTGGGGGCTACATTGGGCGACTATATTATATATTTTTGTATTTTTTAATTTGAAAGCGGCTCTCAAATAAAAATCGACCCTTTTATCAGAATTTTAAATTAAAAATAATATTAAAATAAAGCTTTTAACTGAAGGAAGAAGTTACCGAGCATCGCTCGGTGCCTCCAGGTACTATTCGACTATTCGTCAAATCGAATTATTCAATTAAAATTATCATACAATTTAAATTTACCATATATCGTAAAAATAACTATATATACCTTGTAAATTTCTATATGATAGGGAAATTATTTCTAATACTTTGCAACATAAGACAAGTTTAAAATTTGTAAAGTGGATAGGTAACATAGTTGTTTATAACTGTAGATGTGTACAATACCGTCTTCACTATAAGGGCACACGGGGCCCGTGCCCAGGGCCTCCATTCTCAGTGGGCCCCGTTGGACCGACAATTTCTCTCACACATTTATTCTCAAAAGATTTTTGTCGGGCACATTACACTTGACACATTAAATACACATTTAAAAAAACGTTCGGCAGCATACCAAGAAATTGATAGTCGATTTAGTTTTCTTTGTCAGTTAACAACAATTGAATCAGGTGAGTTGACCAAAAAATGCAAAGAATTTGTAGAATTTTATCATGAAGACATTAATGCAGATGAGCTCAAAACAGAATGTTTTCATTTAAGCCAACATTTAAAAAACATAGCAAAGCAATTGGCGGATTTAAATATCTCAACCTTACATAACCTAATAAAATCAGATAAATTGATAGAAACTTTTCCAAACGTATAAATTGCTACAAGAATATTCCTTTGCCTAATGGCCCTAATGGTTACCAATTGTAGTGGAGATCGTTCATTTTCGCAGCTTAAGACAATAAAAAATGAATTGTGAACAACAGAGTAATTTGTCAATTATGTGCATAGAAAGTAATATCCTTCAAAAAATTGACTTTAAGGATATAATAGAAGATTTTGCTCAACAGAAATCCCGAAAGAAACCATTATCGTAATCGTAACCAAAAAACCAGCAGCATTCTAATATCATTAATGACATATTATATCATACTGTATTTGATTACCTATAATAAATGGTTTATATTACTTAGTAAAAAAATGTTATTATAATTCGCTTTTTTTACTTTCCAAAAGGGCCCCAAATTCTTGTGTGCCCAAGGGCCCCACCCTAGTTTAAGACGGCCCTGGATGTGTAGATAATATAAAAAGTAGGCTTTTTAGACGAACAGAGCATTTTTAGAACCCTTGAAAGATATTGATTCAAATTAGGTAGTAAAATATACATTAGGAAAGAATTGAAAATTAGATTCTGCGATAATTGATTTTTATTTTCTAGTAAGGTACTAGTAGAGTGTAAACAGCAGACTTGTTTTGAATTAACTAAATTATATAATATTGATTTTCTAAATTAATTACTTGTTATGCCTCATGGGTCTTTATCTTGAAAAAGATTAAATGGACAAGCCGTGTTAGGATTTTATTATAATTCTCATAACAGTTAGTCAATCACTTAAGTTCTCACCCACATGCTTTCCATAAGATGAATCCCGCCAGTAGTTTACGAGGCTACCACTTCCATACCACATAATCTCCTCTTTTAATTTATACGTCTAGACGAACTTGTGAAATTCATTTACTCAATTTCTCTTTTGGATTTGTTAATAGTCATTTGCATATGCCCTATTTATTTTAAATAAATGCAGTTAAACAGCGTTTGGTCGTTCGACACTACTCAAGCGCCAAAACTCTCGCCCTGGTGCTTAACTGCTTACAGTCGTAGTCCATCAGACATTTAGCTCTCATATATCTCGATATCCAGTTACGGAGTTTTTTATTCATGATTTTATTCTAAGAAAATGTTACCACAAGAAGATATGGTCTCTATAAATCAGGATAGACCTCTGCATGGAAAAGGAAGTGAAGAGGAAGATATTTAAGAAGTTAGGGCGGAATCCAAAGTATCTACTGTGGATGTGAATCTTGAAAAACTAAATATTATATGTCATAGGGAGCGAAGTCAAAGGTATAAATGAGTTGGTGAATGATTATGCTCGGTTAGTATTTAATTTAATCGCAACGTTTCTCCCCTTAACGATGGGTGCAAAAATATATTTTTTTCGAAATATTTTAAGGAAATTATATTTTTTCAAAACTATAAGACACGCATTTAAGTAATAATAGATACAATATTGGGAAAAGGAAATTTTACTTTCATATCAAAATCGAAAAATTAGGGATACCTATTTGTAATTATTAAAGGTGTTATCGGGAAATAAGGACTATATTTTTATGCAGATAATTTATATTTTATTCCCAACGTTTCATCAACTTTGTTGACTTAAAATAATAATATATCACAAATATACAGGGAAGATAACTATTTGAGCCCCGAAGAAGTCAACAAAGTTGATGAAACGTTGGCAATGAAATATATATTATCTGCATAAAAAATATAGTCCTTCTTCCCCTTAACAACTTTAATAATTTAATCGATGGATATAACTAATCAAAATAATTATATACCTATTTTTAATATTTTCTCTCTTGATAATATCGAAGTTATATTTATTTATATCAATGGGGGGGGGGGGGGGGATCATTTTAGCTGAGTACTGTAGTATTTTATTAGCGGGGCCCTTTGATTGGAATTCAGGCAACCTAACCTCAACCACCAATTTTTTTGTTAAGGGAGAATGGTGTAGGTTCTTGGTGAAACATTTTAAATAAAGTAAAGAAAATTTTTTAAACTTTTTTTAGAAACTTTTTAAAATTTAAAATATAAAATACTAGGTAGGTTTCACATAAATAAAAGATAAGATGCTTGTTAAGCACGACTGTACTTTGTGAACTCCTGAAGATGGGCTTACAGTCCGAAATATATATAGAGTCGTGCTAAACAAGCATCTGATCTTTTATTTATGTGAAACCTACCTAGTATTTTATAATTTAAATTTTAACAAGTTTCTAAAAAAAATTTCAAAAATTTTCTTTACCATTTGTTTTCTAAAAATTACTGATTAAATCCCCTCGAAAACTTACTTATCGTAAAACTCCATTTCTGCCCTCAGACCGAACCTTTGCTATACACTAATTATTTATTTTTAAACTTTAAGCTCTCAAAAATTTTGCAAAAACCGACCCCCCCCCCTTAACAAATTCTTTGTAAAAAAATTTCTTTTGAAAAGCTTACATAAGTAGATTTTATGATATTATATTATTTTATAACTATATAAAATATCTATTTTTAAAATACTCTTATTTTTCTCCAAATTAAATTTTTTTCTATCAATAATGAAAAATTTCACATAAACAGGACCCGTTGTGAGATTTGATTTCTGAGAGTGGTTCAAATATACCATAATTACAAAATTTCAGAAATAAACAATTCCCTAGAAGCTATATAGTTACTATATAGTTTGAAACATTGTTCTACTAGGCTTATAAAATTTTCCCTCTTTTTGGAGCGATGACTTTCTTGATTCACCAGATTCACCATTCCGCCGCTATACAATTCTAGAAATGTAGCACTTTTCAATTGCTTAATCTGTGTTCCATAGATTTCTTTATTTTTCCCTCCCTTTTTTGATGTTCTTTGAAAGGATCACTTTTTCTTTCGTTTTCGCCCTGAAAATTGCAGATGTCAGTTTAGAAGAGGAGCCGGTGATAAAAGAGATAGGTAATATCAAACGAAACGATTGTCAATTTTTTTCGATATTAGCTTTGTTTTTTATAAAAGCATATTGATCTATATTTAAAATGGTTTGACAAAGAGATAGAAGGCAAATTCAAAAACCGATACTAATTTAAACATTTAGTGATCGTGAGGTAATTTAAATTAAACCATTGCCTATTCAAGTCCATTCGATTAACATATTAAATGAGAATCAGATTACCATTGGGATTTGTAATTTTTTAGATAAATTAATAGATAACCAACACTCTGACCTCGAAAATTGGATAAATGGCAAAATTTTTTACATCATTTACACACATACATACGCGAACATATATACTTATACATCAGTGGCGTGCGGTCCATGGATGCTGTGGATGCGATGCACCCCCAAATTCCAAAATGTCAAGAGTAGATATTTTAATCAGTGTTATATTTGAAAATTTGTATAATTTTAAAACCACTTTCAATAAATATTATACATCTAATTCATTTAAAGTTATATAAAATTTATAATTTACGGAGTTTTTTAACGTTAACAAATTTAAAGAATATGAAAAAAATATTCCAGATTTCTTATTTTAATCACTTAAGCTATCTTGGGGAAAATTCTTTGATTTTATGAGGTTAAAAAGTGAATTAGTTTACATGTATTCGTCCCATAACTTTCATTTAAAATCTATCAATTGCATTAAAAGGATTAACCGCGAAAGATTAACTAAAAGATGTTGGTCAAAAGTATTTGCTTTAATAAAGTCTCTCTATATAAGTTAAAGAGTATGGTTTTGGTCTGAGTGCAAAAGGCCATTCCTAGAATAATAGAAATTAAGAAATTAATCTCTAATAGTCTGAAACAGGTCTGAACTTGTATTTGGCCAGGTTTGAATTTTCATTTGGCATCCTTGCAATAGTACTTTTAAGAAAGGGTCATTCTAATATCTCGTTGTCGATCAGATTCTGATGAAAGAATCGCTCACCCGCATAATAAATAATAAAAAAGTGAAAACTTTTCAAATCTTGAATTTAATTAATTAATTTAATTAATGTAACCCAGCGTTATACTCTTGGTGCAAGAATATGGTAACATTATATCACAAAGTGAATATAATATACACGCTCCGCTTAACCGAATAAGTAGGGAAACAATGAAAGTAGTGGTATTTCAAAGTCGTTATAATGAACAAAGCCCACTACAGCTCTCACTTATGTTACACCTCTCATGTCTCTTTAGAACTGCCCTAGTAATTATTAATAAACTTCAATATAAATTATTCATTTATTGCTATACCATATAATATAACATCCTCTTAAAATCTCAATCGAATAATTTTAAAAATGTTTTCTGTCTTTTAAACCAGATATTGCAAAATCTAATCAGTAGGTACTAAGTATTGATACAAAATAACTTTTTGACTTTTCGTTTGTGGGCTATCGTGGATATCGGAATTCAGACACACAAAGAGAAAAAATCATAGTTGAAAAATATTTTTCTCGGCATTTCAGACATTTTAAAGCACGATGAGCAAATAGTTAATTGTATGCGTGAAATAATACAGGGCTGTCCAACCCGTGGCCCTCGGGCCGCATGCGGCCCAGCACTGCAATGAGTGTGGCCCAACATAAAATCATAAACTTCTTTAAAACAGTCAGATTTATATGTAGAGATATATTTATTCCCTTTTTCGAAATATGAATGTACATTTGTACAATACGTGAAGCTTTTATCAAGAATAAAATTCAATAAAAGCAAAATTATAAGCTCAACTATATAAGATAAAAAAAAAAATTAAGTTTCCAATATTTAAAAATTGTTCTTCTTCTCATATTTTCATTTTCTAAAATATTTATTATTTCAGTAATTTATATGCTACGACACTAACCAAGTCTATAGTTATCATTCTAGGACAAGGAATTGAGATTTTCTAGAACAATCACAATTAATTGATAATTTCTCTCCCTGGATAAAACTTGTCAGAACTTGTCTTTTAGATCTTTGCACGTTCTTATATGGCAATAGATAATGGATAGTCATCAGGGATTATTATATCCGTGACCCTTTTAAAAAATAAATTATCATTCCTCATATCCTTCTTTAATATCATTCGATTAAAACCAGGGATGTCCAACCCGTGGCCCAATATAAAGACATAAAATTCCTTAAAACATTGAGATTTATATGTAGATACAGTAATACTCACAACAATTTGGCCTGATAATTTTTTTTTCTAAAATAAGAAATCTCAAAATTTACTGTTAAGTTTTGGAAAAATGAAAGTGCTCATTTTAAATTTTGAATCTGGAACTAAATTTCAAGATTTCCCAAAAAATAATCATCATTTTGGTTTATTTTTTACTCCATTTTCATTAAAAAAATTTTCTACTTACAAACTTTCTGATTGAATGTTCTAGAACAACAATTAGATACGGATCTGAAAGAAAAATTGAATATTGACTCTTTATTAGAATTTTATATTAATTATCTAGCCAGGAAAAAATATAAACAATTACTAATACATAATATCACTTTTTGTAAGTATGTAGGACTGTAGGTATGTATTTACATATACGAGAAGGTATTTTCAAGTGTAAAATTAGAAGCTCACTATGAGTTAAAAAAATAATATAGTTCTTATTTCTAAATTATTTACTATCTTTTTACTTTACCAAACAGGGTATGGTCAAGTATTGTAATCGTGCATGAAAAAAGTGGTTTTTCCTTCTTTTTCGAAATATCTCAAAAACAGCTTAAACAATTTTGATTAAAAAAATTGAGCGAAACCATGGCATATCGCTCTGCAAAAAAGCCCTAATAAGTGAACATCGAAAAAATTATATTTTTCGAGATAATAATTGTTTTGTCAAAATGTCTGTTAGTATGTCTGTCTGTACGTCACCAAATTTTGTGGACGAGCTAGCTCAAAAACTAGTATGAATATCGAAACCAAATTTCACAGGTAGTTTTGGTCCATTGAGATTAAGAGCTGATTAGATTTTTGGTGCATATCGACCCAAAATTAAGGGGCGTGGAGGGGGGGGGGTTAAAAACGAATCGGGCATATTCCCCAAAAGCTGGAAAATAGCCAGAGTCACACCTATTCCTAAAAAAGGTAACTCTTCACAAATCTCTAATTACAGACCTATCGCGATCACCTCTGTTCTTTCCAAAATAATGGAAATGGTTATAAACCAACATTACTTAGAAAATAATAAAATAATTCACGATAGGCAATATGGATTTAGACAAAATCGTTCCACAGGCGACATCTTAACCTATGTCACCCACACCTGGAACAAAACTCTAGAGACCGGAAAAGAAACCCTCGCTGTAGCCCTATAGTAGATATCTCAAAAGCTTTTGACCAAGTTTGGCACAAAAATCTTCTTGCCAAACTGACAGCCTTTGGATTCACACCAACACTTCACAAATGGATAGAAAGCTTTCTGACAAACCGTAGTATAAAAGTTGTGGTGGATGGAATATCATCTGAATCGTTCTCCACAAACGCTGGTGTTCCCCAAGGCTCTGTAATCTCTCCCACACTCTTCCTAATCTATATAAACGACCTTATCGATCAAACGTCAAACCCCACTCACTGTTACGACGACGATAGCACTCTGCACGGCAAACCCACTCCCGAATAATCAAATCAATGTTGCCTCCTCAATCACTCTCGACCTAGACAAACTGAATAAATGGGGCTCTCAAAATTTAGTTAACTTTAATGCAAACAAGACTCAATGTTGTCTAATTTCTAGGCGCGAAAATTAAAATTTGCCTGATATTCACTTCGAATCGAATATCCTGAAAATGTG
The DNA here is from genome assembly GCA_024734495.1 of Forficula auricularia. Classification (NCBI taxonomy): domain Eukaryota; kingdom Metazoa; phylum Arthropoda; class Insecta; order Dermaptera; family Forficulidae; genus Forficula; species Forficula auricularia. The sequence continues at coordinate 105,592 of JALMQS010000899.1, forward strand.
TGACAGCCTATCCATGTTGGGCGTCTCTGTTGCATCTGACCTGTCTTGGAATGAACACATCTCCTCTGTGGCGAAATATGCAGCAAGGAAGATTGGCTACTTATTCAGGTCCAAGCGATTTTTCAAGCCCCCACATCTTCTCACCATCTACAAGGCCAAAATCCGCCCCTGTCTCGAATACGGCTCTCATCTATGGAGAGGAGCCTGTAAATATTCTCTTGCTACCCTGGATGCAATTCAGAAACGAGCCGTCAGGCTAATTGACGATTCTACCCTCACCGACACCCTCGACTCGCTAGCTCATCGAAGAAATGTATCTGCCCTTTCCCTTTTCTATAGATACTATCACGGCAGGTGCTCTGATGAGATAAAATCAATAGTTCCCCCCAAAGCATGCTTTGCCACGTTTTGCCGACTCCCAACACTCTTTCGCGGTCAAATTAGAAAAGTGCCGGACCACTTCATTCGCCAATACATATATCCCCATGACTTCAAGGAACTGGAACTCTCTCCCAGCCTCCATCTTTCCCAGCACCTATAATCTTCAAAACTTCAAAACCGGAGTGCATAGACACCTACGTCTACACCCTCTCACTTAATCAATCTTCCCTTCTCTTCGGTAATGCAAGGGTCTTTCGAGATCCATAGGAGCTGCATCTTTACTGGTGCACCCCTTCTTGCATTCGATTGCATTAAAAAAATCTAATGTTCAATTTTAAAAAAATAACATGAAATTATATGATGCGGTAATCGATAAATTTTGCAAAATGGAGCAGAAGAATAAAATAAAATTCTAAAAAATGAAGGTCTATTTTTTGACAGTATCCCCTGGTTGAAAAGTCACCGCCCGCCACTGTTATACATAGGTATACGTGTATATATACAGAACGGCAAAAAACGCAATACCTAATTTTTTTTATTTTTAATATTTTATAATATCTTTGAACAAATAAAAATCATTAATATAATTTCTAGGATAATTTTAAATATAAAAGTTTAATTAAAGTTTAAAAATATCACTTAAAAGTTTATTTTTCAAAAAAGTTCTAATATAAGTGTAAATTTTCACACTTAATTATCACAACTAATTACCAAGCGGCTCATCTTTTAATGATTTTTCTTAACTGAAATCACAAAATTTAATTTTCTGGAAAAAAATGTATTGATTAATCTAATTTAACAAAATTTGATATTTTGAAAGAATGTTAGCGATTTGAAATTAAATTGTTAATAATATAGATTTAAAGTGTTTACAATTATATAAAATGACTTTAAAAATAATATAAATGTTTAAACTTTGTTAAAAAATTGATATTATAAAAGTAAAACATTAAAATGTTGCTTTTTTATTGCAGGTCAGTGTATATATATATATATTAATTTCTAAATGTATTTATCGTTTAAATAATATTTCACTAATTCAAAGGCGTATCTAAAAATGTTTTTAGGATGAGGAATTGAATTCGATAAGAGTGCTGACCACCCTTTAACATATAAATCGGAAGCCACTTTACCCCCGGGATGCAGGAAAAATTTATAATAAATATAGTGATCACGTTTCAATATTTTTTGTGAAAAATTTCAAAAGAAAATAAAAAAATAAAAATAATAAATTAAAATTCTTCCCTCATAAACACTTGCGACAAACCGAAGTATAAAAGTTGTGGTGGATGGAATATCATCTGAATCGTTCTCCATAAACGCTGCTGGTATTCTCTTGCTACCCTGGATGCAATTCAGAAACGAGCCGTCAGGCTAATTGATGATTCTACCCTCACCGACTCCCTCGAGTCGCTGGCTCATCGAAGAAATGTCTCTGCCCTTTCCCTTTTCTATAGATACTATCACGGCAGGTGCTCTGATGAGATAAAATCAATAATTCCCCCAAAGCATGCTTTGCACGTAGCACGCGTTTTGCCGACTCCCAACACTCTTTCGCGGTCAACGTAGAAAAGTGCCGGACCACTTCATTCGCCAATACATATATCCCCATGACTTCAAGGAACTGGAACTCTCTCCCAGCCTCCATCTTTCCCAGCACCTATAATCTTCAAAACTTCAAAACCGGAGTGCATAGACACCTACGTCTACACCCTCTCACTTAATCAATCTTCCCTTCTCTTCGGTAATGCAAGGGTCTTTCGATATCCATAGGAGCTGCATCTTTACTGGTGCACCCTTCTTGCATTCGATTGCATTAAAAAAAAAAAAGACCTTTTTCATACTCTCATGAGCCGATTAATATTTGACATCTCACTACAAATGTTTTTGTTTCAGGCTTTTATTTAACTTGGTTCCTATATCTGTATCTTTGAATTTGTAGAATCTTGTCATCAAATTTTAAAGATGTTAAGATATTATCGGGTTTTTGGTCAAAATAACACCTGAATTGTTTGTTTTTGCTATAGATCTTTTATCTTATCAGCTTCAGGGCTCGTAGCTCACTCTCATGAGCCGATTATTTAAGTATCCTACTTGGAAGAAAGTTATGATAGGCAAGATGCATCATGCTACAAATCCTGAAAATGATCAAATAAAAAATCGAAAGCTCATAAATAAGCAATTAAGATGTTATTTTGACCAAAAACCTGATACTTCCGAAATATCTTCAAAGTTTTGCTGTCGATCCACAAATTACATATTAAAAAAGAAGGAAAAAAAACACTTTTTCCATCCACGATTACAATACTTGACCGTACCCTGTATGGTAAAGTAAAAACTCATAATAATTTTATTTTAAAAATATACTGAGATTTTTTTTTAATGCAATCGAATGCAAGAAGGGCTGCACCAGTAAAGATGCAGTCCCTATGGATCTCGAAAGACCCTTGCATACCGAAGAGAAGGGAAAGTTGATTAAGTGAGAGGGTGTAGACGTAGGTGTTAATGCACTCGGGTTTTGAAGGTTTGAAGATTATAAGTGCTGAGAAAGATGGAGGCTGGCAAAGTGTTCCAGTTCCTTGATGTCATGGGGATATATGTATTGGCGAATGAAGTGGTCCGACACTGCTCTAATTTGACCGCGGAAGAGTCTTGGGAGTCGGCAAAACGCGTGCTACGCGCAAAGCATGCTTTGGGGGAACTATTGATTTTATCTCATCAGAGTACCTGTCGTGATAGTATCTATAGAAAAGGGAAAGGGCAGGAGACATTTCTTCGATGAGCTAGCGAGTCGAGGGAGTCGGTGAGGGTAGATTCGTCAATTAGACCTGACGGCTCGTTTCTGAATTGCATCCAGGGTAGCAAGAGAATATTTAGAGGCTCCTCTCCATAGATGAGAGCCGTATTCGAGACAGGGCCGGATTTGAGCCTTGTAGATGGTGAGAAGATGTGGGGGCTTGTCAAATCGATTGGACCTGAATAAGTCAATAAGCCAATCTTCCTTGCTGCACATTTCGCCACAGAGGAGATGTGTTCATTCCAAGACAGGTCAGATGCGACAGAGACGCCCAACATGGAAAGGCTGTCACACATCTTCAGGGTATTTGAATCGAAGTGAATATCAGGCAAATTTTTATTTTCGCGCCTAGAAATTAGACAGGACTGAGTCTTGTTTGCATTAAAGTTAACTAAATTTTGAGAGCCCTATTTATTCAGTTTGTCTAGGTCGAGAGTGATTGAGGAGGCAACATTGACTCGATTATTCGGGAGTGAGGGTTTGCCGTGCAGAGTGCTCTCGTCGGCCTAACAATGAGTGGGGTTTGACGTTTGATCGATCAGGTCGTTTATATAAATTAGGAAGAGTGTGGGGGAGAATACAAAGCCTTGGAGAACACCAGCGTTTGTTGAAAACGATTCAGATGATATTCCATCCACCACAACTTTGATAGTACGGTTTGTAAATGTTCTGATATGTCCATCCACATGACTTTACCATACGCCCCCTTGCTCTTCTCTTATATTTAATAAAATCATTTATATGGTAATCATGTAGGGAGGTTAGTTTTTACATTTTTGGACTTCTAGGAGCCCACAGATTATGTATACAAAATTTGGCTGAGCTTGCTCAAATAGCCTAGATTTTATTTTTGACTCCCCCCCATAATTTTGGCCCCAGAAAAAAATTATTTTCGTTATTATAGGTTCATTTTATAGTATATTTCATGTTTCTTATTTTTTGTAGTTTGAAAATATTATAATTTTAATTTTTTACCCCCCCCCTCCCTTAATTTTGGGTCGATATGCACCAAAATTTAATCAGCTCTTAATCTCTTTTGCACCAAAACTACAAGTGAAATTTTGTTTTGATATTCACACTGGTTTTTGAGCTAGATCGTCCACAAAAAGTTTGATAACGCACAGACTAACATACTAACAGACTAACTAACAGATATTTTGACCAAACAGTTATCATCTCGAAAAATATATTTTTTTCGATGTTCACTATTAAGAGCTTTTTTGTAGACCGAAATGACATGATTTCACCCAATTTTTTAAATCAAAATAGTTTCTTCCGTTTTTTGAGATATTTCGAAAAAACGAAGCAAAAAAACACCTTTTTCATGTACGATTACAATACTTGGTCATACCCTCGTATGGTAAAGTAAAAAATGTTTTTTTATAAGAATCGAAAAAATTATCATATTCATCATCATAAAAATAAATGCGTAGGCTCTTTTAACATATCTTGCAATTTGATTAAACTAAGTTTATTTAAATGAAATTGATGCGATGAGTTGCACCAAGAAAGTGCAAACCCTAGAGGAAAAGTGAATGTTAAGGAAACTTTAAACGAACTTTCTAACTAATTTCCTATCTATTGATTTTCCATCACAGGTAATGACAACTATTTGAAAGTGGGTGAGACTTTGAATTTTAATTGATACTGATCTAAACATCCATATCTCCCTTTAAGCTTCAAGGAATATTCGATTTATCGTTGTTTAGCTACATCCAATTTTAAATCGCCTCACTAGATTTCATCAATTATTCCCTGGCTGAACAGCATTGTGGAATAGTTAAGGATACTCAAATATTGACTGTACTGTATTATAACTTAATGACCGTTGGCATTACTTTCACTATTTTTGATCCACTATATAATCTCTATTATTATACAAAATTTAAAGGTCTTAAAGGAAATGATTAATTATGATTCGTCTAACCTTCTCGACAACATTTCAACGTTAACTGCTACTATTATGATTTAGGTACGTTTAGAAATGGATAAACTTAAATTAATGAAAAAATTGTACGAATTCCCTAATACTCTCTTTATTAATTAAAATTATCAACGAATTTGATATCTTAAGTATTTTGGAAGTTATAGGAGTTCTCGTTAATCCTTGACAACTATACAATAGAGTTAGCACCTCTGTCTGTTCACTGAATGCCTACCCTAAGACCTACAGGCGTCAATTTATCTCATTAAAAAATCTCTTGTTTCTGTTTTTTTCCTCAAGGATGTACGCTACATATTTGATTGAAATTAAATTTTTACTAATGTGTTATGCAACTTTACTTAAGTGATGTATCATTAACTTATATTTAAATGGGAAAATGAACAAGAATTTACTTAGATGCATAAAATCCAAATTATGATTAATTTCATTTGAAAAGTTTTTGATATTTTTAATGGATTAATTTTATTGTATAGATAAATTAAAATATTACATTAAATAAACAATAAATGATAGATACTATTTAATTAAATATAATTGAATTAATTAAATGGCATCCCGGAGTTTGTTTTAAATAAATGTCAGATTTATTTCAACAACATATGGCATTATGATAATGAAAATCAATTACAATCAAGTAGCTAAAGAGAAAGAGAAATTGGTTCTTTTAAGCTGAAATCTCCAGTTTTACTTATTCGATTAATGAAAATAAATAAAACACAAATAAAAAATAGTAGATTTATTGAATTCTATAGAATGCGAGCAGCAAGAGTCTATTCGTGTGGTTGAATGGTGGCTCTATTTATCCCCCCCCCCCCATATATATATATATATCAGTGGCGGGCGGTGACTTTTCAGTCAGGGGATGCTGTCCAAAAAAGCCTCTAACCTTAAATTTTTTAAAAATTTATTTTATTCTTCGTTTTTTTTTGTTTTTTGAAAATTGAGATGGAAATCGACTACCTTCCACAATGAATCAGGCTGTCCTATAAAAAAATCTTAAATTCCTCCTAATTCTATTGCTTACAAGCTATGACTTGTCTATAGCACTCTTAGTTATTTCCGATCATATATAGGCATAGAGAGTTCTTAAAAATTGAATAGTCCAAAGATACTCTAATCATCTTTATTTATTCCTTTTTTGTATTATTTCTATTTTAATAGTTCCTCAGCGAGAACAATGTTTATTCGACTATATCAAGGGTATTTCGAGGTCAAGTTCTGTTTTTTAACTGGAAACCTATATGTTTATGTACATATTCTGAATCTACAAAAAAAAAACTGAACAACTTTCATAAGAACTATCATCAAAAAAATATTAAAACAATTAGATCTCAAAAAAATCTAAATAATTATTTTTAACAATTATTCAACTTAATTATCAAATAATAATGATTAAATAATTAATTATTCCCTAGATTTTTTCGACAAGCAAGAAAATTATTAATATTTATTAAATATTTCATACCATGTCATTAAAAAATCTACTATTAAATTTTAAAAATAACGTAAAATTCTATGATGCCGCCGTATTCAATGAAATTTTCAAAAGTAGCGAACAATATAATAAAATTAAAAAAAAAATTAAGTTTTTTGGACAGCATCCCCTTGTTGAAAAGTCACCGTCCACCACTGATAAATACCTATATATATATAATATATATATTATTATTATTAGTTTTATTAATGATCATTTGCTATGAAGAAAAGTAGGAAAAAAATTGTTAGATTTATTTTTAATATAAGTTAATATATAATTATTTTATTCATTTCTTTTCAATATAAAAGATGAAATAAATTTTTATATATATACATATATTGAAAATGGAAAATATAGATAGTTTCATGAATTAAAATTTAATTTTGCCGGAGTCGGTCTACTAGAGTTATCAGGAGTCAGAGCTCTGGTTAAAATAAAAGTTTTTTGAAAAAGCAAGTTAAATACATTCTTAATATTATTAAAGAAACTGAACATTGGTTGTGATAGAAATAAATTTAAAAAAAATAAGTACCTAAATTCATTCAATTCATTTATTTTTAAATTCTTAATACAGTAATAACACTTAAAATTTTTAATAATTTCATCAACATCTTTTAGTTTATTCCACTCGCCAAGAGAAAGGTCAATTCCTAAAAACAAAAAAAAATATCATTATTATTATATAATATGATAAGGTTTTATTTAGATGTTCAAAAATTGTAGTGAGTCTTAAATCTGTGTATAATGAAGTTTTAAGATAATTATAAACATTTGTTTTCATTGTTATGCCTTTTGGATTTAATAATTAAATATTTAATCATTATTATTTTAATAGTTATATATTAAGCGTGAAATGGTCGCGCGGCATCTGAGAGACGCTAGGGGCATTCTTTTGTTCACTCTTTTTAAAAAACTTGACTTGAGCTTTCATCTACCTCTCTATAAACTAAATACAATTACTTAGAAATCATCAAAAAGGAGTTGGTTTTATTTCAGTGCTAAAAGGAAGAGGTTATTAGTAAATTTGCATCACTGGAGTCTAGCAGACACCACGCTACCTTATACGTAACTAAAAGTAAATATTTAAGGAGACTAGAAGAGGTCGAAAATGGCAAAAACAATTAAACTGAAAACGTCCGCAACAATTCTATGTACAGTAGGTACCCACTGAGCAAAGTATATCCCCCACTACTCCCATAAACTTTTGTCTTTAAGCAACATGTGCAAAATTGCTTGCGAATCTAAAAACATTTTAGATTCGGGAATGCCGTTCTTTGTTGGTGTATATTGGCTGAGATGGCTATTTTGGCTATTGAGCAAGAAATGACAGATGCAATCGATATTATTAGTTTTATTAATGATCATTTGCTATGAAGAAAAGTAGGAAAAAAATTGTTAGATTTATTTTTAATATAAGTTAATATATAATTATTTTATTCATTTATTTTCAATATAAAAGATGAAATAAATTATTACCTATTTTTGGGACCCCCAACCCACGAACCCCCCTTCATACCCCCCCCCCCCCCGACACCCCCCCCCCGACCCCCCACCCCACTAACCCCCTGGACCCTAACCTGAACCCCCACTCCACCATGCACCACCCCACCCCGCACCCACCATATCCTGGACCCCACCCCGTGCCCTTCACCCAGCCCCATACCACCCCCAACCGCACCGGGCTCCACCCCCGCACCACCACCCCACCCCGTGCCAATCCCCGCACCCCCACTCGCACCACCCCACTAAGACTCTAGATCCTCATCTGAACCCCCTCCCCTCCACCCTGCCCCCGCACCCGTGTTTGCATTTCTAGCCTTCTAGTGACCCACAGATTATGTATACAAAATTTGGTTAAGTTGGCTCTAAGGGTAAGAATTTTCATTTTTTGACCCCCCCCCATTTTGGGTGGTTAGTTTTTGAATTTCTAGCCTTCTAGTGACCCATGTATACAAAATTTGGTTGAGTTTGGTCCAAGAGCAAAAATTTTCATATTTTGAACCCCCCTTTTTTGAGGGGTGGTTGTTTGGGGAAATTTTTTTAAACAAAAGTTGTCAGAAATTACATCACCTACAACTTTGCTCATTATAAAATTTGCCATAGGGTTAATAGTTTAAGAGTTATTTGATAATTTTTATTCGATCGCCCCCCCCCCCCACAAACCCCCTTTTGGGGCAAAAATATCAAAACGTTATATAGCTAAAAACGTAAGTTAGAAGACATCTGATGCAAATATGAAATTTCATAATAATCCCTTCAGCCGTTTTTACGTGAACCATGAGCAACTTTTCGGAAACGACGGAAACATGCAGACAGACAGACAGACAGATATACAGTCATATAGACAGGAATTTTGTTGACGTGTGCAACCAAAATTTGGCGTGATTTGGAGCAATGTACAGGCAAAACCTTAATTTTATATATATAGATAACTAAATATATAACATCTGAGATTTCAAATTCACTTGGTGATCCATCCGAATGTCTAGCGGGCTATACGCGAAATAACGTTGGATTGTGGCTAAGTGGATCATATCTTTTTCTTTCTTGGTCCAGACTCCGCAGACTCCAATAGCGTAATCCTCAGTAGTCTCGCGATAAATATTTTTTTCAAACATGCGCGGTCAAAAACAATTCTCATTGATATAGCAATTATTCTTTGTTATATTAATTAGAAAAATTATAAAAATTTTATTTAAGATCATTATTTCAAGTTAGAAATATATAAGTTCAAATATTATTTTCACTCAATATTTGACAAAAATTCCCTACATTTGATTCGCGATTGAATCAAATGTAGAAAACATTCGATTAATTTATCGATAACTCGTTATAAATAAATAAAATTTATAATTCCAGCAGAAGACACACTCTTTTATTGTCTCCATCAATATTTAAAAATTCTGCTACCCTCGGCCCAAAAACTTTCAATTTAATAATATTTTCCTTGTTCTAGAAAATTTAATCTTTCTAATAATATTGTGGCCGTGACACTGGACACTGGACACTGCCACTGCCACCGAGACGGCACTCGTCACGACCTCTTAGAGAATTAGATTTTAATTCTATTCTTTTATAATCTTTTGTTGATTAATTTTTCTCACGTAATAAAATTATTTCCCTTCTGATATTAAAGTTCTTTTTTCTAAATTATAAAACTAAATAACCATAAAAAGAACATTGGTGACTCCGACGTGATTATACTTAAAATGAGTCAACAAGGAACCACCACGGGAGAAGCCCAACCAAAACTAAATTATGGAGGTATCGGTCCACCTCAAAGACAAAGGACCAAAATACTTCCATAAATTGCAGCATTGTGGACCTTTATATCATATTTTGTAAGGGGAGAGAAGGGGCGGCAAATTTGACATCTACCCCGGCAACCTTAGGCAACCTACGATACCCACTGCCCTGGGCAACCTTGGTTTTTACCTTAATTTTTTTTAATGATATTGATATGGCAGGAGTGTCCACCCTCCTCCTAGCTTCATGACCCCCCCCTCATGAAAAGTAATCCCCCTTTTTTATTCAGTTCTAAAGAATTTGAAAAGCTTTTTATTAACTTTTGTTGAAGTTATAGAACTTGATCATTTTTATTTTTATTTTTTGCATATAATACTATAATGCAACAATTTTCAACCCCCCCCCCCGCCCCTGTAGGCACCCCTGGATATGGTTACCGGGAAGACAGATACAGGAAGCGCGTTCAAGATTCTAAAAGTCGTAAGTGAAACTTAATTAATTCTAATTAATTAATTTTTCAATCATTAATTTGTTTTCTTTTTAATATTTATTAATTATTTATTTGTATTGTTGAAAAAGTAAATAAAGTCAAAATGTACACGTTTATTTTAGCTCTTGTTTATTTTACTTATAATATAACAATAGGGATAAATGAGTTGCCGAATGCCATTGCTCGGAGAGTATCTAATTTAGTAGCGAAAGGGCTGTTGAATATTTAAAAGTGTTATTTGTGAAAATGAGCCTTTAGAGGGGATTATTATTATATCTCGTCAAAATAAACGCTTTGCTAGTATCTATAAAAATTGGCACGTTCTGATGTGGCCATCCATTTGACTTTACCATACACCTTGGCCCCTCACTTATATTTAATAAAATTATCTATGATCATCTAGGAAGGGGGGGGTTAGTTTTTGCATTTTTAGTTTTCTGGGGCCCACTGATTTTGTACACAAAATTTGGTTGAATTTGGTTCATGGCCTTATATTTTTCATTTTTTGCCCCCCTCCCCCCACTTTGGGTGGCTAGTTTTTGTATTTTTAGTCTTCTGGGGACCCACTGATTATGTATACAAAAATTGGTTGAGTTTGGTATAAGGGCCTAGATTTTTATTTTTTGACCCCCCCCCCATTTTGGGCGGTTAGTTTTTGCATTTTTAGACTTCTTGGGTTCCACTGATTATGTACACAAAATTTGGTTGAGTTTGCTCAAATGGCCTAGAATTTTAATTTTTAACCCCCCTCCACCCCCTCTTGTGTCGATATGTACCAAAATCTAATCAGTTCTCAATGCACCAAAACTACGGGTGAAATTTCGTTTGTTGATATTCACACTTGTTTTGAGCTAGCTCCACCACCACAATAATTTGGCCAACGCCACTTTTTTCTTTTTTTTTTATTGATGTGTGAGAGGAGATACACCAGAAGGTCCATCCCTAAAGGCCTGTATGGGATGGGCCCTCCAGTAGAGTGAAAAGAACAGAGATACGGAAGGAAAGAAGCCAGAATCAAGAGCCAAATCTCAGAAAGTTAGATACAATCCAATTTTCTAAGTTTTTTAAGGGCTTCGAGCAGTGGTAAATTCTCCGCGCGATAAATTAGGTTAAATTTATCTCCCACTTAATTTTTATTACCAGACCCTATACTTACAGAAAAAATGTCTGGCTATAGCCGGGAATCGAACCCGAGACCTCCAGGTTGCCAGCCAGAGATGCCCCGACCATTATACCAGGGAGGCGGACAAACAGACTAACAGACATTTTGACAAAACAATTATTATCTCGAAAAATATCATTTTTTCGATGTTCACTTATTAGGGCCTTTTTGTAGACCGAAATGCCATGGTTTCGCTCAATTTTTTTATTCAAAATAGTTTAAGCCGTTTTTCAGATATTTCGAAAAAAAGAAGCAAAAAAAAAAGACTTTTTTCATGCACGATTACAATACTTGACCATACCCTGTATGGTAAAGTAAAAAGGAATATTTAATAAATAAATACATATCTCAATCAATACCTGTCTCGCTGGGTTTAAGTTCCCCATCCGCTTCATAGAATTTTCTTATATAAACGTGGATAGTTCCTTCTATGTTAATAACCGTTATGAATATTTTTTTTGATAACATAATGGAATTTTCCATAGGTTTTAAAGGTAATAAAGTTTTAGAATTTTTCGGCTTTTTCATCGGTTGAACCTTAAAAAAAGGAAATTAATATTAGAAACATTTCAAGATATACAAATATTTTCTTAAATAAAATTTGATAAATTTACATCATTAGGCCTAGAGCCCGAAGGCTCGCTCTCTCCTTTGACTTTGATAGAGTTTTTGGCATTTCTGAAAATAAATTGCAATTGATTGTATTAATTTAAATGTCCGATAAAAAGTTTAATTTGTCAAATATTGTATAATGTTATGAATAGAATGAAGAAAAGAGTTGGTTTGTCTTGAAAGTTTAAAAAATGCAACTAAGTAGATTTAATAGGAAGAATAAACGGCCAGTGAAACTAAACGAAAATAAATCCCCCAGCATTTAGTTGAAATCGAAATCATTGCTGTAAACCGAAATGAATTTCGAAAAAAACCGCAGTTATTTTTAAGATTCTGTACCAAAATTGATAAAATTACAACCCTCTCTATTTTTTATGACTTGTAAGTGTTGTTTATTATAAAGAGAAACAAAAGTTTGTCCTCTGCTTGATGCAAATAGACATACACTCATATGTATAATATATATATATATTATTTATTTGTTTGAGACTATAGTTTCGAAGGCTTGGCCTTCATCATCAGTCTTTTTTAATTATAAATATTATTTTTCATGGGGTATTGCGTGGATATTGAAATCTATTTTAATTCTAACTGGCTTTCGGCAAAGAGCCAAAAAAATTCAATATCCAGAAATACTGACCCAATGAAAAATAATATTTATAATTACAAAAGACTGATGATGAAGGCAAGCCTTCGCAACTATAGTCTCAAAACAAATAAATAATATATATACATATATTTATATATATATATATATATATATATATATTTGATATATATACATACAAAGGCCCCGTCCCACCTCAATTGGCCCACCAATATTTTTTTCTTTTTAAATAAAATTATGCTAATTCACGGTAAATTTAATACATAAATATTTATTTATTTTTACTATCATTTGGAACAACATTTTAAACAATTCAAGCCATTTTATTGTAACATTTAACTTAAAATGATTTTTGATATATTTGATATATATACATACATATATACTTATATATATACATACATATATACTTATATATATATATATATATATATATATATATATATATATATATATATATATATATATATATATATATATATATATATATATATATATATATATATATATGTGTGTGTGTGTGTGTGTGTATGTTTATTTACATCCAAGCAGAGAACAACCTCTTTGTTTCTCTTTATAAATATATGTATTTATAAAAATACAAATACAAATATCTCAAAGAAATAACAAACAATGGAATTATGTCACTTTCAAAATAAACGGCAATATATGCAATTTTATGCAAAACCCACTTCAAATAACAATTTTATGCAATATTACTCAAATTTCCGAAAATATGCAGTATATAAAATTTTAAATCACGAAGTATCCTGAGATCATTGATCTTTCCTGGGTCGTACGTGGCGGCAGGCAAAATATCGCAATTGCATGAGGGATCCGGTCTCTAGTCATGAGTTATTCGTTGTGTCAAATTTTTAATCCGATTGAAATAACGGAAGGGGTTGTAAATTCAGGAGTGTCGTAAAAAAAAAATTAATCGTTTTCATATCTCGTCTTTGGAAAGTCGGAGAGCACTTAAAATTTGAAACTTAAGGTATCTAGAGACTACAAGAATATCACAAGATTTGTGCTAAAATAGAAAAACTGGAAAGTTTATGTTTACGTACGTAAGAATGTACCCTCCTGCGTTTCGCAATCTTAAGTCTCAGAGCTATGAAATTTAAAACTTAAGCTAGAAGGAGTACATCAGGCTTTTGGGGAGACCGGAAGTTGACATTTACATGAAAGATTTTTTCGATTTTTTTTCGCGACACTCCTACACTTTACACCCCCTTTCTTTATTTCAATCAGATTAAAAATTTGACACAACTAATAACACATGACACTTGATAAATACACTCATTTTTATAAAAATCTTTAGAGCGGTTTTTGAGAAAATCAAAAAAAAATCTAAAAATGTTTCTTGTAAATGTCCACTTCCGGGTTTTCCAATTTCACCCAAAAGCTTGATGTACGCCTTCTAGCCTATAACTCGAACTTAAGTTTCGAATTTCGTAGCTCTGAGACTTAAGGTTGCGAGACTCAGGGGGGGGGGGGGGCACATTCTTACGTACGTAAACATCAACTTCTGGTTTTTCTATTTTCGCAAAAATCTTGTGATACTTCTTGTAGCCTCTAGATAGCTAGATAGAAGTTTCAAATTTCAAGCCTCTGAAACTTTCCGAAGACGAGATATGAACGGTCAAAATATTTATTCCACGGCACTCCTAATTTAGAACCCACTTTCTTTATTTCAATCGGATTAAAAATTTGACACAACTAACAACTCATGATACTTGATAAATATCTGCTAATTTTAAAAAAATCTTTAGAGCCGTTTTTTGAAAAATCAAAAAAACGAAAAAAATTTCATGTAAATGTTCACTTCCGAGTTTCCGATTTCACCCAAAAGCTTGCTGTAATCCTTCTAGCCTATATCGAGCTTAAGTTTCGAATTTCGTAGCTTTAGAGACTTTCGGTTGCGAGAACGCAGGAGGCTACATACGTACTTACATACATAAGTACGCGCTGACAAATGTATTTTTGGCCCCTTTTTAGGCTTCTGGGGGCCACAATTTCCCGGTTTTATGTCCTAAATCCGATTTCCAACTATTAAGGGCATCGATTCCTCTCCACCTAGATGTTTCAAAATGAATATTTCTTCTTTTTTCATCTCTGAGATACGTGCTCTCAAAGAGTCAGGACCCAGACAGGGCATCGCAATACTTCACATTACTATATTCTATAGAATATAAATGTGCAAGTAATAGTTGTTTTATGAAAGAAAAAAATAAAGGAAGCAGTTTTCAAATTTTCCATTGATAAAGACAGTAGGTACTATACTTCTCCCAAAACGTTAGGAAATTTAATAAACATTTTTAGATAATTTTTATAAAATAATTGTATTCACTAAAAAATCAATAAAACAATAATATTTTAGTTTACTTATATGTTTATTTGCATTAAACATAGGACAACCTCATTGATTTTTCTTCAAGAATCCACAACACTGATACTCTCTGCAAGAAAAAATAACATTATTTTCAATTATACAAATGAATTAATATGACAATAAAGTTCTGTTGATTTATCTTAAATAATAGATAAATATAAAATTGAACAATTGTTCAGCCGAATAATTCTAAAGGCTTGAGAAATGACCTCTATGGCGTGGTAGTAGTAGAATGTGAAAGTCAAGGGCTGGTAATCTTATTCTTCCAGCCACTGAACCTAGCACAAACAACCACCCAAATTTACTCAGATAGTAAGATTCCAGGCAGTGTTGCCGGATTCAATTCACCTATCGCTACCATTAAAATTTCATTAAATGAATATCTACATGACTGGCAATGCATTAACTTATTATTATTATTAAACAAAATTATAAATTATCTTCTTTCCAATCGTCTCACCCTCTCAGTATATTGCCATGCCAAAGATAAACAATTCAGTGTATTCATGCGCAAAGGATTATTCAAATCATGTCAATTTCTAGTTAAGCATTCTAACAATATTCAAATTAAACGACTAGTCAATTATCTATAAGCTGTAAATAAAAGCAAATATAAATAAACTTATGATAGATTTATTAAATTTTAGTATAATTAAATTAAAATTTTTTATCAAAAGCTTAAAAATTTTCATGATTCGATTAGTTTATAAATTATAGTCCCATTTTATTTGGGAGCGAATGATTTGACAAAGTGAAATTTGTCAAAAACACTCAAGATGTATTTTGAGAAGGGCGTAGGCGTAGAAACATCAATAAATTTTGTTGTGTCCATGAATAATGGTAAAAATATAATAAAATATAAAGAATTATTTCAAGTTATTTTAAGAAATCAGAACCAAGGTGCTTGGGGAGCAAGGGGGGTTGAATGACGCAGATGACAAGGGTAATAGTCCCCCCAATATTAAATGAATAAATGTCAATGGAAAAATTATAAAACAAATCTTTGATGATAAATAAGATGAAAATATTCTTTAATCCATCAATATTATTAAATAAAAATTCAAAATAATTACTTAACTAGGAAAACAAGTCAATCACATCAAATTAGATCTAATATAGTCATCAATTATATCTAATTCATTAATTTTAATAAAATGTATTCATTAATACAAATAATAAGGCCAACAGAAATGAGATAATCAGTATAATACAGGGCTGTCTAACCCGCGACTGACACTGCAATAAAAATATAAACTTCATAAAGTTTTTTTATGCGCTTACTGGAAAACATATCTGATACAATTTGTAACACTTATACCTAATTTTTTTCTTTCTAATATAAAAAGAAATGGAAACGCGATTAAGAGACTACAAAAAAATAGAAGAAAAAATAAAAACCTTTTCAAGACTCGGTACGCTTTCTAGTTAAAGCCGCAGCAAGTAATTTCTTTTGTAGGTTTTGTCTGAATTTTAATGAAGTCCAATTGAATATTCTCTCTCTCTATAACAGTATCGTTTTGGTCCGAGTGCAAAAGGACATTCCTGGGATAATAGAAATTAAGAAATTAATCTCTAATAGTCTGAAACAGGTTTGAAATGACTTCTTAGCTCTAAAGAGAGATCATTCTTTACGCGCCTTTGTAGTTATTGAAAATGTAAGGTGCTAAATATTCATAAAATTCTTGCATTCCGTTTTCCATAAACATCTAACGTGCCATCGACCTTGAATCACCCTAGTATATATAGGTATATATATATATATATACTCGTATATATATAGTCAACTGGGCGGGCCGAGATTATTTAGTTCAAAGGAAATCAAGTAATGAAATTTTTTTCAAAGGAAATCACAAGAGGTTGTCGTCTACTAGATTCGAGATTGATTGGATTATTTTAAATTATATCCCAGAAGGGTTGTGTTCACTCCCTTCACTATCGGAGCCCGAGTGCAAAAATTAGCAACATGAAAAGCTGCCGCATAGGTGGGTGTTAGCAAGGACGGTTCCGAGCAGTTTCAGTAAAAAATGCAAATAATTTAGATAGTACCTAAAAAATTTTAATGTCCTTTGGACTTCTAAAATAATTTAAATCTATAGATTATTATTTTTATTATTATAGATTACTGGCTGCAAGGCCCGCCTTCGGCAGTCCGCTTGCTAGCCAGGGACACGCCCCCGGACCCCAACCCACGAACCCTACCCTTACACCCCACTCCCCACCAACACCCCCCTTGAAACCCACCCACCACCCCAACACCCCCCTTGAAACCCACCCACCACCCCAACCCCCGCCCCCACACAACCACCCCGCGACGCCCCACCCCACTACGACTCTTGACCCTCACCTGAACCCCCCACTCCACCCCTTCCCCCAGCGCCTAGGCTCCTGGACCCCCACCCCCGCTACGCCCCCAGGACTCCACCCCGCACCATCCCCGGACCCTCACCACCCCGCACCCCATACCCTAACTCACCCCTACTCCATTTCACCCCACGCACCCCAACCCCGCACCATCCTCCACCCCCGCATCCACCCCGCACCCAGTTTTTTCATTTCTAGCCTTCTAGAGACCCACAGATTATATATACAAAATTTGGTTAAGTTAGCTATAAGGGTAAAAATTTTCATTTTTTTGACCCCTCCCCCATTTTGGGTGGTTAGTTTTTGCATTTCTAGCCTTCTAGTGACCCACAGATTATGTATACAAAATAATTTTTAAGAAAAAAATAAAAACCGACTTCAAAAAATTAAATGCAACAAATAAAATACACTAAAAGGTATAAAATAATTATTATCTTATTTAGTTACAACTAAACGACGAAATTTTAACATGAAATTACTTCACAAAGAGAAACAAAGAGGTCAAAGAGGTTGTCCTCTGCTTGATGCAAATAAACATACACACATATATATCGAGATGATATATGTGTGTATGTTTATTTGCAGCAGAGGACAACTCATTGTTTCTCTTTGTGAATCAACAACTCTGCTACTCTCGGCAAAACAAAAACTTTTCAATTAAATGAAATTACTTTTTGAAGTCGGTACCAAACAAACTATACCTATAAGCGAGCGTACCCGCCAAACGTACTAAGTAAGGATCTTACTTCGAGTGCGATTCATAAAAGGTATATGTTTGGCACCAACTTCAAAAAGTAATTTCATGTTAATATTTCGTCGTTTAGTTGTAACTAAATAAGATAATAATTATTTTATACCTTTTAGTGTATTTTATTTGTTGCATTTAAATTTTTGAAGTCGGTTTTTATTTTTTTCTTAAAATGATTTATTCTCTTTTTAGTGATGTTATTAATAGTGATCATATCATCAGAACTTGACCAAATTAATATGACACCATCCCTAAGACACCCCCCTTTCGGATAAAAAAAGAACCATCGAAATCGGTTCATAAACAAAGGGTTAGGTCTAAACAAACCTAAAAAAAGGTCTAATACCTATGAAGAAAAAAAAACGAAAAAAAAAATGGGACCAATCGGAAGCTAGACTGGACCCAATGCAAAAAAAAATTTCAAAATCGGTTGACAATTGGCGGAGATATGAGGTAACAAAAAAAAAATTCAGTCGAATAGAGAACCTCCTCCTTTTTTGAAGTCGGTTAAAAATTTGGTTGAGTTTACTCCAAGGGCAAGAATCTACATATTTTTCACCCCCCCTTTTTTTGGGTGATTTTTGAGGGGAATTTCTTTAAACAAAAAGTTGTTGAGAAACTACATCTCCTACAACTTTGCTTTCCATTGTCTAAAATTTGCCGTAGAGGTAATAGTTTTAGGAGGTATTTGATAATTTTCATTCGTGCGCCCCCCCCCAACCACCTTTTGAGGTCAAAATCGTTATATAGATAAAAACGTAAGTTTGAAGACATCTGATACAAATATAAGAAATTTCATAACAATCCCATAAGCCGTTTTGACGTGAATCGTGAGCAACTTTTCGCGGAAACCACGGAAAACATACAGACATTCTGGAATTTTGTTGAAATTCTTTTCGTTCTGCTGGCAAACGTGTGCGTAAATTTGGCGTGATTTGAGCAATGTACAGACAAAACCACCAATTTTATCTGTTATATATGCATATATATATATAGATAGAATCTTATAATCATTTTTTAGGAACATGTGTAAAACGCTTAAATGAAATAAAAGCGATGAAAAAGAACATATAATGGGCAAGGGCCTCTCCCCAGCCAAAGTCAATGAGAGAGAAAAAAGAAAGTACTTTCATTAAAGTCTGTTAGTTTTCAACAACATTCACAGAGAGCAGATAAAGTTTAAATCCTTTGTACGTAGAAATGTTTATCTTGAATAAACATGATGATAATAATTATATAATTATATTAAATAAATATCACTTGAATACTTTCAAAATATATAAAATGATAAATAAAATATATGAAATATTCAAATTATTATACACACCCTGAAAAACATATAAAAATTAAATTATATTTTGTTTTAACTTAAAATAACAAAATAAATTGTTCAATTATATTAAATTTAAATATTTTGACAGCGCTTAGAAATTTTAATAAAATAATTTTTAAAAATGAACTGGCATTGAGAGTAAAACATTAGGCAATTTATTAATTAATATTGTCTTAAATATTTGTAAATACGTGTGTTCAATTATCCGCTATCTTCCCTGTCCCCCTCAATTGAAATTTTCCCTAGTACTGATCTTTTAGGGGCGGTTGTATAGTCGCAAATGTAAGTGCTTTTACCACTAACCCAGGAGCAGATGGCAAATGGAGGGACTAGGATGGGCCAATCTGTAGATGACAGGCACCTGAGAAGTCCCTGTCATCTGATTGGCCATCCCAGTCCTTCCATTTCCATCTACCCTGGGTTAGTGGTAAAAAGCATTTACTTTGCACTTATCTTACTGGCCCTTGGACACCATGAAGTATATAGACAGGCCCTCTGCTACTCTCCACACTTGTGAAGTTGAGGCCACTTATGCCTTTCCAGATGATGCCAGTCGCGTCTTCGCATAAATATTTTAGCAATATTAATTTATTATTGTTAAGGTTAAATAAATGGTGAATTTGCTTCTCTCCAGTAATTCATTTTGTTTTCTCCAAAGGAATGCCATTCCAAATATTTCGAGCGTTGCTCTGCATCTCTTCCTCAGTGGAAACCACTCCCCACCAATGTGCCGACTCCATCAGTTTGTACAGAACATTGATAAAAGCTCGATCACACAACGACGCACATACATTATATATTCGTATGTTATCTCATTTTAAATTTGTAGATATACGATACTGTGTGTTGTGTGATCGAGCCATATTAATGCTTACAACTGATCGTCATTGGTAGTGGGGAAGTGCTACTGAGGGAATGCAGAACGCTCTCGAAATATTTGAAATAACCATTTGAAAAACAAAATAAATTACTGGAAAGAAGCAAATTCAATTTATTTATCCTTAACAATAAAAAATTAATATATCCAGTACACACCAAGCCATCAAAATTCTTATAAATATTAATTTAATATTAATTTGCGATTATTGGAATCCAAAATAAATAATCTAAACTACGATAAATTTATCTCTAAATGTATAATAACTCCTATAATGGCCATATTGTTATTTCTGGGTGTTCCTACCTACAGATGACGTCGCTAGTTGATTTTGGCCTCACATAATCGGAGCACCGGAGCCTACATATTTCAGCGGTCTAAGGTACTGATAGTCACGTGTTACTTTTCCCCACTCCGCCCGACTGGCCGCTTGCCTGAGCCTCGCTCGTCCGCCAGGCCAGTCGCCAGTCGTCTCATTCTATTCCAAGGGTCCACTTGAAGAACATTAACTTCTCTATTAATCTGACTATTTTAGGTAAATATTTACAATTTCAAATGATCAATGTTTTTTTCTCGTTAAGAGGATATAGTTATTTTTGAAAAATATTAGTGATTTCGGTAAGATGACGCCGTACTATTTTTCAATCCGCTTCTTGCCTCTGGGCAGTTTTAAACATATTTGCATGATATTAATTTAATTAGAAATGCTATTTTTTGATTTTACTGAAGTCATTATTTTCTGATTTCATTCAATAATTTGATACTTTGTTATATTAAGTTGTTGTTTTTTTAATTTTTCAGATGAACCGTGCTTGATCATGAATTGCGTGCTTCTTGGAGGCTCTTTTCGTCTCTACGGTGGTAAGCATTCTATATCTACTACTGAATTTTTTATTTTATTATTATCATTTGATCGTAATTCTATAATCTACTGGCTCAATAGAAATATAGATTCGGATTTTTTTTTTTTAATTTTAAAATATCTTTCTTTTTGTTGAATTATCATAAACATTTAAAAATAATAAAGATAACATAGGTACCTATATGTATGTTTGAATCTGAGTTCTTTATGGATAAATATATTTTATTTTACATTTTCGGAAGTGAACATAATCCTTCTCACATGTAAAAATAAACTGCAACGGATCGTTGCTAAACTTTATCCAAATTCATTTGAAATATTAATATGTTTGTTCCTTTATTATTAATCAGATATCACTTGCAATTTGTAGTTCATATTGACATTAATTCAAAAATAATTCTCATTTAATAGTTGAGGAATAACCATTCAACATTTGATTTTTGACATTTCGGTTTTTATTGGTAACCATTGCTGAAGACATGGAGGAATCGACTTAAAATCAAAAATAGCCATCGATTCTCATCTAATACTTGAGGAATAACAATTCTACATTAGGCCTTTGACGTTTCGATTATTATTGGTAACCATTGCTGAAGGCATGGAGGAATCGACCTAAAATCAAAAATAACGATCGATTCTTATCTAATACTAGAGGAACAACCTTATTGCATTCCATTTTTGATGTTTTGACTATTAATGGCAACCTCTACTGAAAACGTGGAAGAACAGACTTAAAATCAAAAAGACTAAATTCTTTTATGGCAAACAACTCAAGCTTGAGTTGTTTACCAAAAAGAATTTAGTCTTTTTGATTTTAAGTCTATTCTTCCACGTTTTCAGTAGAGGTTGCCATTAATAGTCAAAACATCAAAAATGGAATGCAATAAGGTTATTCCTCTAGTATTAGATAAGAATCGATCGTTATTTTTGATTTTAAGTCGATTCCTCCATGCCTTCAGCAATGGTTACCAATAATAATCGAAACGTCAAAAACCTAATGTAGAATTGTTATTCCTCAAGTATTAGATGAGAATCGATGGCTATTTTTGATTTTAAGTCGATTCCTCCATGTCTTCAGCAATGGTTACCAATAAAAACCGAAACGTCAAAAATCCAATATAGAATGGTTATTCCTCAAGTAATAGATGAGAATCAATCGCTATTTTTGGTTTAAAGTCGATACCTCTATGTCTACAGCAATGGTTACCAATAAAAACCGAAACGTCAAAAATCCAATATAGAATGGTTATTCCTCAAGTATTTGATAAGACTCAATCGCTATTTTTGGTTTAAAGTCGATTCCTCTATGTCTTCAGCAATGGTTACCAATAAAAACCGAAACGTCAAAAATCCAATATAGAATGGTTATTCCTCAAGTACTAGATGAGAATCAATCGCTATTTTTGGTTTAAAGTTGATTTCTCTATGTCTTCAGGAATGGTTACCATTAAAAACCGAAACGTCAAAAATCCAATATAGAATGGTTATTCCTCAAGTATTTGATAAGACTCAATCGCTATTTTTGGTTTAAAGTCGATTCCTCTATGTCTTCAGAAATGGTGACCAATAAAAACCGAAACGTCAAAAATCCAATATAGAATGGTTATTCCTCAAGTACTAGATGAGAATCAATCGCTATTTTTGGTTTAAAGTTGATTTCTCTATGTCTTCAGGAATGGTTACCAATAAAAACCGAAACGTCAAAAATCCAATATAGAATGGTTATTCCTCAAGTATTTGATAAGACTCAATCGCTATTTTTGGTTTAAAGTCGATTCCTCTATGTCTTCAGAAATGGTGACCAATAAAAACCGAAACGTCAAAAATCCAATATAGAATGGTTATTCCTCAAGTACTAGATGAGAATCAATCGCTATTTTTGGTTTAAAGTTGATTTCTCTATGTCTTCAGGAATGGTTACCAATAAAAACCGAAACGTCAAAAATCCAATATAGAATGGTTATTCCTCAAGTATTTGATAAGACTCAATCGCTATTTTTGGTTTAAAGTCGATTCCTCTATGTCTTCAGAAATGGTTACCATTAATAATCGAAGCGTCAAAAATCCAATATAGAATGGTTATTCCTCAAGTACTAGATGAGAATCAATCGCTATTTTTGGTTTAAAGTCGATTCCTCTATGTCTTCAGCAATGGTTACCAATAAAAACCGAAACGTCAAAAATCCAATATAGAATGGTTATTCCTCAAGTATTTGATTAGAATCAATCGCTATTTTTGGTTTAAAGTCGATTCCTCTATGTCTTCTGCAAAGGTAAGGGATAAGAAAACAACGCAGTTGCTATGGTTACTTATAAAATTTTCTCCCAAATTTTTAGCATTTCACAGAGAGAAGCCTATCCATTCTTATTTAAGCAAGGCTAAATGAGCTATATTAAAAGGTTCAAATGAATAAATTTTAAAGAATTTAAAAAATTAAAAAAGTACTCTCTTACTCTAGAGTAAAGTACTTTAAAATATAATTTTACTAAAAACTTTATTTATCCTTTTTGTGGTCCCCAAGGTACTTAATTAGGATATTAAATTTCATCAAAATTGGTTAAGTCATTTTCAAGATATTTAGAAAAAACTAAAAAAGTACTGAAATAAAGTACTAATGTTTGTGGGTCGATATGTACCAAAAACTAATCAGCGCTTCATTTTGTTCAAAGAATGCTAGGTTTTCAATTTCATTTCAATCGGTGTAACGGTGTGGAAAAAATCGTGGGCCAAAAAAACGATAACATACATCCATCCATACATACATACATACATCCGCACGCACTAAATGAAAAAATCGCACTTTTTGGCCTCTCGACGAGACCCCATGTAATTTTTGGCAAAACCGTCACGTGCTAAAATTCAACCTAATTGAATACTACAATTTGTGACTTTAATTGAGTCCATGGGTTCCGTAGTCTTTACCTGAGGACCCTTTGAAGCCACGCTTGCCCCGAGAGCGATTGCAATACTTTACCCATGCTTTGCATTGGATAAAGTAAAAATCATTCAATAGAATATAGATTCGGATTTTTTTTTAATCTTAAATTGTGTCTATTTGTTGAATAATACAAACATTTTAAAGTACCTAATATGATACAGGTATATATCAGTGGTGGGCGGTGACCAAAAAAATACCCTATTTTTCTTTATTTTTCAAATTTAACATTTGATTTTTTAAAAAATATATTTTGGGACCCCAAACGGATACAGCTTTGTGTGAATGAGGGTAGGAGTCAGAAATTAAATCTTGTGACTTAAACTTCACAGTCCAAGAGATGAAAATCGAACAAATGAAACAGCCCGTCTATAAATTTTTTTAAATTTCTCCTAATTCTATTGCTATAAGCAAGCTATGACTAGTCTAAAGGACTCTTAGTTATTTCCGATCTTATACCTATATTTGTCCAAAAATTCTCGAATCATCTTTATTTATACAGGGTATGGTCAAGTATTGTAATCGTGCATGAAAAAAGTGGTTTTATCTTTCTTTTTTCGAAATTCCTCAAAAACGGATGAAACTATTTTGATTAAAAATAAGCTGGCGTGTTCTGATGTGGCCATCCACTTGACTTTACCATACAACCTTACCCCTCACTTATATTTAATATTTAATAAAATTATTTATAATCATGTATGGGGTGGGGGGTTAGTTTTTGCATTTTTAGACTTCTGGGGTCCCACTGATTATGTATACAAAATTTGGTTGAGTTTGATATAAGGGCCTAGATTTTCATTTTTTGACCCCCCCCCCCATTCTGGGCGGTTAATTTTTGCATTTTTAGACTTCTGGGGTCCCACTGATTATATATACAAAATTTGGTTGAGTTTGGTACAAGAGACTAGATTTTCATTTTTTGACCCCCACCCCATTTTCGGCGGTTAGTTTTTGCATTTTTAGATTTCTGGGGTCCCACTGATTGTGTATACATAATTTGGTTGAGTTTGCTCAAATGGCCTAGATTTTTAATTTTTAACCCCCCCCCACCCCCTTAATTTTGGGTCGATATGCACCAAAATCTGATCAGCTCTTAATCTCAATGGACCAAAACTACGTGTGAAATTTGGTTTCGATATTCACACTAGTTTTGAGCTAGCTCGTCCACAAAATTTGGTAACGCACAGACTAACTAACTAACTAACGGACTAACAGATATTTTGACAAAATAATTATTATCTCGAAAAATATAATTTTTTCGATGTTTACTCATTAGGGCTTTTTTGTAGACCGAAATGCCATGGTTTCGCTCAATTTTTTTAATCAAAATAGTTTCAGCCGTTTTTGAGATATTTCCGAAAGAAAAAACATTTTTTCATACACGATTATCAATACTTGTCCATACCCTGTATGGTAAGTAAAAGTAGGTTTTTTCCCTTCTGTTTTCGAAATATCTCAAAAACGGCTAAAACTAATTTGATTCAAAAAAAATTGAGCGAAAACCATAGTATTTCGCTCTACAAAAAGCTCAAATAAGTGAACGTCGAAAAAATTATATTTTTCAGATAATAATTGTTTTGTCAAAATGTCTGTTAGTTTTTGTCTATCTGTCTGTCTGGTTGTCCGTTAGTCAGTGCGTTACCAAATTTTGTGTGACGAGCTATCTCAAAAACTAGTTTGAATATCGAAACCAAATTTCACACGTAGTTTTGGTCCATTGAGATTAAGAGCTGATTAGATTTTGGTGCATATCGACCCAAAATTAAGGGGGTGGAGGGGAATTAAAAACTAAACATCTAGGCCATTTGAGCAAACTCAACCAAATTTTGTATACATAATCAGTGGGACACCAGAAGTTTAAAAATGCAAAAACTAACCGCCCAAAATCGGGGGGGGGGGGGCAGAAAATGAAAATCTAGGCCCTTGTACCAAACTCAACCATATTTTGTATACATAATCAGTGGGACCCCAGAAGTCTAAAATTCACAAACTAACCGCCTAAAGGGGTGAGGGTCAAAAAATGAAAATATAGGCTCTTGTACCAAACTCCACCAAATTTTGTATACAAAATCAATGAGGCTCAGAGGAGTCTAAAAATTGAAAAACTAACCACCCTCCCCTACATGATTATAAATAATTTTATTAAATATAAGTGAAGGGCCAGGCTGTATGGTAAAGTCAAGTGGATGGCCACATCAGAACACGTCAGCTTATTTAATGTTTTTTTAGATTGAAAATATTATAATTTTAATTTTCAACCCCCTCCCCCCTCCTTAATTTTGGGTCGATATGTGCCAAAATCTAATCAGCTCTTAATCTCATTGCACCAAAACTAAATGTGAAATTTGGTTTTGATATTCACACTAGTTTTTGTGCTAGCTCGTCCACAAAAATTTGGCAACGCACAGACTAACAGACTAACTAACGGACTAACAGATATTTTGACAAAATAATTAATATCTCGAAAAATATAATTTTTTCGATGTTCACTTATTAGGGTTTTTTTTAGACCGAAATGCCATGGTTTAGCCCACTTTTCTTAATCAAAAGTTTCAGCCGTTTTTGAGCTATTTCAAAAAATTTATATTTTGTATTTCTAAGAAAAAAATTGTATTAATAATGAATCAGAAAATAAAAGAAAGACAGAACTTGATAAGAAACTTTGGGTTCTTAAAACATTTCAAAAAATCAGAGCTTGAAAGCCAGGGGTGCTTCCACCCCTCCCTCCGCCCCCTACGGACCCCCTTTTATCTTATAATATTAAACGACCAATTCTTATAAAATATATATGTGGAAGCACCCCTGGCTTTCCAGCTCTGATTTTTTGAAATGTTTTAAGACGAAAAATATTGTTTTTATCTTAACTTTTGTATTTATTTTTACTCTAAAATATATATAAAAACAGAACTTTATTATATAATTATATATATTGAGGTTTTACTGCCCCCCCCCCCCCCCCTCACCCTGGGGACGCCCATGTATATATAAGTATAAATATTGAAATCATTTTATTGATTGTTTTATAAATATAAATAAATACAAATCTTTTATTAAAACAGTCTCTTAAAACGTTCATTTAAAATCCAAAAGTTTCGGGAGAATTTCTCCCTTTATCAATTTGGGATTTAAAGAATTTTAAAAATGAAAAAAACAATCACTTTAAGAAATGAATATAAAGCAACACTTTATATTCCATTGATAAAGCCGATCAATTCTCTCGAAGAATTTTAAATAAACGTTTTTATAAAAGATTTATATATATGTATTTTGCTATCTATATATATAAAAATATTCTTTTCCCGATACACTCACTCACTCACTCATCATCAAAACAGCCAGAACCACTGGACATAGAAACATGAAATTTGGAGAAGATATTACATCTATGACATAGGGGCTCACTAAGAAAGGATTTTTTGAAATTCGACCCCTAAGGTGGTCAAAGGGGGCAAAGTGTGTTTTCACTGATTATGCGATATCTCTTAAGGACGATAAAATATCTACTTGCTTTTTACTTATAAAAATACTAAATTAAAATATCTAAAAACTAATTTCAGGATTTTTTGAAATTCGACCCTAAAGGGGTCAAAAGGGCAAAATATCTTTGCAATGTGTTTACACTAATTATGCATTTTCAATTAAGAACGATAAGATATCTACTTGATTTTTACTTAATAAAATTCTAAATACAAATATCTAAAAAGTAATTTCAGGATTTTTTGAAATTCGACTCTCAACTATCCAAAATGTGAGTGGGGGCAAAAATTAAAACTCTCTCCGATCTTGATCAAATTTTGTATAGTTATTCTTTATTACTTTAAGAAACTATTCCTGTAAAAATCAACTATCAAAATTGACTGTATGGTGGCGAGGGGAGGGCGGGGGGGGGGGGGCAAATTATAGAAATTTTTAGCTTTTTAGTACATTTACTCTTTAGAAAACTGTGGATTATTTATTTGCAAATATCTAAAAAATAATTTCAACCTCCCAAAATGTGAGTGGGGGCAAAAATTAATACTCTCTCCGATATAGATCAAATTTTGTAATGTTAGTTTTTAAGACTATATAAAATGTATGCTGTAAAAATCAATATCCCGGAGGGCAGGTGGCCCTGGCGGGCGGCGTCTCGGCATGTGATTATTAGGTCTGTAATATATATTTGTAATATTTTGCCCCCTCTTTCGCCCCCACGCACTCATTTTGGCTATTGATTTTTACAGCATACATTTTATATAGTCTTAAAAACTAACATTACAAAATTTGATCTATATCGGAGAGAGTATTAATTTTTTGCCCCCACTCACATTTTGGGAGGTTGAAATTATTTTTTAGATATTTGCAAATAAATAACTCTCAGTTTTCTAAAGAGTAAAAATCAATAGCCAAAATGAGTGCGTGGGGGCGAAAGAGGGGGCAAAATATTACAAATATATATTACAGACCTAATAATCACATGCCGAGACGCTGCCCGCCAGGGCCACCTGCCCGGAGGTCAGAGCTGTAAAGGGCGTGCCGAAGGCACGCCTGGAGCAGCTCGTTTATTTATATGTATATCATCGGTTTGGAACAAAACTTTGATAACTCGAAAAAATTACTATTTTACAGGGGAGTCAATTGATTGATTCGTTGATTTATGACAAAACTTGAAAAATAAAAATTTAAAAGATATCATAGTCTTGTTCCAAACCGACGATGTGTGAATATGCATGTATATTTATTTAAATTAAATAAAGGATAACCTCATTGATTTCTAAAATAGGAAACAAATTCTTCGTTATAACTCAAATGTGCAATACCTAGAATACATATAGGAACATTTTAGAAATAACAATCTTTTCATTTAACTAGATATTAATTATCTGTTAAAAAGATTTCGTTTTAAATCATCTAAAATAAACATTTTTAAGAGATATTTTCATCATAATACACAATGTTTCGATCTCTAATTGTGGATTTGATTGCAAATGTTTACAAAACTCTTGAAAACGGCTTCAGAAATCGAGATCGAAATGTTGTGGATTCTGATTAAAATATGCGATTTTGTAAATTTCTTTTTGTGCTTTTAATTTGTTCAAATAATATAATTGGATCTCTAATATATTTTCTTTTCATGTTCCTGTATAGTCTTATGAATGATTGGACACCTAGGATTTAGCTAAGCAGATTCAACATATGCAAGGATATCAAGAAATCACCTTGATTTTATCAATATTTATCATACGACGGATCAAATTGAAAGGATTTTCAAGTTATAGAGACTATTTTTGAATAGCACATCAAAAGTAGAAACTGAAACGTTATGTAAAAATTATTTTCAAATGCCTTAATTCTCTAAATAAGTAAGTATATTTTACAATCTTTGAATTTTTTCCTAACCATATTAGTGTAAGATATTTACTTGTTAAGACTTAATACAAGGGAAAAATACCACTTTTATTCACTGCCTTTCTTCATACAAAGAAAAGCTAATATGCCTTTATTAAAAACGAGCTTCGAGGGCGTGCCTAAGGCACGCCCTCGAAGCTCGGCCCTCCAGGCTGGTGCCCTGGCGGGCAGCGTCTCGGTCCAAAAATGTTATTCCTCTTTAAAAACCACACTCCAAATGTATACCGGTAAACTACCGAAAATACATCGTCTCTTAAAAGTTTCGCCTCTTTAACTTTTGATTGGCGAGGGGGGGGGGGGGAGAGAGGAATAATGATCAATATATTCAATTTTTCTTAATTCAAAATGAATTGGAGTCTTTCATTTCAAAATTCGAGTCCAAATTAGAAATTAGAATTTCAAATTTGCCTGGTTAATTAAAATCGATTGGAGCCGCGCTGACAATTATATTTCAAATTTGCCTCGTTAATTAATATATATTCAATGTTTCTTAATTTAAAATCTATTGGTGTTTTTTCATTTTCATTCGAGTTCAAATGAATACAATATTATCTCGACACAAAGTCCAAATCAAAAATATCTAGTTTTAGTAAGAGAAATCAAGATAGAAATATTAATGTCGCAATGGAGTAATCGGTAGAGCCAATGACTATAGTTCAAGAGTTCGTCGGTTCGATTCTATGCAAGAGCGTAATTTTTTTAGAGAAATTTCTCTAAGCGTTGTTACAAATTAATCTAGATGAATATTATATAGTATTATAATCTCATGGGTACTTTAAAAACAGTGTTAACCTGCTAGGGGGTACGTCATGAAAAAAGGTTGAGAACCAGTGAAATATTGTAATTATTTGAAAATGGTTCCTTTTAATGCCAGCTTGTGATTTGCTGCTATACGAAAATAAATTCATTGAAAGGAATTCAAATAACGATAAAAATATTAGGAATTTTTGACAAGAAATTTATTTATGTGTCCATTATAAATTTTAGCTTTTAATTACACGTTCTTGAAAATTCACATAAAATTTAACCAGCGAGGTAGCGAATGTAAAATTTAGATACTTGAATTGATTCTAATAAAACATTTTTTCTATCTGTTGTAATTATTTGTAAAAGTTTCGGCCTAACCCACTTAGTTTAGACATTTTTAATGAGATAATTTAATCAGACCTTTCGATCCCAATTCTACTATCAAATCACCAAATTATGCCGAGAGAATACCGAGTCTTGAAAAACGTTTTAGCATTTTTCTCCAGTTAATTATCATTTATTTTATTTATTGAAAAGAAAAAGTAAGTAATGCGATGCTTTTCCCTTAGATATCGTTTTTCAAATATAATTTACCTTAAGTTAGTTGTTTCGCGACAATACTAGCAAAAAGTTAATGCTATAGTACATATATAGAACAGACAATAAGGATTCATAATTCATAAGCCCAAAACTTTTTGCTCTTTATGTACCGATTCTAGCCAATCCCGTGCTCGTTTGACAAATCTGGCACCATTGTAAGAGATCGAATATTTTTATATTAAAATGAGAGATAAAATGCATTTTAAAAGTTAAGAAATTTCTATAAAAATCGTTTTGTTATTTTTTAACAAATGTAATCAACGCCTATGTTACACCTTATGAAAATTATAATTTTGAAAAAATCTGGCGCATGGGCCCTTTATACATCTTTCGCTGGTTAAATAAATGCGCTGTTGCCAAGTTGTTTTTTGTGTAAATTTTTTTCATACATTTTCATTATTTATTCTTTATTATCTCAGAAACTGTGTTGTAACTATGAATCAAAATTGTCTTAAAATATGTATTGGTTATTGTTTAATGTTGGTTTAATTTTTTATTACAATCGTAAAAAGAGTTTCTTAATTATAATTAAATATGTATGTAAATTTTTCGATATCCCGTATAGTGCAATGTATAAGAGTCTGAAAAACTCTTATCTTTGAAATTTAATCTCTCCGGAACTATATTGTTCATAAATTTCGTTTTGCCACCAATCGATGGAGAAGTATTTAAATAATAATCTATCTAAATTTCAAAAAAATCCTAAGAAAACCCATTTGGCGGAACAACTACCTTAAATGATCTAAAATAAACATTTTAAGAGATATTTTAATCATAATACACAATGTTTCGTTCTCTAATTCTGGATTTGATTGCAAATGTTTACAAAACTCTTGAAAACGGCTTCAGAAATCGAGATCGAAATGTTGTGGATTCTGATTAAAATATTCGATTTTATAAATTTCTTTTTGTGCTTTTAATTTGTTCAAATAATATAATTGGATCTCTAATTGATTTTCTTTTCATGTTCCTGTATAGTCTTATGAATGATTGGACACCTAGGATCTTTAGCTAAACAGATTCAACATATGCAAGGGCACAAGGATATCAAGAACTTACCTTGACTATCAATATTTATCATAAGACAATCAATTTGAAAGGATTTTCAAGTTATAGAGACTGAAACGTTGTGTAATAATTATTTTAAAATGCCTTAATTCTTCTAAGTAAGTATATTTTACATCTTTGCATTTCATCTAACCATATTAGAGTAAGATATTTACTTGTTAAGACTTTGGTGCTCAGTTCGATGATCTTGAATATCCATTCAGGTTAGGCCACTCTGGGGAAATGCCACTCATTATATCAACATAGAATTTATCAGACCAAAATTAGTTGAGTTCTCTCGATCTATACCTATTATCCTTTAAAGACATCTTCAGAATTAGAAACGGAAATTTTTTTAATTAAACTAGAAAAATTTAACAATGTTTTCTTATATCACCATGGGTAGTCCAACTGAAAAAATTCCCCAGTGTAATCATATATTACAGTGGTTCTCAGCCGAAGGTACTCGTATCCCTAAGAGTAACTGGAGTTGTGTCAAAGGGTGCGCCAGGCTATCAATATTAAATAGCGAATTTCATCTTTTTTTTATATATAAACTGACTTTTTCAAAACTATACCTAACCATTCCGTTTTTAAATGTTCTTTTTAGGGAAAATATTTTCTTAAAAACAAGCTATAAACAGGGCCCCTAGAAAGAAGTATTTAAACCATATAACAACCCCAAATTTTGGGTTGGGAGCCCATTAGTGGCGCGGGGCCTTAGGCAGTTGCCTACATTGCCTATTGCAGTGGTTCTTGACCTTTTATTATTCGGGGCCCCTTAAAATCCGAAAAGTATATTCCCGGCCCCCTTAAAATACTAAAATATTTTCGCGGCCAGTACCCCCCCCTCCACAATTAGGTAACATTCTCGTAATTACTCGTACAAAAAAACTCTCAAATGTAACAATAATTCATAAATAAATCAAAAACCAGAACTTAACATAACATTTATATATGTATATTTTTTAACGTTTTTTAATGAACAAAAAAATTCTTTATCAGATTGTCAGTAATAACATATTTCTTAAAAAATAGGTATATTTCCAAATCAAAGTATAACTGCTTTAGTATAAAAATTGTAAACTTGGACTTATAAAAAATATTTACACTGTTTTATTCAACTTGTAATTTTGTCTGTCTGTCTGTTTGGGTCAACTTTATCTATGCGCTCAACGTTTTCATTTAGTTTAACAATATTTAAGAATATTGAGATGTCATTAAATTCATCTGTCACTTGCAAAAACTAGTAACATATTTTTTTTTTATTTTTTTTTTATTTGTATAGATATAAAAACTTAAAAAATTCTAATATTTTCGCGGGCCCCCCACACCCCCTACTTTCCGCGGACCCTCTGTTAAGAATCGCTGGCTTATTGGATAATGCGGCCCTGGCTATAAGACATGTTTTTAAATTTTTATATTTAGAATAATCAACAAATTAACATTTTTGTAGCACATTGACCTCGACATCTAGATACCTAAATTTTTTATTTTTAGATGGATAAGTTTTTAGTAAAAGGAAAAAAGAGAAATTCCATCAAATGATCCAGCAATTCAGAGCCTAAAATACAAAAATGTGACAGACCAACACTAACTAAGTACTAGTAAATCTATTCTACTTAAAAATCCATTAAAACGACGGTATTATCAATCTGAATGTTTGAAATTTGGTTTTCATTATTGTGGCAATGATTCTAATCAATAACTGTCTGTTTAATATGTGGACAGAAACAAAATAGCAACTCTATGATACCGTCTCTATTAAATAGACATTTTGGAACTAATTTTCCTAGTTTTAAAAATAACCCACTTAGCTCAATTAAAGAAAAAAAGAAACGTAAGCTTGGATTGATATGATTAGCAACTACGACAGCCCACTCACTACTTAGTATACAGAACTGCTACTTTGTTTGATTGTTTCTTATCAATAACTTTTAAGGAGATAGATGTTGGTTCTAGGTGAAACATTTTTATATAATTGTTTACCTATTTGTTTCTTATCAAGTTCTGTTCTTTTATTTTCCGATTCATTATTAATACAATTTTTTTCTTAGAAATACAAAAAAAAAGATTTAATTTATTTTCTTTATACAAAGCTTGGTCGAATTCATAATACTTCATTTCTCTATACTCCATCAAATTCCTACTATAAAATTCGTATATAATAATATAATCTTATTTTTATAGCAGGCGCTGATGTGTATCCTGAATTTTATTGGAAAACATTCTACAAAAACGTAACTCAACAACAATTGTCCAGCCCATTCGGTTCAGGTCATATTTTGAGCATTGATGAGATTTCATATAAAAATATCAACGCAGAAAAAATCACAAGATATTCTTTCCCAACTATCATTGGAAGTTACACGTGCAGTAAGATTCATTAAATTTTCCTTTTATCTTTTTTAATTAAATGGATTTTTTTATTTCATCTCTCGCATTAAATTGGAGCTAAGGTAGAACAAATTCACAGATATAGTCCTCTGCTTGATCTGAGATATAATAAATATTTTTTTACATGTCAGAAGGTCTGTCGTGCCCTGAGGAATTGGTTCCAAGTGACAAATCAGCCTCTACATTTCAGTCAATGATATAACATATTCACGTAAAATTTCGCTGATGATTTATTCGAAATTCAAATATTTAGCCATACCATATAACAGAGATATTAGTGAGTGTTTTGAATTTCAAAAAAAAAATTATTTTCCGAGTTCCGTATAAAACTAAAACGGAACTCTGTGTTACTACAAGTACTTTGGTCTGTCCGTCTGTCAGAGATTTATCATTTAGCTCGAGATGTATTATTCTTGAAAACCTAGAGATCTAAAAAAGAAGATAATACAATTTATTATAATGATTCATAATTCATAAGCCCGAAACTTTTTGCTGTTTATGTACCGATTCTAGCAAATCCCGTGCTCGTTTGACAAATCTGGCACCATTGAAAGAGATTGAATATTTTTATATTAAAATGACAGATAAAATCCATTTTAAAAGTTGAAAAATTTCTATAAAAATTGTTTTGTTATTTTTTAACAAATGTAATCAACGCCTACGTTACACCTAATGAAAATTATAATTTTGAAATAATTTAGCGCATGCGCGCTTTATACATCTTCGCTGGTTAAATAAATGCGCTGTTGCCAAATTGTTTTTAGTGTAAATTTTTTATACATTTTTCATTATTCACTATTCATTCATTATTATCTCAGAAACTGTGTTGTAACTATGAATCAAAATTGTCTTAAAATATGTATTGGTTATTGTTTAATGTTGGTTTAGTTTTTTATTACAATCGTAAAAAGTTTCTTAATTATAATTAAATATGTATGTAAATTTTCCGATATCCCGTATAGTGCAATGTATAAGAGTCTGAAAAACTCTATTTTTGAAATTTAATATCTCCGGAACTATATTGTTCATAAATTTCGTTTTGCCACCAATCGATGAAGAAGTATTTAAATAATAATCTATCTAAATTTCAAAAAAATCCTAAGAAAACCCATTTGGCGGAACAACTACCTTAAATAATTGAAATAGGTATATAATAATAATACTATTTTTAAATTGAAAGATTTTTTGATTCCCAAACTAATAAAAGACAATAATTTCAGTTACATAATTATTGTCTTTTATTAGTTTGTGACTAAAAAACCTATCAATTTAAAAATAATTTAAAAATTTAAGTCACTTAAGTTTTGGAAGAATCTTATAATAAATAATAATATTATAATATAAAAATAAATATACATGTAGGGTGAACGTTTATAGGGTTCCGGTGGTTGATCAAAATTTAAAAAAAAAACCCACCAAATTTTAGCCAGTTGTAGCCTTTTAAGGTAGTTGTTTCGCGACAATACCAGCAAAAAGTTAATGCTCAAGTATATAGAACAGTCAATAAGGATTCATAGTTCATAAGGCCAACACTTTTTGCTGTTTTTGTACCAAATCTAGCCAATCCCGTGCTCGTTTGAGAAATTTGGCAACATTGAAAGAGATTGAATATTTTATACATGACATTAAAATGACAGATAAAATGAATGATAAAATACATTTTAAAGGTGGATTTATTAATCAAAAAGTTCTAAATAAACGATTAAAAGCTGTTGCGGTAATGAATGAGGGAAAAAACGAAAAAAATGTGTACTAAGAGTGCTAATGTAGGTACCCGAATAATTGAAGTGGGCGAGTTGGCGAATAACCTAACCTGTTGTCACTGTCAGAAAGATATTTTATTAAAAAATATTGTTGATGAAAGGCGATTAGGTTTGAATTCTATTTTTTCAATAAAATGTCAAGATTGCTATACATTAACTCATGTCAGTACTGGAAAGAAAGATACATTTTGGGTGGTTAGTTTGTGTATTTTTAAACTTCTAGGGGGTCCGCTGATTATGTGTACAAAATTTGGTTGAGTTTGCTAAAATGGCCTAGATTTCGCCCCCCCCCCCACCATTAATTTTGGGCCCAGAAAAAAATATTTTCATTATTATAGGTTTATTTTATTGTATATTTCATTTTTCTTGTTTTTTTTTTTTAGTTTGAAAAGATTATAATTTTAAATTTTAACCCCCCCCCCCCTTAATTTTGGGTCGATATGCACCAAAATCTAACCAGCTCTTAATGTCAATAGACCAAAACTACGTGCGAAATTTGGTTTCGATATTCACACTAGTTTTTGAGCTAGCTCGTCCACAAAAATTTGGTAACGCACAGACTAACAGACTAGCAGACATTTTGAGAAAACAATTATTATTTCGAAAAAAAAGAAGAAAAAAACGCTTATTTCATGCACGATCACAATACTTGACCATACACCCTGTATGGTAAAGTAAAAAATGATTAGCCATACCCTTATCCAGAAAAAAAATTAAACTTATATACTTTAAAGAGTGAACTAATAATAATAAAAATAATAATATTTTCAAAAATTTCTATAAATATCGTTTTGTTATTTTTTAACAAATGTAATCAACGCCTACGTTACATCTTATGAAAATTACCATTTTGAAAAATCTAGCGCATGCGCGCTTTCTACTTTTTACTCCCTCTTTCGCTGGTTTAATAAATGCGCTGTTGCCAAAATGTTTTTAGTGAGAATTTTTTTATATACATTTTTCATTATTTATTCCTTATTATCTCAGAAACTGTGTTGTAACTATGAATGAACTTGTCTTAAAATATGTATTGGTTATAGTTTAATGTTGGTTTAGTTTTTTATAAAAATTGTACGAAGGGTTTCTTAATTATAATTAAATATGTATGTAAATTTTCCAATATCCCGTATAGTGCAATGCTAAAGAGCCCGAAAAAATCGATTTTTGAAATTAAATATCTCCGGAACTGTATTGTTCATCAATTTCGTTTTGCCACCAATCGATGCACAAGTATTTCAATAATAATATATCTAAATTTCAGAAAAATCCTACGAAAACGCATTTGGCGGAACAACTACCTTAACGTAAATATAGACAAACAATTTTTCTGCATATATTGGCGAACCTGATTCAGTTTTGTTTCTTTTCGTCCGCCATTTGGAAGAGTCAGAATAAATAATTTTGTACTGTTCTGTGCTACTTGAGGAGAAAAATTAGTAGATTGTAAGTATTCATAACTTTTTATTTATCCATCTGCATCGTACAGATTTTTGAAGTTAGCATATTAATTCTTTTTGCATGTCAACTATAAGAGTTTCAATTTTTATTGGGTATCGGTGCTATGACACCATACCACTTGCGTTCTGTAGGAAAGTGCTGATCAACTACTGGAACATCTAAAACTAGTCATTTCCAGTGGTTGATAGCCTCTGATCAACTAATGGACCATGATGCTCTTATGATTGATCACTGATATCATCTATTGGTTTTAAGTCAGCAGTAAGTTCAGCCTTCGCTGATATCCTGTGGCCTCATGAGTCGCCGGTAAAGAGAAATAAAACCGCTATGAGAAGTCTGCCCAGCGCTATTTTACGTCTGTAACTTGATTGTGATCTTTTGAAGAGAAGCAAAAGGCGCAAAATGAAAAAGAGTCTTAAAAAAGAAAAGGATTAAGCAGAGGGAGGAAACCAAACAGCTGAAACAAAAACTGAAGGAAGGAAAAGTAAAAATCAAAAAATTAAGCGGGCTAGATGAAAAATTGCATTAGAATCAGATGGTTCTGATTCCAGCGCAGAAGTTTCTTCAGGAGAAAGCGCCTGGGTCTAATTGGACAATGAAAATACGGTAAAAGAAAACAGCAGATGGCAATCGGCGCAAAAATTCGTTGGAGAGTTCGTCGTAACAAAATATGATGAAGCATACTTTCCAGGCAAAACCATTGAAATTTCTGACGATGGGCCGACTGTGTCATCAATGGCGAAATATGGGCGCTTGTGAAAGTGGCCAGAAAGACTAAAAAAGACTTAAATATCCGTGGTCTTCAGTAATTGGGCACATTGAACAGCCAAAAAAGGTCGATAAGACCAGCACTTGCAATTGCACACTTCCCTAATATCTTCATTTTTTTACCCTGTCCGTCCTTGTTTTACCCGCAATTCTGCGTAGCGATTTCATCTCACAAACTTCCAATATTTCTCTTGATTTTGCGGTGTCTGTTTTTGTTTCGGCGGCATATGTCAAAATTGGTCGCACAACGGTCTTATAGATGCGCACTTTTGCTTCCATTCCCAGAAACTTGTTTGACCAAATCGTTTCATTCAGGCATCCTGATATTTTGGACGCCTTAATAGATTGGAGTCTGACTTCCTCGCTAACACTTTTGGACCTGGTTATCTGAAAATTATCTGAAACCCATTCTTAGGGTGAATATATAGGCTGTGAACAGTGTGATCAAACACTCGAACAACCGAAATTAATTACTGGATGAGCCCAATATCAATTACTGGGGAAAAACAAAACTCACCACAATTTCAGGCGCAATCTTTTTTACTTGCGATGAAGAGTGTAATTTCACTGCTTATTATAAGAAAGAAATTATCTAGGATTCAGAAGGATATAGAATTTGTCCCATCATTCATAGTGCGTGAGATATAAAATAAAATCGGGAGCAACTCTAGGGTCTGATCTTTCATGGAATGACCATATCTCTTTTTCTATAAAATGAACGTTTGGGCTCCTTTTTGTGAAGCCATTTGCAAGTGTTAAGATGTATCGAGAACTGATTTTTAATAAAATTATTTTAATTAATTCTTTTTTTATATAATCTTTGATTTACCATATAAATGTTGAAAATTAGTAGACTGACCAAATAAATATCGTAATTTTTTTTAATTCTACCAATTATTCCAGGGTTATACAGACAAAAAATTTATTTCATTGTATCTTTTTAGGTATCCTGGATCTCAAGAATAATTCAACTCAACCTAAAAGATAATATTGATGGGACCTTAAAACAAAATTTATTGTAGCGCTCGAAACTTAAAATACTGAAGCACTCTACACTCGAGGAAAAAATAAGACAACAAACTATAATCTCAATAAACTAAATGGTAATAGAATATATTTTTATAATCGATTTATACCTATATTGGTCAGCTTCTGCCTATATTGGCAATGCCGTTACTTTGATAGCGTAGAAACCATACTAAACCCATACCTACCATACTAATAGATTTCATAATTCTATAAAATTCTGGCGACTCTTGAATTAATGAAATATAATTAAGATTTATTCCCTGAGAAAGTATGGACTTGAAAATATAACTTTGTTCGATGGTGTCAAATAGCTTTCTGTAGTGAAGAAATTAAAAAAATATATCTATTCGATATTCACCACTTTTCTCGATTGATCACTTGTAAATGGTCATAAGTAGAAAATCCAGACTTAAAACCTGCTTGTCGATAGGTTGGTTAAAATTCTTTATATTTTTTATTTAAAAGTATCGTAGGGATTTGGACCAAAACTTAAATCAAACGCAAAGTTTCTTAATTAAATTGGCCAAACGTTTCGTCAATGATTAGCGACTTCCTCAGTGGCTCATTTTATAAACTTATTTGTCAGGAGTTCTTACTACAAGAAAAAACATTCCAAAGAGTATGTTTTCACCGAATCATTCAATTTGTTGCTCAACTGTGTTGAGAGGCCTCCAAGCATTCGCTTGCCACACTGGATGCAATTAAGAAGCGAGCAATTAAACTATTGGCACGGCACACACGTAGAGGATTTTTAAAAAGTTTGGTACGGCACCGTTCAATCCCCTCATTTGGTCGTTTCGTTAGTGGAGCCGGTGCTGGGTATGTGGAACACCAGGCCTCTATGCAGTGCCCATCAACAACCATTCCTATGGAAGGCAGGATACTTATGTTAGTGGTCATTGAGAGGCCAAATCCGCAATTCTAGAAGTCACCACTAAAACTTAAATTGATCAAATTACATTTTTTTATTATTTTATTTTATAATTTTATAACTGTCTATGTTATTTAAATTGTATAACTGCACTGTATGCATGAATTATTATTTTTTATTTGTCAAAAATAATCTTCGTTAATTTAAAAATCCCATAAAATCTGAAGAAAAAATATACTCACTTATTTTTACTAATTTTATATTTAAAGATATGTATATTGAACGGAATCGGATTAGCCGAGAGCTTAAAGACACTAGCCTTCTAAGCAGGAGTCCCGGGTTCGAGTCCGAGTCCCTGCATTGATATTTGACCGGCTATAATCTGATTCCTAGTCACCACTCCGTCTGGCAAGCGTGGTGACTTAATGCCAACCCCCTTCTATTTGATGGAAGAGGCCTATATTCAGCAGTGGATTGTCGCTATCGACAGGCTGATGATGATGATGATGATATTGTTATGACATCTTGAAGAATATGAAATTCTAGTGATCGGCCCTAACTAACTCACTCGACTACCTGGCTCACAGTTTCTGTCCTTTCCCTGTACTATAGATACTATCATGGTGTTTGTTCAGTCTAGTTATCCCCCTAAAGCCCTCTTTGCAAGAAACAGGCGATTTTCGAACTCTCAGCACCCCTTCGCTGTCAAATTGGATAAAATTGAACCAGCGCTTTCGTCAACTCTTTTATCCCCATGACCTCCAGAGACTGGAACTCGTTTCCAGCCACCGTCTTCCCCTCAACTTATCGGATTCAGTGAATAAAAGTCTCTCGTGATTTTTTAGGATATATTTATCTCTATAATTAAACTTCCATTATGAAAATGAAATTTTTTTGTTTATCTTTGAAAAATTTCGAACATAAAAAAAGCCTTTTTTTGGTTCTCCCTTTAATTTCTCTATCATATAATCTAAAGGAGGCTAATAATCTCTCAAATTTCGTGGTAGACATTAGCGCTGTCTAATTACTTTAATTGTTAGAATAAACATCTGGCACATAATTACTTTAGAAATGGTTCAGGTGATAAAAGTGGAAATGATTTGCGCATTATTCTTAGCTCACGAAAGAGATTCATTGTATAGATAAATAGGAATGGGTGCTCTCAAATAAAAAAAATAAAAATAAAAAAAAGAGAGGAGATAAAGGATTTATTTATTGCACGACTGAAATCTGAAATTTTATATTATCATATTATCAGGTACAGCGACGGAGAGGGTGGCACTTGACACTTTTCGTCTCTGAAATACAGCCAAGGGACTAGAAAAACGAGGGTTCGTATCTAAAATATAAAGGAAAAGGTTCTACTAAAAATCTATAAAGATTCTGAGGGATAGGTACTATTATAAGCATAAAATCTACAGAGTTTCAAATTTTTTGAACCATTACTTTGACCGGAATAAAAAATTGATCGTTCAATGCCAAAAAATCCATGTTTTTTTTTCTTCCCCTTGGCCTCGGGAACTTGATGCCCATTTAGCCAGTCGTCACAGATTCACGTCGAATAGGTGTATAAAAAAAATCCATGTTATAATATATTAAAAATTAAAATAATACCAAAACAATGGCGAACATTAAACATAATAATTATGTATAAAAAAGAGGACCCTAAAGGTATTAATAATTACCGCCACTGACCCTACAAACATAGGAAACATATTCATAAAACTGATACTTGAAAACCCCTAAGCAGTGGCTTCAACCAAAGAGTAGAACAAGCT
The DNA here is from genome assembly GCA_024734495.1 of Forficula auricularia. NCBI lineage: Eukaryota > Metazoa > Arthropoda > Insecta > Dermaptera > Forficulidae > Forficula > Forficula auricularia. The sequence goes on from JALMQS010000899.1 coordinate 147,661, forward strand.
GGGTTTAGATCTGGTTTTTCTAAGAACGACCATCTGCAACTGTAATTCCACAGAGAGTCTCGGTAATAAGTTATAGACTTCAAAATTATAAATGCAAAAAATCTGTAAAAATTCCGCAGGATAGCTATTATTAAAACCATAAAGTATAGAAAGTTTCAAATTTTTTGAGCCACTACATTGGCCAGAATAAAAAATTGATCGTTCAATGCCAAACACCCCATGTTATTTAGATGGGAAACTAGCATCGTTGTTCTGCAAAGGTTAGAATTGAGAAAGAAACTTGAAACTTGGGAAATATTTTTTTTTATTCATTTCGATCCATATGAGCCTTAGCCATCATCAAAATTCGAAAATACCAAAAAAAGTTTCACCCTAATGCCCATGCAGTCACGCCATTATTGATACAATAATTCAAAGTGAAAAAGTAGAATTAAAATGGGAGGGAGCTGTTAAATATAGTAAACTATTGGTTATCTGCGAGACCCATTGAAGAAAAATAAGAAAAAATAAATTGACATGTTCTGATGTGACCATCCAGTTGACCTTACCATACACTTCTGGTTGAGTTTGGTACAAGGGACTAGATTTTAATTTTTTGACCCTACAACCCCCGCCCCTTTTTTGGGCGATTAGTTTTTGCATTTTTAGTCTTCTGGTAGCCCACTGATTATGTATACAAAATTTGGTTGAGTTTGTTCAAATGGCCTATATTTTTATTTTTTGACCCCCTAATTATGGCGCCAGAAAAAATATGTTAGTTATTATAGGCTTATTTTATAGCATATTTCATTTTCTGTTTTTTTTTTTTTTTTTTAATTTTAAAATATTATAATTTTAAATTTTAACACCCCCCTTCTCTCCCCCTTAATTTTGGGTCGATATGCACTAAAATTTAATCAGCTCTTAATCTCAATGCACCAAAACTACTTGTGAAATTTAGTTTTGATATTAGCACTAGTTTTTGAGCTAGCTCGTTCACAAATTTGGTAGCTCACAGACTAACAGACTGACAGACATTTTGACAAAACAGTTAATATCTCAAAATATATAATTTTTTCGATGTTCACTTGTTAGAGCTTTTTTGTATACCGAAATGCCATGGTTTTGCCGAATTTTTTTTTATCAAAATAGTTTCAGCCGTTTTAGAGATATTTCGAAAAAAATAAGCAAAAAAAAAACATTTTTTCAAGCACGATTACAATGTTTGACCATACCATGTAAGGTAAAGTAAAAATAGTTTATTGACCTATCACTAAATAAAAATATGTTTATCTTTTAATAAAAAATATTATATGTTATATAATAACATGTTATTCACACATGATAGCAAAATAATTTTTGTTGAGTATATGAACACATAAAAAAATAAAAGCAATATAATCGTGTTTGTGAAATAAAAATACCCTACACCCCCCCCCCCCCGTATTTTTTCGATCACATTTTTGAAATATTATTATATTTATTATGTTGATTTTATTCAAGTGCATCTAATATTTCTTTAAGTTTAAAGATTTTCTAATATATGAAATGAAATGAGAATTTTGTAATATTTTACGCAATAAAAGTAGATATTTGACACTAGCTTACTTTATCATTTTATTCCTTTCATATCACCTCTCCAAATATATAGTCTTTTTGTCTTCAATTTTAATTTTTTAGTGCATAAAAAAAATTATTTTCCCATCTTTTGCTGCATATATTTGCATATTTTAACTTATTCTGCATATTACTTCCATATTTCAGTATTTTTAGATGCATATTTTATGGAATATTTTCGCAGTTTTTACTGCATAAAAATCCGGTCTCTAATTATAATATACTTCAGTGAAATCAAATGAAATCCGGTATTGCTTGAAGACTTAAAGAGAAGAAGAGCAAACATTTCTGATATCTTCAAGAAGATTTTATTATCAACATTCAAGAAGGAAAAGACGATAGACCTGGCCGATTGCTTCATCTCCATGAGAATGTTCGAAATGATATTATTTAAAAACTATCTTAGAGAGGAAGAAAGTCAAGTTGCAGAAATAAAGAGGTTTTTGAAAATGGTATAATAAAATATTAATTTTTTCCATTACTATTCAATAAATCCTATTTTTTAACTTCACATAGCTATGATTTAAGATTAAAGATTTGATACTTTGTAGGTTAAGGTTTATCCAAAGAGAAGTTTAGGCTGAAAACACCTAGTTTGCACATTTTTAAAGAGATAAACTCATTTGAAAGCACGAATGGATGAACACATCTCCTCTGTGGCGAAATCTGCAGCAAGGAAAATTGGCCACTTATTCAGGTCCAAGCGATTTTTCACGCCCCTACTTCTTCTCACCATCTATAAGGCCCAAATCCGCCCCTGTCTCGAATACGGCTCTCATCTATGGAGAGGGAGCCTCTAAATATTCTCTTGCTACCCTGGATGCAATTCAGAAACGAGCCGTGAGGCTAATTGACAATTCTACCCTCACCGACTTCCTCGACTCGCCAGCTCATCGAAGAAATGTTTTGCACTTTCCCTTTTCTATAGATACTATCAAGGCAGGTGTTCTGATGAGATGAAATCAGTAATTCCCCTAAAGCATGCTTTGAGGGTAGCACGCGTTTTGCCGACTCCCAACACTCTTTCGCGGTCAAATTAGAAAAGTGCCGGACCACTTCATTCGCCAATACGTATATCCCCATGACTTCAAGGAACTGGAACTCTCTCCCAGTCTCCATCTTCCCCAGCACTTATAATCTTCAAACCTTAAAAACCCGAGTGTATCTCCACCCTCTCACTTAATCAACTTTCCCTTCTCTTCGGTAATGCAAGGGTCTTTCGAGATCCATAGGGGCTGCATCTTTACTGGTGCGCCCCTTCTTGCATTCGATTGCAGAGAGTAGACTTCACCATCAACTTGAAAAAGTGTTTAGAACTAGTAATAAAAACCTCTGATAATCATTAACAATGTGCATTCTAGGTGGTTTCAGCCGAAACTTCTCTTTTGGTAGAAGCTATTTTTAAAGTTAAAAATAATGTTATTGAGAATAGCAATGATTTATAAGAACCAACCCAAAGAAAATGTCCTCTGCATAGTGCTAATAAATGTACACTATATATATATATATATATATATATATATATATATATATATATATATATATATATATATATATATATATCTATATATATAAAATAGAAAAGTATGTGGATATATATGTATGTGGAAACGATCTGATTGGCCAGTGCATAGCCAATGCCAAAGCGTTAAATTATTAGAACGATTCTGATTGGTCAGATAGTGATCGTGCTTAGGCAATGTGTTAAATAAATCTTTCCTTATTCTTCCTTATTTTTGAATCAATTTCATTCAGCACATTCTTTCGATACTTACAGTAAGATTTTAAATTTCAATTATTAAATTGGTATGAACGAGACGCTCCCCGCCAGAGGCTATGGTGACGCCGGGCCGAAGGCCCGGTCGTCAGCTAGTATATATATATATATATATATATATATATATATGAAAATGAATTTTGTTTAATGATACTACATACAAATTCATCAACAGCTCAATTTTTGGCGATTTTTCTAAAACTGACTTCACAAATTTGTATAACCTAGTGACCTAGTCTGTTACTGGCTAGGATAAATTATTGGTTTTATGTTTCATCTCAGTCTCACTTCATGACTCTGATGAAACGAAAGTGGCTAAAAAATCAAGGGCGGATCCAGGAATTTTTTTAAGGGGGGGGGCAAGAATATAACAATATTTTTATTTTAGTAGGAAATTCAATTAATTAATTAATGTTTATTTACAAGAAATACGCTTACATTCTAAAGAAATATTACACTTATACCATGGGTGGTACCAGAATTTCATTTGGGGGGGGGTCAAGAAGGGGAAAATATACAGGGTTACCTACCTTTTAAATGTATATTATAATATACTTGGACTATAGTTCGCTAATTGAGTTCTTCATATTTATTTACTAAGTTTATAATGAAATTACTCATGTACCATATATATTCGAATAAAATGATTGTTTGCATGGTGTTTAATAAATTGATTGAGACTACTAATGTAGTAAATTAAAAAAGGGAAAAATGACTCCCTATGAAGTTAGAATATCTTTATTCTTGTCTCGTCATAAATATCTTAATAATACTTTGATCTATTTTTTCAAAAATCGAAATTTAGTTATGGGTTAAGATAGAAAGCTAAAAAATTTACCGGGATACTTCTCTCTTTCTACATAATATATAATAACATATAAGTAAATTAAAAAATCGAAGAACTTCACGGACAAAACGGCGTTGACTTGACATGATATGACCCATATATATTTATGTATTTATTTATATACCTATACATATATACACATAATCTGTGGGCCACTGCAAGGCTAGAAATGCAAAATCTTCTTGCCAAATTACCTGCATTAGGCCTCCCCCCCCCCCGAGCCTCTGCAAGTTGCTTGAGAGCTTTCTCTCAAACCGCTCTATTAAAGTCGAAGTTGACGGAATATCATCCTCGTCCTTTAATACTAATGCTGGAGTTCCTCAGGGCTCAGTCATTTCTCCCACGATCTTTATTATCTATATTAATGACCTTTTAAATCTGCCCTCCAATCCAATACATTGTTACGCTGACGATAGCACCTTCCAAAACTCTCAATCCTTACTAAACAAGCGCGCAAACATAGCCTCCTCGATAAATTCAGATTTAAGCATGCTTAAAAAAATGGGGATCTCACAACTTGGTAAACTTTAATGCTGGCAAAACACAATGCTGTCTAATTTCTAGGCGCGCAGATAGGAACCTTCCGGACATTTCCTATGATTCGAGCTCATTGGAATTCCGTAATAAAATATCAATGTTAGGTGTCACCTTAGGGTTCTGACCTCTCTTGAAATGACCATATTATCTCAGTAGCAAAAGCAGCAGCATGTAAGCTTGGCTTTCTTTTCCAAACCAAACGCTTTTTCACCCCCACCCAACTCCTTATATTATACAAGGCTCAAATTCGCCCCTGTCTTGAATATTGCTCGCGTTTGTGGAGAGGGGCCTCCAAACATTCTCTTAATACCTTAGATGCAATTCAGAAGCGAGCAATCAGACTGATAGGCGATCCTACATTAACTGACACTCTCGACTCCCTAGCCCATCGTAGATCTGTCTCCGCCCCTTTCCTTTTTTTTATAGATATTACCATGGCTTTTGTTCTGACGAAATAAAATCGATATTCCCACCAAAGGCTTCATTTGCACGAAAAAAATTCAACACCCCTACGCGCTTAAACTAGATACTAATCGAACAAACGTGAAGGAAGGGGTTGACTGGGATATATATTCGGGGTGAATTTATTTCCAAGACAACTCTTCTTATAAAAATAACTTTATTCACGAGATGGGGGTTTACAAAGTTGTCTAAACTTCTTCTCGGGTCTCGAGAGTTTTTGTGACTTGACAGGATGGACGCTGGTGTAGTATTCATGCTATGCGTGCAGCTTCCGCCGGCTTCCTGGCGCTGGGGTGTTGACGTGAGCTCCCGCGGTGGCGCGCTCTCTTGAAGTCTTATTGTGGGTGAATATGTTCCCCACAAACGGATTCGCCAATTCATTTATCTCTATGACATCTAGAGACTGGAACTCTCTTCCCCCGACCGTCTTTCCAGCAACTTATAACCTTCAATCTTTCAAGACCAGCATCCACAGATACCTTCGACTGCTACCCAATCCCTAAAACTCCCCTTATCTTGACGTTAGAAGGGTCCACCACGGACTACAGAGGTTGTACCTTCTTGCAGCAATTTCTTCTTGTATCAATATCATTATAAAATAAAGTAAAAAAACTAGGTGATGGGTTAGGGGGCGAGGGTGGAGGTGACGGTTGGGGAAATGTGGTGGTGCAATGGTGGAGGGGTCAGGGTGGAAGCGGTTTCGAGGGGGAATTGCGTGGGGGTGAAGGAGTACAGGAGGTGGAGTGAAGTCGGGGGTCCGGGGGAGGGTGGTTCGGGGACCGAGTTATCGAGCATCGCTCGGTGGCCAGTTACTATATTTTAATTAATATTTTTTTAAACTAATAGGTATGCTACTAATAAATTTTTATAATTTTTCTAAATAATATAACAAAGAATAATTGCCATATCAATGAGAATTGTTTTTGACCGCGCTTATATGAAAAAGATATTTATCAGGAGACTACTGCAGTATTATTTCAAGTTAGAAATATATAAGTTCAAATATTATTTTCACTCAATATTTGACAAAAATTCCCTACATTTGATTCGCGATTGAATCAAATGTAGAAAACATTCGATTAATTTATGCTGAAGCATCTAACATACATGCTAATTGACCGAGCGCTCTGGACTGGGAGATTAAATATATAACATCTGAGATTTCAAATTCACTTGGTGATCCATCCGAATGTCTAGTGGGCTATACGCGAAATGACGTTGGATTGTAGCTAAGTGGATCACATCTTTTTCTCTCTTGGTCCAGACTTAAGACTCCGCAGACTCCAATAGTGTAATCTCGCGATAAATATATTTTTCAAATAAGCGCGGTCATAAACAATTCTCATTGATATAGCAATTATTCTTTGTTATAAAAATTAGAAAAATTATAAAAATTTATTTAAGATCATTATTTCAAGTTAGAAATATATAAGTTCAAATATTATTTTCACTCAATATTTGACAAAAATTCCTGCGATTGAATCAAATGTAGAAAACTTTATTCGATTAATATGCTACTATAAATTTTTTTAAAATTAAATAAATAAATATTGCTTTTCCCGCATTAATATTTGAAATTTAAAAATAATTAGTTTGTTGGACTATAGGGCTCGCAGTTGTATTATCAAATCACGTGACCCAAGCTAACTGCCATCTATATGTGAAAACATTTGTGTTTGGATATCCGTCGAGCTCAGATCCTTCAGCGACAATAATCGTCTTAATTGCACAAAATGCCCGGAATGAAGGAAGATAACGGAGCAGAACAAACGAATAAGGTGCTTATAAAACGTTTAAAATAAAATAAATAAATCTCTAGCTCGACAACCCTTCATGGGTCTTGGCCTACTGAATTGGTTGCTGTCCTAATTGGAAACAGTACCGAGGGGTCAAGTGGTTAGCTCAACGCACATCTACAATCTTCGTTTCAGTTTTCTTAACCGAGATTCGCTGCTTCTCAATCAAGCAGCTACTCATTCATCCTCACGAGGCTGAGTGAACCCGTTCCAGACCCTATACTTACAGAAAATTTCTGAGCATAGCCGGGAATCGAACCAAAACGTTTGCTAAATTTTATTTCAAATTAAAATTATTTTTTAATCTGTTTGCAATTTCTACAATTTATTTTAATATTAATTTCACATTCAATGCGATTTTTGGACTTAGATTTTATTCCCCATTTTAGTAAAATTTGGAGTGTACTTGGTGCATTTTAGAAGCAGTTCACGCGTTTAAATGTAGTTTTAATTAATTTCGACAAAGTGCCACACGTTTTTTGATTAAGTAGGTAAATATTACATTATTTTGTATTCTTTAGAATAATGTTTTTTAGTTTTTTTAAATATAATTTATTTTTTTACTTTTTAGTCTTAATTATTTTCATAGAGAAAAGTTAGTGGAATTTAACAGAATGAATTGTCCTCTTTGATGAAACACCACTATAACCCGTTAAAAAACTCCTGTGAGAATGAAATAAATATGTTTGCGGAATTTAACAGAAGAGAAAGTCACATTGATAGATATATACACATACATACATACATACATACAGGTGAAGTTAATTTAAAGCATGTAAAAAATAAAACAATAATAAAAACTTTGTTTAAGCAATTTTTTATTAATATTTAGTATTGCCCTCCCACCCCCCTTTTAGAAAAAATATTTAAATTTCTAATAAATTACAAAGAAACATACAATGTATCATTAAATTAATGAAAAGAGAGGATTCCATTTCTTTGCTCGTGAGTGTATATTTTTTTCTATTTAATAGAAATAAAATTAATGATTGTATAGGTACTTAATTTATATATCTATTTTAAATAGAATAGAATAGAATATTTATTTGCAAAGAAATAAGTAAATACTATTGTAGGTATACGTAAAAAAAAATTAAACTAATTAAAGACAATAAAATAAATCAAATTTAACAATTATTGCAACACCCCTCATTAAGCAAAGCTTGTGTGGAGCGTGAAGTGTGAAATAAATACTTGTTATCAACTAATGCATTAGTGTAAGTTATTCAAGGGCGGTATTAGCGGCTCCGACCCCTTCCATTCCATTGATTTTCGGCTGCGGGACTTATGCGCGGGGAAACTCATTTTTTAATCAATTTTTAATTTCTATAATATAATAATAATTCTTTGAGTTTTCTTGAATTTAAAACAAAAAAAAATTCATTTTAAACCAACATCTATATAATTTTTGATTTTTATAATTTCAAAAACTTGATTAATTGTATTTATTAAAATCTCTCCCGCGCTATTATTTTACTAAGATGAGTTGTGGGGATCGAGTTGGACGAGTGGATAACGTAAATCCCTTCTAATCAAGCTAGGTCAGGTTCAAGCCCGAGGCGCTGCAATCCGATTGATCTGATCTCTAAAAAATTGAGAAAAAATTAATTAATATAATAGTATCGCAAAATGGCCAATGGTTAATGCCGCAAAAGCCAAAAAAAGATGAGTTGCATATCATGGTTTCAAAAATACTTAATTTAGAAAATGAGAATTTTTAATTTAGCATTTAGATAATTGATTCAATTTAAAAATTAAATTTCACTTTACTTATTAATCTTATTATACAGGTTAGCATCTCTGAAAATATATTTAATAAGTTTGAAATAGTTTCCAGAGTCGGACTGATAAATTAGTATTAAAGAATTTGGATGAGGCAGTCCAGATTCAAATAAGAGGAAATTATATCTATTATTAGACAAAGTTTTATTTTTTTTCAAAAGCCGACCTGCAAAAAATCGCGAAGACGAGATATGAACGATTAAATTATTTATTTTGAGACATGACTAATTTCAACACCTGTCCTTTATTTCAATCGGATTAAAATTTATACACGACTAATAACTCTTGAGACTTGATAAGTACAACAATTTTTATCGAAATTGTTATAGCCGTTTTCAAGAAACTGATTCCCTCTCTCTTTCTCTATGTATATAGAGTATACAAGAATTGCTCATTTAATAATATAATATATAAATATATATGACTAAAAATTAAAAAAATGAATTATAGTTTAAAAAACTAAAAAACACGCATTTGTCAGTAATCCAGTAAAATGAAAGTTTTTTGCCGAGAGTAGCAGAATTTTTATATATTGAAGGAGACAATAAAAGAGTGTGTCTTCTGCTGGAATTATAAATTGTATTTATTTATAACGAGACTATAGTTTCGAGGGCTCTGCCCTCTTCATCAGTCTATTACAATGGATTCATGGTCATATTGAGAAATAATCGAAAAAGTGCGAGTTTTTGGGTTAGGTATTCAATAACTTTTAAGGAGTTAGGTGTTGGTATTAGGTGAAACATTTTAATATAATAGAACTTGAGCAAGATGCGAGGTAGGTTTCATGATGATTGGAGTATGAAACTTTGTTTTTAATTGTATCAAGCATAATCTTTTTTCAAAATATGAGCGAAGTTCAGGTATTATTATTTTATGATATGAAATTTAATTATATACTTTAATAATATTCTCGTTAGTATATTTGTTTAGAATAATACCTAACTGAATTTGTCGTTTTGTTTCAAGAAATGAAGTCAGTGTCAGGGCCGGGACAAGGCAATCCAGAATATATCAAATTGAAAGTTGTCGGCTACGTGAGTAAAAATTATATTATATTTTAATTATTGTAATAAATATAAAAACTGAATAATATTAATATCAAACAGGATTTTATGGAAATATATCTCCGCGTCAAAATGACAGCAACAATGGGAAAATTAAAAAAATACTTCAGCGAGCGTTTTGTAAGTAAAACAATTATTGTTTATTCATTTATGTTTATTATTGGTTATTTATTTAATTATATTGTTATATTTCGAAATCTTAGGGTGTTCCTAGGTGGAATTTGAGATTTTTATATTATGGGTGCCGAATAAACGACCAAGATACACCGATACTTTTGCAAATGGAAAATGACGACGTTATAGAAGTATACGAACTACAAACGGGAGGCTTTTAATTAAAATCCCGCACCTCTATGCTAGCACTGTTTTTTTTATTATTAACGCAATAATTGTTTATTAGTAATGAAGCTGTTGAAGCTTTTATTTTTGTGATTAATTTGATTAAAGTTTAAATTTTTATTTAAATCACACATGATTACTTTATAATTATTTATTGAAACAAATAATTACAATTTAATACTAATAATTGTTTATTTTGTTTTATTTCTTATTACATTCCTTTATAAAAACAAACAAAATTATTCGCTCAAAAAAATAAACTGCAACGGATCGGATAAACTTTATCCAAATTCATTTGAAATATTAATATGTTTATTCCTTTATTATTAATCAGATATCACTTGCTATTTGCAGCCATGTTGACTAAAATTGAAAAATAGCGATTGATTCTCATTTAACAGTCGAGGAATAACCATTCTACATTAGATTTTTGACGCTTCGATTATTATTGGTAACCATTGCTGAAGACATGGAGGAATCGACTTAAAATCAAAAATAACGATCGATTATTGTCTAATACTAGAGGAATAACCTTATTCCATTCCATTTTTGATGTTTTGACTATTTGCCATTAATAGTCAAAACATCAAATCAGTTTTGACTATTTGCCATTAATAGTCAAAACATCAAAAATGGAATGCAATAAGGTTATTCCTCTAGTATTAGATGAGAATCAATAGCTATTTTTGATTTTAAGTAGATTCCTCTATTTCTCAGCAAAGGTAACGGATAAGAAAACAACACTGTTACTATGGTTACTTATAAAATTTCCTCCCAAATTTTTAGCATTTCACAGTGAGAAGCCTATCCACTCTTACTTAAGTTAGGTTAAATGAGCTATATAAAACGATCAAATTAATAAATTTTAAAGAATTTAAAAAAGTACTATCTTACTCTAGAGTAAAGTACTTTAAAATATAATTTTACCAAAAACTTTATTTAACATTTTTGTGGTACCCAATGTACTTAATTAGGATATTAAATTTCATCAAAATTGGTTAAGTCATTTTCAAGATATTTAGAAAAAACTAAAAAAGTACCGAAATAAAGTACTAATGTTTGTGGGCCGATATGTACCAAAATCTAATCAGCGCTTCATTTTGTTAAACTAATGGTAGGTTTTCAATTTCATTTCAATCGGTGGAAAGGTGTGGAAAAAATCGTGGGTCAAAAAAAGATATCATCCATCCATCCATCCATCCATACATACATACATCCGCACGAACTAAATGAAAAAATCGCACTTTTTGGCCACTCGACGAGACCCCACTTAAGCAAGTTTAAATGAGCTTTATTAAGACGATCAAATGAATAAATTTTAAACTATTTAAAAAATTTTAAAAAGTACTATATTACTCTAGAGTAAAAGTACTTTAAAATATAATTTTACTAAAAACATTAACCTTTTTTGTGGTCCCCAAGGTACTTAATTAGGATATTAAATTTCATCAAAATTGGTTAAGTCATTTTCAAAATATTTAGAAAAAACTACAAAAGTAATGAAATAAAGTACTAATGTTTGTAAGCCGATATGTACCAAAAACTAATCAGCGCTTCATTTTGTTAAAAGAATGCTAGGTTTTCAATTTCATTTCAATCGGTGTAACGGTGTGGAAAAAATCGTGGGCCAAAAAAATGGTAACATCCATCCATCGATCCATACAGCCATACGCACTAAATGAAAAAATCGCACTTTTTGGCCTCTCGACGAGACCCCATGTAATTTTTGGCAAAACCGTCAAGTGCTAAAATTCAACCTAATTGAATACTACAATTTGTGACTTTAATTTAGTCCATGGGTTCCTTACTTTACTGAGGACCCTTTGAAGTCGCGCTTGCCGCGAGACCGATTACAATACTTTCCCCATGCTTCGCATTGGATAAAGTAAAAAGTACTATGTTACTCTAGAGTCAAGTACTTTAAAATATAATTTTACTAAAAACTTTATTTAACCTTTTTTGTAGTCCCCAAGGTACTTAATTAGGATATTAAATTTCATCAAAATTGGTTAAGTCATTTTCAAAATATTTAGAAAAAACTAAAAAAGTAATGAAATAACGTACTAATGTTTGTGGACCGATATGTACCAAAAACTAATCAGCGCTTCATTTTGTTAAAATACTGGTAGGTTTTCAATTTCAATTCAATCGGTGCAATGGTGTGGAAAAAATCGCGTGCTAAAAAAACGATAACATCCATCCGCACGCACTTCCAAAATAAACTGCAACGGATCGTTGCTAAACTTTATCCAAATTCATTTGAAATATTAATATGTTTGTTCCTTTATTATTAATCAGATATCACTTGCAATTTGTAGTTCATGTTGACATTATTTAAAAATAATTCTCATTTAATAGTCGAGGAATAATCATTCTACATTAGATTTTTGACATTTTGGTTATTATTGTAACCATTGCTGAAGACATGGAGGAATCGACTTAAAATCAAAAATAGCCATAGATTCTCGTCTAATACTTGAGGAATAACAATTCTTTCAAATTTTAGGAAATCGATTAAAAAATATAATATCTCATTGTTCGCATCCATAATCAAATATTTAAAAGCATCGTAGTGAGTTGGACCAGAACTTAAATCAAACGTATAGTTTGTTAATTAAATGGGCTAAACGTTTCGTCACTGATTAGGGACTTCCTCAGTGGCTCATTTTATAAACTTATTTATCAGGAGTTCTTACTACAAGAAAAAACATTCAAAAGAGTATGTCTTCACCGAATCATTCAATTTGTTATCAAGACAATATAAAACATTAAAAAAACAATTGTAATTGTTTTTCTTTATAATTATTACAAGTTACAATTACAATTGTTACTTTACCATAAAGGGTATGGTCAAGTATTGTAATAGTGCATGAAAAAAGTGGTTTTTGCTTCTTTTGTTCGAAATATCTCAAAAACGAATGAAACTATTTTGATTAAAAAAATTGGGCGAAACCGTGGCATTTCGGTCTACAAAAAAGCCCTAATAAGTGAACATCGAAAAAATTATATTTTTCGAGATAATAATTGTTTTGTCAAAATGTCTGTTAGTTATTCTGTCTATGTTAGTCTGCGCGTCACCAAATTTTTGTGGACGAGCTAGCTCCAAAACTAGTGTGAATATCAAATCAAATTTCACACATAGCTTTGATGAATTGAGATTAAGAGCTGATTAGATTTTGGTGTATATCGACCCAAAATTAAGGGGGAAGGGGAAGGGGGGGGTTAAAAATTGAAAATATAGGCCATTTGAGCAAACTCAACCAAATGTTATATACATAATCAGTGGACCCCCAGAAGTCTAAAAATGCAAAAACTAACGGCCCAAAATGGAGGGGGGGGGGGGGGGAGTCGTAGGGTCAAAAAATGAAAATCTTGGACCTCTTGGACCTTGTACCAAACTCAACCAAATTTTGTATACATAATCCGTGGGCCTCCAGAAGTCTAAAAATGCACAAATTAACCCCCCCCTACATGAATATAAATAATTTTATTAAATATTAAATATAAGTGAGGGGCCAGGTTGTATGGTAAAGTCAAGTGGGTGGCCACATCAGAACGTGTCAGTTTATTTTTTTAATGTTTTATATTAACCCGGAGGTCTCGGGTTCGATTCCCGGCTATACCCAGACATTTTTTCTGTAAGTAAGTAAGTAAGGTCTGGTAATAAAAATTAAGTGGGAGATAAATTTAACCGAATTTATCGCGCGGAGAATTTACCACTGCTCGAAGCCCCTAAAACCTTAGTAAAATTGGATATTGAATTGTATCTATGTTTCTGAGATTGGCTCGTGATCCCGGCTTCTTTTCCTTCTACTCTGTTCTTTTCACGATGGAGGGGCCAGCCCATACAGGCCTTTAGGGGATCCACCTTCTGGTGTATCTCCTTCACACATCAATATCATTAAAAAAAAAAAAAAAAATATTCGAAACAGGGACGAATTTGAGCCTTAAATAGTGTAAGAAGTTGACTGGGTGTAAAATAGAGTCTGGACTTAAATAGGAAACCAAGCTCACCAGCTTTAGGAGCAGACGTGATTTGGTCATTCCAAGAAAGGTCAGTCCCCTGAGTGAAGCCCAACATGGAGATCTTATCACTGAATTCCAGTGAGTTAGAATCGAATGATATATCTTTAGAGGTTTCTATCGACGCACCTAGAGATTAGACAACACTGAGTTTTGAATGGATTAAAGTTAACCAAGTTTGGGATCCCCAGTTTTTAGGTCTCCATAATTCTAAATTAATTGAGGAAGCAATGTCTACGCGATTTTTATGCAATGCAGGGACGTTATGTCGAGTGCTGTCATCTGAGCAACAATGAACAAGAGTGGAGGGGCAGATTTAGAAGGTCGATGATATAGAATTATAGATTATAGTTATATATAAGGTTAGTTATAGATAAGGAAGAGTGTAGGAGAGACTGTGACTGGGTCACTGAAATGTGAGTGGTGGGTCACTTTGTGACTCGCGGGTCAGTGGTTCGCCATCCCTGGACTAGAACTATCCTCTTTAGATATAAATAGACTAAACAAATAAGAAAATCACAAGATTTTGTCATTTATTTATTAGATCCGAGATAAAATAGATTACTTTTAATTATTCGGGTTCGATTCCCGAAGGGAAAAAACAACCCTTCTGATTATAATTAAAAATAATTTATTTTATCTCGGATCTAATAGATGGTCTTGTAGTTTTGTCAGAAATTTAAACTCTATTTTTATCGGCAACTTGAGCTACTATATAGACTAAAGAAATTATCATGTTTTTACTTTATCCAATGCGAAGCATGGGGAAAGTATTGCAATCGGTCGCGCGGCAAGCGCGACTTCAAAGGGTCCTCAGGTAAAGACTACGGAACCCATGGACTCAATTAAAGTCACAAATTGTAGTATTCAATTAGATTGAATTTTAGCACGTGACGGTTTTGCCAAAAATTACCTGGGATCTCGTCGAGAGGCCAAAAAGTGCCATTTTTTTTGGAAGTGCGTGGGGATGGATGGATGGATAGATTTGTGTGTGTGTGTGTGTGTTATCGTTTTTTTCGTCCACGAATTTTTCCACACCGTTGCACCGATTGAATTGAAATTGAAAACCTACCATTATTTTAACAAAATGAAGCGCTGATTACTTTTTGGTACATATCGGTCCACAAACATTAGTACTTTATTTCAGTATTTTTTTAATTTTTTCTAAATATCTTGAAAATGACTTAACCAATTTTGATGAAATTTAATATCCTAATTAAGTACAATGGGGGACCACAAAAAAGGTTAAATAACGTTTTTAGTAAAATCATATTTTAAAGTACTTTACTCTAGAGTAAAATAGTACTTTTTTAATTTTTTATTTTAAATTCTTTAAAATTTATTCATTTGATCGTTTTAATATAGCTCATTCAACCTAACTTAAGTAAGAATGGTTAGACTTCTTGATGTGAAATGGTAAAAATTTATAAGTAACTATAGCAACTGCGTTGTTTTCTTATCCGTTACCTTTGCTTAAGACATAGAGAAATCGACTTTAAACCAAAAATAACGATTGATTCTCATCTAATACTTGAGGAATAACAATTCTATATTGGATTTTTGACGTTTCGGTTTTTATTGGTAACTATTGCTGAAGACATGGAGGAATCGACTTAAAATCAAAAATAGCCATCGATTTTCATCTAATACTTGAGGAATAACAATTCTTCATTAGGTTTTTGACGTTTCGATTATTATTGGTAACCATTGCTGAAGACATAGGGATTCGACTTAAAATCAAAAATAACGATCGATTCTTATCTAATACTAGAGGAATAACTCTTATCAAGCTTGAGTTGTTTGCCATAAAAGAGTTTAGTCTTTTTGATTTTAAGTCGATTCTTCCACGTTTTCAGTAGAGGTTGCCATTAATAGTCAAAACATCAAAAATGGAATGCAATAAGGTAATTCCTCTAGTATTAGATAAGAATCGATCGTTATTTTTGATTTTAAGTCGATTCCTCCATGTCTTCAGCAATGGTTACCAATAATAATCGAAACGTCAAAAACCTAATGTAGAATTGTTATTCCTCAAGTATTAGATGAGAATCGATGGCTATTTTTGATTTTAAGTCGATTCCTCCATGTCTTCAGCAATGGTTACAATAATAACCAAAATGTCAAAAATCCAATGTAGAATGATTATTCCTCGACTATTAAATGAGAATTATTTTTAATTAATGTCAACATGAACTACAAATTGCAAGTGATATCTGATTAATAATAAAGGAACAAACATATTAATATTTCAAATGAATTTGGATAAAGTTTAGCAACGATCCATTGCAGTTTATTTTTTTAATATTCATGGTATAGTATATAATTTTCTCTTTTAATATTTATGACTATTATTATTTTCAGTATAAAATGATTTAATAAATAATTTTTAATTTAAGTGTTCTTTGATTTTCTTTCTTTTTGAAATGAGGGAGTAAATCGGCTAATTAATATATTTTAGGGTAATAGATAAAAATGTTCCTTGACCTATGCTTTAAGACTTCAGCTTTTTGTTCTGATGAGATACTTGCACCTGGGATTATATCACATTAATGGAATTAAAATAATATATATATATATATATATATATATATATATATATCGAGAAACGGCAAATGTATGGCAAAAAGTGCGTTTAATTCACGGCATATTTTATTTTTTAAATTACCATTTCTAAATATTTATTATGATCTAATGACATTTTAAGCGAAAATTAAATTAATGAGAACACCCAGCTAATTTTGTCTTCTGAAAATCCTCTTATATAAAATACGATCATTAACTTCGACGACATTTAATTAGCTTGTTATCCATTGATTTCGTGGAAGCAACGGGACCCTCGAAGATTTTCTATTTTCGGATTTTGTAGATTCCTCTGAAAATCCGTAAACATTTATTAAATTGTGTCTTTAATAAGATATGAAGAAGATAGAATTTTTCGCTAATTAATCACCCTTAGCCTTGTTTTTTTCTCTTTTATTGAAATTGTTTTTCTTAGAGAGCAAATAATAAAAGTTGAAAATGAATTATTTTTGCTAATATCTATATTCTAAATTGTTTATTATGGAAGAGTGGCTCAAGTTATTTTCTATAAATACAAATAAATTAATAGAGATATCATGTCATCAATCAACAATTATTTATACTACTGGATCTAGCTTCTAGCCACACCAAACAGATATGATTTGTAAATAACCCAAAACAATAATAATAAATAATTAATTGTTGAATGAAAACAATTAAAATACCTACAGAAAAAAAAATAAAAAAACACAATAAACTATTGAAAATATGGTAATTATACTGCTTAGGAGAGAGACACGGGTTCGAATCCTGTCGGGTGCTCAATTCATTTTTCCTTTTCAAAAAATAATAAATTAATTTTCTAAAAATGTAGAATTAATATAAGAAATTATTGATTACATTATTTAACTTTCGCGGCTCAAATTGCTTTAAACTGAATAGCCAGGTAGAAACTATAGTCTCAAACAAATAAATAATATATATATATATATATATATATATATATATATATACAGATATATCATTTCGATATATAGGTGTGTATGTTTATTTGCATCAAGCAGAAGACAACCTCTTTGTTTCTCTTTGTGATTCAACAACTCTGCTACTCTCGGCAAAACAAAAACTTTTCAATTAAACCCTGAAATATGTTTCGAAATGAATTTAAAATGATATCTTACAACCAATTTTTTCTGAATTCTATTTTTTTCTATTTTAAATAAAGAGCTGTATTTTGACCAGATAACAGCCTGTTCCCGACCCCTGTCTTAAAGGACTGCCAGAAATGATTACCAGATATATATATATATATATATATATATATATATATATATATATATATATATATATATATATATATATATATATATATATATATATATATAATATTATACTTATTATTCCTTTAGGAAAGCGTCTCTTTTGTAATCAGATGTGAAATTCGTCCACCATTCAATATAAATCCGCATTCAAAACTCAGAGAGAATTCTATTTGGAAACTTAACAAAAGTTAAGCAGACATGTTATTGTTCTTGTTGAATTCATCTAATATTTCTAGTCTTTGAGACAGATAACGTGATTTTATATATGTATATAGTTCATTAATTATTCTATTCAAATTCAAATTTTCTAATTTGTTCAATTTATTTGAATGTACATTAATCCGCTTAATTTTCTTAACTTAACCATACAGAATTTTATAAATACTTATTTATAGGAATTCGCAAAATTAAGTTTCAGGGAGTTTTTGCATTTATAAATAATTGGTTGCCTTCTTTTTATACCTTTTAAAACCGGTCTAAGTACTATTAATGAATTACATACGATCCTTCAGATCGACAGAATCATATAGTAAAATCCTCAGAGTAGTGAAAGAGTTTTTATAACTAAAACTGTACTCGACAACGTGATTATATTTATACAAGCGGTTTTAAAGAAATGTTAGTATAGGGTTTTTCAATCGATTTTACAAATTTTGCCATCAATAATAAAAAAATTTTTCATATAATAAAAATGTAACATAGAATGTTTATTCCTCTAGTATTTGATGGTTATTTTCGACTTTAAAACACTTTTTCATGTCTATATCTATGCAGCCGAGCCGATCAGGTCAAATGCTAATCTTTTGATCCTTCTATGTGTTCTATTTTAGTGATTGATTTGGAATATTTTAATAATATAAATTCCTCAAATAATTTTAAATAACAACTAACAACCTTGCCAGGGCCTTCCCTCTGTCCATCCAATAATGCCCCGAAAGGCCTCGGAGGCAACTAAATCCTACTAAACGTTCCCTTTTTTTCTTTATATTTTAATCAAAAAAATAGTTAATCGGATCTAGTGGAAAGGAGGCACGTTTTATCGCTCCTCAAGTGATTCGATGTTTTGGTGGGTTTTTTCCGTCTTTTTTTGTGATTTTTGTGCTGTCCTGTGAATTCAAGAACCGTTTTTTTGAGGATGTGTCTATTATTGTGTTAGTCAGTGTCTCTGGGCTCATTTTCTGCTTTTTCTTCTTTTGGAATTTTGTTCATTGATTTCCGACTTATCAAGATAAGATCTCTAATGAAAAATATTTATATAATTCTGTGAATTTATTTATTTATATATATGAGTGAAATTGAAGAATAGAATCTAGACAGTCAAGATGAGTTTATGCCTGGCGTGTGAAAGGGTGGTGAAGGACGGTGAAACAGTGAAATGTTCAACTGTTGATTGCAAGAATGTTTACCATTTTGAATGCGTGGGGATGACGAGGAGCGGCTTTTCTAAATTGAGTGCAAAATCCAAGTCTGCATGGAGGTGTCCGGACGCCTGTACACGTATTTTGAGGGATAATAACTCCAATACACCCGTTCGTTTGATTCACCAGCAGCAGAGCGTGTCTGGGGACGGTCCGTCCTCGTCGGCTTTGTTAGATAAAAATGTAAAGGACTATTTTGACAGCAAATTTGCGAGCATGTTGGAATGTTGCAGAAATGACTTCCAGGAACTCTTGTTGCCTCTAAGTAATGAGTTGAGGGCAGTGTCTGATAGAATTAACGTGTGGGAGGACATGCTCATCGCCCTGGAGGCATAAAATTTCTGCACAGGAGGAAATTTCATTGGTGTTACAAAGCGAGAATAGCGAGCTTAAGGACCGAATGCATGATATGGTGAATAAATTGAATGACATCGACCAGGCCTCCAGGAGTTGTAATATAGAGCTTCAAAATATTCCTTTTAATAAAAACGAAAACCTTATTAAGATCGTGCAGAGTGTCGGAAAGCTCGTAAGTGTGGATATACCATCAAATTGCATCCGCGCCGTTCACCGTGTGGCTGCGGCCGCCGCGTCGCAGTCGGATCGACCCAAGAATGTGATCCTGCAGCCGACTACACGCCGCCTGCGCGACGAGCTGCTGCAGGCTGCGAGGGTGCGCCGGACTCTATCCACTGACCAAATAGGGATTCAAACTACACCACCTCACAGATTCTATGTGAACGAGCATCTCAATTTGGCGAACAAGATATTGTATAGTAAGGCAAGAAAAACCGTGACGGATAAATCATATAAGTATGTGTGGGTTAAGAACTCGTCTATTTTCGTTCGAAAGACAGATACATCTAAATTTATTCGAATTAGAGAGGACAGTGATTTGCTTAAAATATTGTGAATTTTTGAGTTGTATTTTTGACACTAAGTGCTGTTTTTTCTCTTTTTGTTTTTGTGATGAACTATGCCTTTAATAGATATTGTCTTGTGTGTGTTCATTGTATTTTGGAGTTGCCTTGCGATATGGCTCATCCCTTTGTGCTTATGTTAATTATTTTTTGCTGTGTTATGGGCCTTATTGAACATTGCATCTGTGTGGATGTGGATTATGGTATTGAGTATTGTACTTCGAATGTGAATTGTGATATGTTTCGGTTTTCATTGCTGTGCCCTTGCATTTTGTCGGCTTTGGGAGGTGAATTAGTTATGATAGCTGCACGTTATGTTGAAATTATTGTTTCTCTAGCTTGTTTCCTTTATGATTGACACGGTGAAATCCTTAAATATTTATTATCAGAATTGTCAAAGTATAAGAAATAGGCTTCTTGACCTGCGTTTGGGTCTACTAAATTCAAATTATGACGTGATTGTGTTGACGGAGACTTGGCTCAGGGCTGGCATATGTGATAATGAGATAGCTGATGACAGATATTATGTTTATAGAAGAGATCGATGTTCATCTACATCTGCCAAAAAGGACGGTGGTGGGGTTTAGATTGCGATTAAGAAGAATATTTGCTCTTACAGGCAATGCGATTGGGAGAGCCCGTGTGTAGAGGAGATCATATTGTTACTACCTTCAGTAGGACATGGTGTCATACTTGTTGCAAGTTACATTCCCCCTCTCTCCGGTCCAGCTACTTATGATGTTCATTTTAATAAGTTATATGACATCGCTCCGGATTATGTGAATCACAATTTCATTCTAATGGGTGACTACAATCAGCCCGGCATTCGTTGGTGGCCTGATGGTGATCAAAACTTGGATTGTGGCTCTATTGACGCGCCATACTTTATAACAAACATAATGTCGTTTTTAAATCTTAAACAATGCAACTCAATCAAAAATGTTAATGATCGTCTGCTGGATTTGGTGTTTACTGATTCGAACTGCGATGTCGCACTGTGCACCTCATCACTCATCAACATTGACCCTCAACATCCACCACTTGTTTGTGAGTTTCATATTCCGCGGAACCAGAGTACGATCGGTAGTAATAAAGTAATTAAATATAACTTTAGGAAGGCTGACTATTCACAGATAAATGCAAAACTTGCGAGTATTGATTGGTGTCAGAGCTTAGATAATCTTGGCACACGGCAGGCGGTGGACTTCTTCTATACAAACTTGTACCGTATATTGGACACCTATGTGCCTCCACTAAAGCTTGGGTCACGTAGATATCCCAGTTGGTTTTCTCAGGACTTGAAGATGCAATTGAATAAGAAATATAAATTTTGGAAACGCTGGAAAATATACGGCAGTAGATCTGACTATGACAGATTTTCATGGGCTCGTGCTAAGGTAAAGAAATTGATAATCAGTTGTTATGATAAATATATTTTGCATGTCGAACAATCGACTACCCATAACATCAAATCTTTCTGGAAGTTCACTCACAGTTTAAAAAACAGCAAAACCGGTTATCCCTCTTCCATGATGATTCATCTAGCAATCCTGCTGAAATTTGTAAAATGTTTTCTATTTTATGTCGGTTTTTGAGCCCACGTCTGATCGAGCATATGGTGTTGATGATGATGATAACTTGATGAATTGCATGGATCTTGCTAGTGTGTGTGTTTCAAGTATAGTCTTGTCCTGTAGTGACGTTAGGAGAGCATTGAGGTCAGTTGACGTTAACAAGGGAGCGGAATGGAATTACTCCCGTCTTTCTAAGAAACGTCTCTGACGTATTGTGTAGGCCTCTCACTATTATTTATAATAAAAGTGTCTGAAGGCTTTGTACCACTTGTTTGGAAAACGGCCAATACTAGTATTACTCCGGTTTACAAATATGGTGCTAGAAATGATGTCGAGAATTACAGACCCATTTCCATTTTGTCTTGCATCGTGAAAATTTTTGAAAAGTTAATTCATAATAAATTGTATCCACTTATAAAAACTAGTATTCCTCTCAGCCAGAATGGTTTCGTGGAGTCGAGATCTACTGTTTCTAATTTGTTGGTCTACTCTAACTTTATCTTTGAGACTTTAGATCATGGCGCCTCGGTTGATAGTATTTATACTGACTTCCGAAAAGCCTTCGACAAGGTGGACCACATGATTCTGCTGAGGAAATTATTCTTCAATGGCGTTAGGGGTGATCTTTAACGATGGTTTGCCTCTTATTTGAAATGTAGACACCAATCAGTTGTACTTAACGGCTATTCCTCCTCATCTTGTGTTATTACTTCCGGTGTACCTCAGGGCTCTATTTTAGGGCCTTTTTTGTTCATCCTATACATATATGATATACATAAATGTTTTCTTAATAGCTCTATACTATTGTATGCGGACGATTTGAAAATATATAAAAAATCAATAGTCGTAATGACTGCTTATTATTACAAGATGACATTAACCGTTTCACATTGTATTGTTCTCTGAATAGGTTATCACTTGCCACTGATAAATGCAGGGTTATGACATTTTCGAGAAAAAGATTTCAAATAAGTCACAATTACACTCTTTCTTGTCAGGCCCTTAACAGAGTGACTAGTATCCGGGACCTCGGGGTAATGTTTGACTCTAAATTATTGTTTGACCAACATATCCGGATGATTACTGATAGTGCCTATCAAATGCTGGGTTTTATATGTCGAACTACTGGGAAATTTAGGTTGCATTCTACATATTTGACACTCTATCGGGCTCTGGTCAGGTCTCAGCTAGAATACGGTTCTGCTGTTTGGAATCCATATTATGAAGTATATAAAGGAAATATGGAGTCTGTGCAGAGAAAATTTTCTAAGATGGTGTTCCATCGACTGAAACTAAAGCAATGCTCCTATGAAATGCGACTGTCATATCATAAACTTCCAACTTTGGAAGTTAGAAGGTTGCTTCTTGGTGCGATGACGCTAAGAAATATTTGTCTGTCTGAGGTGGATTGCCCTGATCTTCTAGCACAGATAGATTTCCGGGTCCCGCGTCCGGCGTCCAGGTTGTCTCATGTGTTTGCGCAATCTAAGTGTCGTACAAACGCGGGTCGGAGAGCTCCGTTGGTCAGATTGTGCAGCGATTTTAATCATTATTTTTGTGGCTGTGATTTTTATAATACAAGCGGGCGGGCTTTCAAGAACGAAATTAGATTGATTTTTACATGATTCACATTTGAGTGCTTTGATTTGCTTCGGTTGATCATTGTTCGGTAGAATTTACACTCCTGATCTGGTGTGTGGCGGATGTAACTCGCCTGATCTATTTTGATTCATTCAGCTTTGACATTTTAACTACTTTGATTTTGCTTGTATATTTGTTTAATTTATTTGAATTTTACTATTTATGACTTTTCAATTTTTATTTGTTTAATTTGTTTGTTTGACTGCGTTGATTTTATTTATTTATTTAATTTATTTTTGTTTTAACATTCATGACTTTTCATTTTTGGGTGGGTTAATTTATTATTTTATTCAGTTTTTGATTTAAAATTTTTGACTATACTGATGTAATTTGGTTGTTTTGGGTTTGTTTTGGTTTTTAATTTTTAATTATTTATGACTATTCAATTTTAAACTTAACTGACTTAATTTATTTGTTGTTTTTAGCTTTTTGACTCATACGATTTAATTTATTTACTTTTTGATTTTAATTTTGGTGACTATAGAATTAAACTTTGATTGATTTAACTTTTTGGCTGTTTGAGTCATTTTAGGTTGGGTGAGAGTGAGCCACTTTTATACTATATATCTCAGTGAGAAAATGTGTAATAAGTCATAGTTTTTTATTTTTTCTGATCTGTACTATGTTTGTTTTGTATTGTGTATTTTTTTCTCCAAATGAATAAATACAATGTCTTTAAGTACGGTTATATGGTATACTGTCATCATCATCATCATTGAGTATACAGTCCTAAGACTGGTTTGATGCAACAATCCGTCTCCACTCGACTCTGTCCCCTGCCAGCTGTTTAACCTCTCTAAATGTCTGGCATCCCATATCCCCAATTATTTGGTTGAAATATTCTAATCTGGGTCTTCCCCTTCCCCTTTTCTTTCCCACCTCCCCCTCCAAGATATCCCTAAGCAGTCCCCCATGTCTCAGTGTGTGCCCCATCATCTGACCTCTTCTTCTTCAGACTCTTCCACAAGGTTCTTTTTTCTCCGATTCTTCCAAGAACTTCTTCATTTGTAATTTTATCCATCCATTTGATATTCATCATTCTTCTGTAGCACCACATTTCGAAAGCCTCCAATCTCTTTCTCTCCGCTTTTCCAATTGTCCAGGTTTCACACCTGTACATGGCTATGCTCCATACATATGTCTTCAATAGCAACTTTCTGTTTTCTAAGCTGAGCTCCTCAATCAGGTATACTGTAAGAAAAATAAAGTAATATTTTAGAATTACACTTAAAAATGTATTATTGATTACAAAATATTTATTTATAATTGCAAAAGTTATGTTATTGGTTAAAAAAGTTTAGCTTTGGTTACTACTAATGATCGAAACTTATTCAAATAAGCAATGTAGAATGGTTGTTCATCCAGTAGAATTATTATTAAAAATAAAAATTAAAAACTAAAGTTTAAAGTAAATTTATCTAAAAAAATCATTCATCAAATAATTATTTTAATTGCATGACAATTAGGTAACTTCCTTGAAATTAAAAGAATACAAAAAATAGAAATAATAACTTAGGTTTTGTAAATTATTTTTACTTGTATTTTTGATTTTAATGTTATTTCTATAATCTAAGTGTGTTAATTGCCAGATAATTTTTTGATTCAAAACATTTCGCCTATGTCATTTTCTATTAGAAATCTGCGCATGCGGAATGTTAAAATCCTTTTAATCAAGAAATGGAATTTTTAGAAGGGTTGTACAGCGAATTAAATCTTGTAATCATCAAAGGATTTGCAATTTCTAAGCTGGAAAAGGGAAAGAAACATTGCCGTTTGCAGGAGATGCACCCTTTGGCTGGTTTGCTAGAATAGAGGCACTTTTTGTCGCTCATTCGTTTGTGCAATCTGTGCCAGGTCATTACGTTTGATGACGTGCGCAACGGGCAGGTTGTGATGAAGCGGAGGGTAAGAGAGAAGTCAGGTGTTGGTGAGGACACCTGTGTTCGATAGCGGGGAGTCCCCTCGACAGCTGGGATTCCCTTCAGCGGCGGAGAATCCCCTCGGCAACGGACCGGCTGGAGCATGATTTATGCCACAGCAACATCTATGAACCGCTTTAGGAATATGTTTATTATGCTGATGCGGCTGGAGGCCTCCGACCACACATCCTTCCCTCCTCAGTCATCGAATTAGCAATTATTCCTGGAATTGAACCGAGCATGAACTGCGCTGATACGCTATCTCTGCTCAACTTTCATGGTATTAATATTGCATCCCAATTGAGAGAACATACAATATGTTAATAAAAACGAGAGCCGGAATATTGAATTAACGAAATTTTTTTTGCTTTCATGTTTAGAAATGTCTAAAACATGAAGAAAAATAAATAATTAGTAGCATCAATTTTAATTGAAAAGATTTTATTTGCCGTGAGTAGTTGATTCAGAAGAGAAATCAATGTGGTTATCCTCTACTTGATGCAAATAAACAAATACACATATATATAACTAATATAAATATGTACCTATGGTAAATGTTTATTTGAATCAAGCAAAAAACAACCTCAATGATTTCTCATCATGATTTTTAAGCTGATAACATTTTATTTAATACATTATTTGTTAAAATTACTGATATTATAGTAAGACGTCGCTCAATTTTTTTTATCGAAATAGTTTTAATCGTTTTTTTCAAATTGTTTCAAAAACCCGAAGCAAAAAAATCAACTTTTTTCATGCACAATTACATTGGTGGTGGTAAAGCAAAAATTATTTTCAGTAGTTCTTTTAGATAAATTTATCGAAGATTTGTCCCATCTATTGGGAACCTTGGTACCGGTGTGGCTTAATTTTTAGCCCACGGTGACTAGTTTCAATTTAGACCACCAGATAGCTTATCGGAATTCTCAGTTTTACAGTGACTCTGTATACTCAGTTTCTTTCCCAATTTTCTTTGATAAAAAGTAAACTAATAGAGATATCCACATTTTTTTAAATGTAGTTTTCATCGGCGTATTAACAATCATATTGATTCGGTTGAATAGATCCAGTTCGGCTCAACAAAATGATTTAATAATTTAAAAAGATCCAAATTTTTTAACAACATGAGTTTTTGTCTCTCAGCAAGATACCAAACTACTTAATTTTAGAGGTTGGGCATCCCTGACTTAATTAATTTTAATAGTAGTAAATATATCTAAAGTAAGATAAGTAAGAAAGTATAAAAAGCCTTAAATCATTGAGCACACAGTGACTTGTGAATTTTTTTGGGATTGAATCTGCTCTGAAAGTTTGTTTGAATTTCCTGTCATTAATATTGCATCACAATTGAGAGAACACACAAACTGTTTGTATAAGAGTTTCAGTCCGCGGGGGCTGCTTCTTTTATTATTTGATTTTTGATGGAATGGTTCTTTTAATAAGAAAACCGCTCTCTATAGATATTTATCGATGTTTCTTACAAAAGTATTTCCCATAGGTTTAAATATTTCTTATAGAAAATAAATTAATCTGGAGAAAAACTTTTTTTTTCTTTTTTAAATTATCAATTAGAATTTAAAATATAATTTTCTTTTCAAAAGGTGAAATCAATTCCATTGCTTGATGTAAATAAGTATATACTTAAATATAATGAATTTATACGAGTTACTGAAGTGAGCAGCTTACTATTACAACAAAACGAATTTACCTATAGAGTATTTAAACTTATGAGAATCAGATAGATTATTATTTTTAATGAAGAAAACTGATGAATAGAGACCGGATTTTTATGCAGTATAAACTGCCAAAATATGCAGTTAAAAATGCTGAAATATGCAAGTAATATGTAGAATACATTGAAATATGCAAATATATGCGGAAAAATTTGCAAAATAATTTTTTTATTCACCAAAAAATTAAAATTGAAGACATAAAGACTATATATTTGAAGGAGTGCTATGAAAGAAATAAAATGATAAAGTAAGCTATAGACATCAAGTGTCAAATATGTACTTTTATTCAGTAAAAAGATTGAAAAAATACAGGGAAGGGGGGGGGGTAGTTTTATTTGAACAGACACAATTGTATTGTATTGCTTTTATTTTTTTAAATTAATTTAGAATTCCGCGGAGTAGATTCGCGAGCAAATCTACTAAACGGAATTTTTAACAAATTATAAATAAATTTGTTTTTCTAGTATATTTATACAAATATAGAAATTATCAAATTAATTAAATAATCTTTGAGAAATTCAAAGATATTTTTATAAAGCGAAATTTTAGAGAATACTTAGCCAGACTACCGTTTTATAAGAACCATTGAGGTCCAGCTGATTCTCCATCCTGAACCAAGAGAGCGAAAAAAGATATGGTCCATCTAGGTGTTACCCGGTATCAATCCGCGTATAGCCCGCATGATACCCCACCACGGACCACCCAGAGGGACATGGCATCTCAAGTTCTTATATATTACTCCCCTGATTCAGACGCTTTTTACAAGTCTATTCTTACATAGAGAGATGATACAAATTAATTTAGAATTCCGCGGAGTAGATTCGCGAGCAAATCTACTAAACGGAATTTTTAACAAATTATAAATAAATTTGTTTTTCTAGTATATTTATACAAATATAGAAATTATCAAATTAATTAAATAATCTTTGAGAAATTCAAAGATATTTTTATAAAGCGAAATTTTAGAGAATACTTAGCCAGACTACCGTTTTATAAGAACCATTGAGGTCCAGCTGATTCTCCATCCTGAACCAAGAGAGCGAAAAAAGATATGGTCCATCTAGGTGTTACCCGGTATCAATCCGCGTATAGCCCGCATGATACCCCACCACGGACCACCCAGAGGGACATGGCATCTCAAGTTCTTATATATTACTCCCCCGATTCAGACGCTTTTTACAAGTCTATTCTTACATAGAGAGATGATACAAATTAATTTAGAATTCCGCGGAGTAGATTCGCGAGCAAATCTACTAAACGGAATTTTTAACAAATTATAAATAAATTTGTTTTTCTAGTATATTTATACAAATATAGAAATTATCAAATTAATTAAATAATCTTTGAGAAATTCAAAGATATTTTTATAAAGCGAAATTTTAGAGAATACTTAGCCAGACTACCGTTTTATAAGAACCATTGAGGTCCAGCTGATTCTCCATCCTGAACCAAGAGAGCGAAAAAAGATATGGTCCATCTAGGTGTTACCCGGTATCAATCCGCGTATAGCCCGCATGATACCCCACCACGGACCACCCAGAGGGACATGGCATCTCAAGTTCTTATATATTACTCCCCCGATTCAGACGCTTTTTACAAGTCTATTCTTACATAGAGAGATGATACAAATTAATTTAGAATTCCGCGGAGTAGATTCGCGAGCAAATCTACTAAACGGAATTTTTAACAAATTATAAATAAATTTGTTTTTCTAGTATATTTATACAAATATAGAAATTATCAAATTAATTAAATTAATCTTTGAGAAATTCAAAGATATTTTTATAAAGCGAAATTTTAGAGAATACTTAGCCAGACTACCGTTTTATAAGAACCATTGAGGTCCAGCTGATTCTCCATCCTGAACCAAGAGAGCGAAAAAAGATATGGTCCATCTAGGTGTTACCCGGTATCAATCCGCGTATAGCCCGCATGATACCCCACCACGGACCACCTAGAGGGACATGGCATCTCAAGTTCTTATATATTACTCCCCCGATTCAGACGCTTTATACAAGTCTATTCTTACATAGAGAGATGATACAAATTAATTTAGAATTCCGCGGAGTAGATTCGCGAGCAAATCTACTAAACGGAATTTTTAACAAATTATAAATAAATTTGTTTTTCTAGTATATTTATACAAATATAGAAATTATCAAATTAATTAAATTAATCTTTAAGAAATTCAAAGATATTTTTATAAAGCGAAATTTTTGAGAATACTTAGCCAGACTACCGTTTTATTAGAACCATTGAGGTCCAGCTGATTCTCCATCCTGAACCAAGAGAGCGAAAAAAGATATGGTCCATCTAGGTGTTACCCGGTATCAATCCGCGTATAGCCCGCATGATACCCCACCACGGACCACCTAGAGGGACATGGCATCTCAAGTTCTTATATATTACTCCCCCGATTCAGACGCTTTATACAAGTCTATTCTTACATAGAGAGATGATACAAATTAATTTAGAATTCCGCGGAGTAGATTCGCGAGCAAATCTACTAAACGGAATTTTTAACAAATTATAAATAAATTTGTTTTTCTAGTATATTTATACAAATATAGAAATTATCAAATTAATTAAATTAATCTTTAAGAAATTCAAAGATATTTTTATAAAGCGAAATTTTTGAGAATACTTAGCCAGACTACCGTTTTATTAGAACCATTGAGGTCCAGCTGATTCTCCATCCTGAACCAAGAGAGCGAAAAAAGATATGGTCCATCTAGGTGTTACCCGGTATCAATCCGCGTATAGCCCGCATGATACCCCACCACGGACCACCTAGAGGGACATGGCATCTCAAGTTCTTATATATTACTCCCCCGATTCAGACGCTTTATACAAGTCTATTCTTACATAGAGAGATGATACAAATTAATTTAGAATTCCGCGGAGTAGATTCGCGAGCAAATCTACTAAACGGAATTTTTAACAAATTATAAATAAATTTGTTTTTCTAGTATATTTATACAAATATAGAAATTATTAAATTAATTAAATTAATCTTTAAGAAATTCAAAGATATTTTTACAAAGCGAAATTTTTTGAGAATACTTAGCCAGACTACCGTTTTATTAGAACCATTGAGGTCCAGCTGATTCTCCATCCTGAACCAAGAGAGCGAAAAAAGATATGGTCCATCTAGGTGTTACCCGGTATCAATCCGCGTATAGCCCGCATGATACCCCACCACGGACCACCTAGAGGGACATGGCATCTCAAGTTCTTATATATTACTCCCCCGATTCAGACGCTTTATACAAGTCTATTCTTACATAGAGAGATGATACAAATTAATTTAGAATTCCGCGGAGTAGATTCGCGAGCAAATCTACTAAACGGAATTTTTAACAAATTATAAATAAATTTGTTTTTCTAGTATATTTATACAAATATAGAAATTATTAAATTAATTAAATTAATCTTTAAGAAATTCAAAGATATTTTTATAAAGCGAAATTTTTGAGAATACTTAGCCAGACTACCGTTTTATTAGAACCATTGAGGTCCAGCTGATTCTCCATCCTGAACCAAGAGAGCGAAAAAAGATATGGTCCATCTAGGTGTTACCCGGTATCAATCCGCGTATAGCCCGCATGATACCCCACCACGGACCACCTAGAGGGACATGGCATCTCAAGTTCTTATATATTACTCCCCCGATTCAGACGCCTTATACAAGTCCATTCTTACATAGAGAGATGATACAAATCAATTTAGAATTCCGCGGAGTAGATTCGCGAGCAAATCTACTAAACGGAATTTTTAACAAATTATAAATAAATTTGTTTTTCTAGTATATTTATACAAATATAGAAATTATCAAATTAATTAAATTAATCTTTAAGAAATTCAAAGATATTTTTATAAAGCGAAATTTTTTGAGAATACTTAGCCAGACTACCGTTTTATTAGAACCATTGAGGTCCAGCTGATTCTCCATCCTGAACCAAGAGAGCGAAAAAAGATATGGTCCATCTAGGTGTTACCCGGTATCAATCCGCGTATAGCCCGCATGATACCCCACCACGGACCACCTAGAGGGACATGGCATCTCAAGTTCTTATATATTACTCCCCCGATTCAGACGCTTTATACAAGTCTATTCTTACATAGAAGATGATACAAATTAATTTAGAATTCCGCGGAGTAGATTCGCGAGCAAATCTACTAAACGGAATTTTTAACAAATTATAAATAAATTTGTTTTTCTAGTATATTTATACAAATATAGAAATTATTAAATTAATTAAATCAATCTTTGAGAAATTCAAAGATATTTTTCAAAGCGAAAATTTTAGAGAATACTTAGCCAGACTACCGTTTTATAAGAACCATTGAGGTCCAGCTGATTCTCCATCCTGAACCAAGAGAGCGAAAACATGGTCATCTAGGTATAACCCGCAATGCGTATAGCCCGCATGATACCCCACCACGGACCACCCAGAGGGACATGGCATCTCAAGCTCTTATATATTACTCCCCGATTCAGACGCTTTTTACAAGTCTATTCTTACATAGAGAGATGATACAAATTAATTTAGAATTCCGCGGAGTAGATTCGCGAGCAAATCTACTAAACGGAATTTTTAACAAATTATAAATAAATTTGTTTTTCTAGTATATTTATACAAATATAGAAATTATCAAGTTCAATTAAATAATCTTTGAGAAATTCAAAGATATTTTTATGAAGCGAAATTTTAGAGAATACTTAGCCAGACTACCGTTTTATAAGAACCATTGAGTCCAGCTGACTCCATCCTGAACCAAGAGAGCGAAAAAAGATATGGTCCATCTAGTGTTACCCGCACAACCGCGTATAGCCCGCATGATACCCCACCACGGACCACCCAGAGGACATGGCATCTCAAGTTCTTATATATTACTCCCTCGATTTCAGACGCTTTTACAAGTCTATTCTTTACATAGAGAGATGATACAAATTAATTTAGAATTCCGCGGAGTAGATTCGCGAGCAAATCTACTAAACGGAATTTTTAACAAATTATAAATAAATTTGTTTTTCTAGTATATTTATACAAATATAGAAATTATCAAATTAATTAAATAATCTTTGAGAAATTCAAAGATATTTTTATAAAGCGAAATTTTAGAGAATACTTTCAGCCAATTTCTCAAAGATTATTTAATTAATTTGATAATTTCTATATTTGTATAAATATACTAGAAAAACAAATTTATTTATAATTTGTTAAAAATTCCGTTTAGTAGATTTGCTCGCGAATCTACTCCGCGGAATTCTAAATTAATTTGTATCATCTCTCTATGTAAGAATAGACTTGTAAAAAGCGTCTGAATCGGGGGAGTAATATATAAGAACTTGAGATGCCATGTCCCTCTGGGTGGTCCGTGGTGGGGTATCATGCGGGCTATACGCGGATTGATACTGGGTAACACCTAGATGGACCATATCTTTTTTCGCTCTCTTGGTTCAGGATGGAGAATCAGCTGGACCTCAATGGTTCTTATAAAACGGTAGTCTGGCTAAGTATTCTCTAAAATTTCGCTTTATAAAAATATCTTTGAATTTCTCAAAGATTATTTAATTAATTTGATAATTTCTATATTTGTATAAATATACTAGAAAAACAAATTTATTTATAATTTGTTAAAAATTCCGTTTAGTAGATTTGCTCGCGAATCTACTCCGCGGAATTCTAAATTAATTTGTATCATCTCTCTATGTAAGAATAGACTTGTAAAAAGCGTCTGAATCGGGGGAGTAATATATAAGAACTTGAGATGCCATGTCCCTCTGGGTGGTCCGTGGTGGGGTATCATGCGGGCTATACGCGGATTGATACCGGGTAACACCTAGATGGACCATATCTTTTTTCGCTCTCTTGGTTCAGGATGGAGAATCAGCTGGACCTCAATGGTTCTTATAAAACGGTAGTCTGGCTAAGTATTCTCTAAAATTTCGCTTTATAAAAATATCTTTGAATTTCTCAAAGATTATTTAATTAATTTGATAATTTCTATATTTGTATAAATATACTAGAAAAACAAATTTATTTATAATTTGTTAAAAATTCCGTTTAGTAGATTTGCTCGCGAATCTACTCCGCGGAATTCTAAATTAATTTGTATCATCTCTCTATGTAAGAATAGACTTGTAAAAAGCGTCTGAATCGGGGGAGTAATATATAAGAACTTGAGATGCCATGTCCCTCTGGGTGGTCCGTGGTGGGGTATCATGCGGGCTATACGCGGATTGATACCGGGTAACACCTAGATGGACCATATCTTTTTTCGCTCTCTTGGTTCAGGATGGAGAATCAGCTGGACCTCAATGGTTCTTATAAAACGGTAGTCTGGCTAAGTATTCTCTAAAATTTCGCTTTATAAAAATATCTTTGAATTTCTCAAAGATTATTTAATTAATTTGATAATTTCTATATTTGTATAAATATACTAGAAAAACAAATTTATTTATAATTTGTTAAAAATTCCGTTTAGTAGATTTGCTCGCGAATCTACTCCGCGGAATTCTAAATTAATTTGTATCATCTCTCTATGTAAGAATAGACTTGTAAAAAGCGTCTGAATCGGGGGAGTAATATATAAGAACTTGAGATGACCATGTCCCTCTGGGTGGTCCGTGGTGGGGTATCATGCGGGCTATACGCGGATTGATACCGGGTAACACCTAGATGGACCATATCTTTTTTCGCTCTCTTGGTTCAGGATGGAGAATCAGCTGGACCTCAATGGTTCTTATAAAACGGTAGTCTGGCTAAGTATTCTCTAAAATTTCGCTTTATAAAAATATCTTTGAATTTCTCAAAGATTATTTAATTAATTTGATAATTTCTATATTTGTATAAATATACTAGAAAAACAAATTTATTTATAATTTGTTAAAAATTCCGTTTAGTAGATTTGCTCGCGAATCTACTCCGCGGAATTCTAAATTAATTTGTATCATCTCTCTATGTAAGAATAGACTTGTAAAAAGCGTCTGAATCGGGGGAGTAATATATAAGAACTTGAGATGCCATGTCCCTCTGGGTGGTCCGTGGTGGGGTATCATGCGGGCTATACGCGGATTGATACCGGGTAACACCTAGATGGACCATATCTTTTTTCGCTCTCTTGGTTCAGGATGGAGAATCAGCTGGACCTCAATGGTTCTTATAAAACGGTAGTCTGGCTAAGTATTCTCTAAAATTTCGCTTTATAAAAATATCTTTGAATTTCTCAAAGATTATTTAATTAATTTGATAATTTCTATATTTGTATAAATATACTAGAAAAACAAATTTATTTATAATTTGTTAAAAATTCCGTTTAGTAGATTTGCTCGCGAATCTACTCCGCGGAATTCTAAATTAATTTGTATCATCTCTCTATGTAAGAATAGACTTGTAAAAAGCGTCTGAATCGGGGGAGTAATATATAAGAACTTGAGATGCCATGTCCCTCTGGGTGGTCCGTGGTGGGGTATCATGCGGGCTATACGCGGATTGATACCGGGTAACACCTAGATGGACCATATCTTTTTTCGCTCTCTTGGTTCAGGATGGAGAATCAGCTGGACCTCAATGGTTCTTATAAAACGGTAGTCTGGCTAAGTATTCTCTAAAATTTCGCTTTATAAAAATATCTTTGAATTTCTCAAAGATTATTTAATTAATTTGATAATTTCTATATTTGTATAAATATACTAGAAAAACAAATTTATTTATAATTTGTTAAAAATTCCGTTTAGTAGATTTGCTCGCGAATCTACTCCGCGGAATTCTAAATTAATTTGTATCATCTCTCTATGTAAGAATAGACTTGTAAAAAGCGTCTGAATCGGGGGAGTAATATATAAGAACTTGAGATGCCATGTCCCTCTGGGTGGTCCGTGGTGGGGTATCATGCGGGCTATACGCGGATTGATACCGGGTAACACCTAGATGGACCATATCTTTTTTCGCTCTCTTGGTTCAGGATGGAGAATCAGCTGGACCTCAATGGTTCTTATAAAACGGTAGTCTGGCTAAGTATTCTCTAAAATTTCGCTTTATAAAAATATCTTTGAATTTCTCAAAGATTATTTAATTAATTTGATAATTTCTATATTTGTATAAATATACTAGAAAAACAAATTTATTTATAATTTGTTAAAAATTCCGTTTAGTAGATTTGTTCGCGAATCTACTCCGCGGAATTCTAAATTAATTTGTATCATCTCTCTATGTAAGAATAGACTTGTAAAAATCGTCTGAATCGGGGGAGTAATATATAAGAACTTGAGATGCCATGTCCCTCTGGGTGGTCCGTGGTGGGGTATCATGCGGGCTATACGCGGAATAATTAAAATTTGATTGTAATTGTGAATAATTTATGTTTAAAACTATTTTTCTAAATTATCTTCATGTTAATGTGTCTATTAAGGTCACTTAAAATTGATTTATACAATGAAAAGGAGCGCTCCACATCCACAGATGTAATGGGGGCAAATTTAAAGGAACATTATATATATTTTATTTCTTCATTTTTTTTCATTCTTTCTCCGAAAATTTACTTTTAAAAAATCTGTATTTGATGTATATAATAGGCAATATTTGACAAAAAATCCTTCAAATATGCAATTTTATACAATATACTCAAAAATGCAAAATTATATGCAGTATAAAATTTAGCCCACATTATCCTAGATGCATGATTTGGATAGATAATTGATCCTCTGAGTAGTATGTGGCGGCAAACAAAATATGCAATTGCATAGGAATCCAGTCTCTTACTGATGATCAAGGTAATAAAAATACACACAATAACTAACTAACATTTTGACAACATATTTAATAAGTTTTAAGCAAAAATCAATGAGGTTGTTCTCTACTTAATGCAAATAAACATATACCTACTATATTGTATATATATAATTTATTTGTTAGAGACTATAGTTTCGAAGGCATTTTTATTTTATCTAAAAATTATTTTTTTATTATAAATATTATAGAAAATCTGGCAAATCAAAAATATTTTTTATACAAAGTTATATAAAGTTTTGTTTCTGCTCTTTCTAATTTGCGCCTAAAGCAACTGCGCATTATCTAGGCCAGTGATATCTTATTATATTAAACGAACAATTCTTATATACTAGGTACAATCGGTTTCTCGAAAACGGCTTTTAATGATTTCGATGAAATTCACGGGTTAGGAGGTTTGACCCCGACAGATTGAAGGACACTTTAATCTGTAGGGATCTCATCTTCGCATAATTTTAATTTGATAGGTATTTTGTTAATTCAAATAATTATTCACTGGCGTTTGTGTCAATAAAAATTTATAATTTCATTTTTTTCAATTACCTTTTAATAATTAATTGGTATTTTAGTTTTAAATCCCACTAATAGATCATTCAAAATATTATTTTATATTAAGATTAGGAAATATAATTAATTAGATAACTGATTCAATAAATTGTTAATAATTAAAACAAAAATAATAATCAAACGGATTTGTTAAACATTTTTCACGCTGTCAAATAAAGTATCGATAGGGATTTTCAATATTAATCATCACACTCAGTGAGCGGATCACGCTGAGCGGTCGGATAAATATATTTTACTCAAAAAAACTTATAAATATTTTCAAGAATCTTTTTTGTGTTTGTATATCTGTCACGATATCTCAAAACAAAATATCGTAGAGAGCTCATTCTGGTGCTAAAATTCTTGGTAATTTATTTTTTCAGTTAAATATCATCAAAGGAATGCCAAGTTCGGATATTTAAAACGCCTTTTCTTTCTTGTATGCACACAAAAAGTGGGCTGGGTCAGATCATTTTCCTTAAGGACGTTCCCTAATATAGCTCAGACGCAGTTCGCTCTTTCCCCTACTCTCACATGCGCAGAAAGGCAAAAATATTTACACTGCGTCGTTTCTAGGATCTGGCAACATTGCATACTTACCGAAGCTAAAAGACAAAGGATAAAAAAAACACTTTATGAAACAGCTCAATGGGAAATTTCAGATGAGAACAGTATAGTTAGGTTGAAAGAATTAGCTAAAAATCTCAAATGCACCAGCTGCAGAAGTCTTTTTGATGTGGAAAAATTGACTGATATTAGTGCGACCTTGTCAAGTCGCCATTTCTCACTTGCCATGAGAGAAAAAATGAAAACCATCAAAAGTATCTAACTTTAACATTTTTCATACAAAAAGAATACCGCTTGATACAATTATTTTAACAGAAAAATATTTGTTATATCTTCAGTTAATGATTCTCAGTTTTTCAAAATAATTTCATGAAAATTACTATTGTTATTTAATGAAACAGTCGCTTTAACATCAATCGGGATAGGGTTCGCGTGTTAAATATGCGAATTTCAAAGGTCAATCTTTACAAATTTAGTGGCGCAAGAACTAATGAAAAATATTTCTACGTATAAAGGACACTTATAAATATGTGTATTCAAAGTTTTAAAAGGATTGCAAGCAAATAGATTTATTAGGGACCGTCCTTAAAGACTTTGGAGATTTATTATGGGCTGGTTCTGAAAGTCATTTTTAACCAACTTATCATTTCGACAAATACTACTAATAATTTTTTTTCTTTTGAATTATTGATAAACAACGCTTTATGAATGTTTTTATCAAGAACTGTATTTATTTAATAAACAGTTATTTATTTTAAAATATAAATATTATATACCTAACCAGGTTTCAATTTTCGGAAAAATATTTTGATATGTTATTTTAATAAACTAAAATAAATTAACAAGTGGTTGAATAAAAAATTAATCATGTGGTTGAATCAAAACAAAAAACACGTGCTTGATTAAATAAACATTAATTAACAACAATTAAATTACCTAGCGAAGCTAGGTACTGTTCTTTAATTGGTATTAATTCATCTAAATTAAAATCAAGGAAGTAGAATTATAGATAGATAGATTTATCGAAATTTTATTTTGCTCGTTATTATTTGACAATTTTGTTAAGTTGCAAATAAATATTATAAATCAACCAAATTTAAGAAATTCAGATATAATTATCTTCAGTTTGAATGAAAAAAATGATGGGCTTTGTGAATACATCAATAAAAGCAATGGATGGGATAGCAATAGGGGTGGGTGGGGGTATTTTTGAGTACGAATACAAAAGTTTTTCATTTGAATGGATACCAATTTCGTCGATGATGGATCGAGATAATACGATCATATATCAGCACGAAATAGGTATTTATGTTTATTCTCGATCTAGGAGCAAGCCCTAGAAATATCCAAATATTGTTTGGCAATTTAGAGCCTTCCACAGAGAATCAAAATGGTTTACGAATTGAAAAGAAGAATTGATCTAAAGAGAATGCGATTTCTCAGTGCAATGGTTCTCAAAAACTATGCCATCAAACCTTTGACAATGTGGCGCTAAGAACTAACGATTCATCCGTTTTTGATATGTCAATGAACGAAGAAGAAGTTATTTCAATTACAACATTCAGAAATTTAATTGGGTGATTTTTGGACAACACTTCAAAACGATTTCCCAGACATATCAAGAAAAATTTTAACATTTAGGTAAAGCGGTGTTGGTTTATAGTGAAACATATTAAACACAATTGACAATTTTTTGATTTGCTACTTTCCTGTCCAAATACCTGCCAACGTACTTGATTAATTAAAAGTATTAATATCAATCCCATCCATTCGTTTGAGATTCATGCTGTTTTGCCTAAAGTTGATGATTATTAATTAACATTGTTCACATTCATTATTATTTCCAAAAATATTTTATGTATTTGAGAGGGTTTTACTTTATTTATTTTTTATTTATTTATTTATCATCATTCATCCAGTCTCACTATCAATTTAAATAACAATAAAAATTAAATTTAATAAAAATTAAATTTTCAATTAATTTACATGTTAAGAATTAACAATATTTCATATAGGTATGTATAAGTAATCTAACAATGATTAACAGTATTTCATATATAAATAATCACATACACATTTATATATGGTATATATATCTAACACAAATAATAATAAAATTCAACCCTCTATAAGAATACTCTTGAGATGAGGGCTATACAAAATCTTAAAATAAATGTAGTCATCAACAAGAGAAGTATTTCCATTACAGAATGGAATGATATATAAAATAAAACATTTTATTATAAAAATAATAAAATAAATCGTCTATAATGCCCTCTTTTCTCTGTAATGTAAATTATTCCTATCTTGAGATGGATTCTTTCGTATAATTCATTATTTTCTAAATTCCATCAATTTCTCTAATTATTATTGATAAGAATTTTAATCTATTAAGACATTGTTATGTTGAATTTATCTCATTCTGAAGATTTTTTTATTGGCACAAACACCTGGAAATCCTGTTTATTTTATAAAAATAATTTTATTTTGCTAATGGACTTTTTATTAGGAGAGAGGTTTATAGCGCAAAAATCGCAGTCACTAAGAGGCCAATAAAAATCTTAAATGATTCGTGTAATAGTTTTTTCCCTTCTATTAAGCGGGATATGGCATATATCGTACTTTGAGTTTTATTTTTTTTTTTCAATGGGCGCCGAGTCGTATTTCCTACAACCGTGCAACAAGTATAATTGAATTGCATTTGCTTCTGCCCCTAGATATTCATAATTTAAATCTAATGTTCATAATGCCTCATCTGAAAACCTTACAATGAATTTGTATACGTATTCTTTCAAATTGAAATTCAGAGAGGCCATTCCGAATATGTATCTAATTAAGATTAATTTTATTTTATTTAAAGATATATTCGAAAATTTCATCTTGCTTTTTTAAGCTGAATAGTAGAAAAAGATTTAAAGAAAGTAAATACATATATCGTCGCCTTAGAGTGTAAACCTGCTAAATCCATTTTTTATCATATATGACATACTATATTACCGTTCGAAAGAAAAGAGATGGAGCATCATGTAAAACTGCACCAAGTAAAACTGCTACTTAAAATTACGATCGTAAGCTGTAGGCGAGGTTGTAGGTAGAAAAAAATGTGAAAAATAGTTACTTTCCATAACAACAATATTAAATTTTGTTTGATTTTTCTCTGCTCTGTAAAATTTCCTTGTTGTGAGTTAGCAGGTTTAAACTCTAAGGCGACGATATATCTATATATATATAATTTAAAAAAAATTCTGTACATTGCTCCAAATCCCCACAAATTTTGGACGTAGGTACACGTTTTAAGCAAAGCTATGAAAGAAAACGCCCTCAACTGATTTCCTGTCTGTCTGTTTGTCTGTTTCTGGTGTCCAAATTTTGTTCGCAAATAGCATAAACACGGCTGGAGGTATTTTTTATGAAATTTCGTATTTGGATTCGAACTCAAAATGATTGCTCAGTAGCATTTTTTACATTTTCTGGACAAAAGTCCAGCGGACATGTATGGGTTGGTGATCAGACGTGGCTAGTAAGAGGTCCACAGGCCCCCGGACTCTCTCCTTTTCCCCCCAACTCTGATTACCTTCCGAACCTCTCACCAAAACTCGGGTAGAGGATGAATTTTTTGTGCATTTGATGTATGTAGTTTGTATTGATAGTCTACAAATTTGGTTGAATTTTGGCCACGGGTGTTCTATTTTTTCACTCTCCTCCCATTTCGAGTCAATTTCGAAGCAAAATTCAGAATCGCATTACTGATTTAGGTGATCATTAGAAGATGCCGAGCCTGTGATTCTCGTGTGTCATAATATAAGTAAATAATAAAATAATAATATGAATAATAATGAAGCCTACATATGAAGGTCGAACAATTGCGCTAAATTTGCATTCATTTATTGAGCACGTCAAAAGGAAGAAGTAACAACGAATAGAAATACGATTGGATTCGTAATTTAAGAGATATCCGCTCGGGACTTTCGATATTGCGGCTAGGAAAAAGCTGGATGAAAATAAAAAAAAATAAAAATAAAAAACAATCAATATGCGCAAATTACTTTTGAAAAGACACTCGGCTTACAAGTTTAGAGAGAACATTAAATTGAAATGTTTCACATTTGAAATGTTCCTTCGAGGGTCACTGGTATATGCAATTAATCATGTCGTCAAGTGGAAGCAAATGAAATTCTGAAACAGATGCTCAAATGAGAAATGAGCGTGGAATGTTCAATATGACTGACAATTTGGTTTTCATTGAAATAAAAAATTTAATGATGAATGAATGTAAGATGCTAATGAAGATGAGAAATTAAAGAATGTACTTTTCTTTTTCTTTTTACTTTCACTTGCAATATAAATAAGTACGGACTCAGACTCTTGACGACTGCACTTTTCTGCCACATTTCAGGTTTTTAGATCAAACCGTTTGATGACAAAAAATTAAATCAATTGCTTCCCATCAGGGAGTGTTGAAAAAGTTTTCAATTTATAAGGCCTATTTCGGAAGATGCCATTCTAATACTAAATAAAAAAATAATTGAAAGTAAAAATATTCACATATTAATATCAACTAGAATAATTCCCTTCAAACTTAAATCAGTTGATATTGAAAAGAAATTTTAATTAAAAATTTAAATTGAAAAAAAAATAAAATAAAATATAAAAAATAAAATTTAAACAAATTGAGGTTATGTTTTGTTTTGGTTGATATTCGTTTCGAGTGTACTTCAACTACTTAATGCCATTTGCACTGTTTCCTGTTTCCTTGATATACTACATCAATTTTCAACGATCCCATTGTTCGTGTCAGGACGAGGGTGAAACAGGAAGGGTGTAGACGATGGATGCGAAAGTACCATTCATTTTTCTTAATTGCTTGCTGAGTTAACGTTTGGAAATTATTTGGAATAAATATTAAAATGAAGGCGAAAAACAAGATCTATTAAACAATACAGCAAGCATAATCTTTTATTTATTTTAAAAGTCTTTATACTTTTGTAAGGTTTTATTAAAAAGTAAAATGGGACCCTATTAGTGTCGCTACAATATCTGTCAGTCCATCTATCAGAGCATTGTAGCTCGTAAAGTAAATAAGACATTTACAATGTGTATTCAACTTCACGAAATCAAAAATTCTATTTTAATTTTAATCTAATGAATATTTGTGATGTATCTCAGTAAATATAACATTATATAGAATAAACTTAGATTTTTATAAATTTAATTTTTATTAAAATTACTGTGTGAGAGAGCCCCAAAGTGTCCATTTTGTTAATTGTTATTCCTCAAGTATTCCTCAAGTATTAGATTCCTCAAGTATTAGATGATAATCGATGCCTATTTTTGATTTTAATTCGATTCCTCTATGTCTTCAGCAATGGTTACCAATAAAAACCGAAACTTCAAAAATCCAATGTAGAATGGTTATATCTCAAGTAATAGATGAGAATCAATCGCTATTTTTGATTTTAAGTCGATTCCTCCATGTCTTCAGCAAAGGTAACTGATAAGAAAACAACGTCAGTTGCTATGGTTACTATATAAAATTTCCTCCCAAATTGTTAGCATTTCAGAGAGAGAAGCCTATCCATTCTTGCTTAAGCAAGGTTAATTAAATGAGCTATATTAAACCGATCAAATGAATAAATTTTAATGAATTTAAAATAAAGAATTAAAAAAGTACTATCTTACTCTAGAGTCAAAGTACTTTAAAATATAATTTTACTAAAAACTTTATTTAACCTTTTTTGTGGTCCCCAAGGTACTTAATTAAGATATTAAATTTCATCAAAATTGGTTAAGTCATTTTCAAGATATTTAGAAAAAACTAAAAAAGTACTGAAATAAAGTACTAATGTTTGTGGGCCGATATGTACCAAAAACTAATCAGCGCTTCATTTTGTTAAAGTAATGGTAGGTTTTCAATTTCATTTCAATCGGTGCAACGGTGTGGAAAAAATCGTGGACCGAAAAAACGATAACATCCATCCATCCATAAATCCATACATCCGCACGCACTAAATGAAAAAATCGCACTTTTTGGCCTCTCGACGAGACCCCATGTAATTTTTGGCAAAACCGTCACGTGCTAAAATTCAATCTAATTGAATACTACAATTTGTGACTTTAATTGAGTCCATGGGTTCCGTAGTCTTTACCTGAGGACCCTTTGAAGTCGCGCTTGCCGCGAGACCGATTACAATACTTTACCCATGCTTGGCATTGGATAAAGTAAAAACGTATTCGATAAATTTTTTCTTTCCTTAAAAGAAAATGAAAAGAATCTACTGAAATTTCGAAAAATAATTTCCTTATTTCATTGAAAATATTTTAAAAACAATTAAAGATAAAAATTAAAATAAAACTGCAACGGATCGTTGCTAAACTTTATCCAAATTCATTTGAAATATTAATATTTTTTGCTGGCTTGGTTTGTACTGGATATATTAATTATTTATCCTTTAACAATAAAAAATAATATGTTTATTCCTTTAGTTATTAATCAGATATCACTTGCAATTTGCAGTTCATGTTGACTTTAATCCAAAAATAATGATCGATTCTCATTTAATAGTCGAGGAATAACCATTCTACATTGGATTTTTGACGTTTCGGTTATTATTAGTAACCATTGCTGAAGACATGGAGGAATCGGCTTAAAAATCAAAAATAACGATCGATTCTTATCTGATACTAGAGGAATAACCTTATTGCATTACATTTTTGATGTTTTGATTATTAATGGCAACCTCTACTGAAAACGTGGAACAATCGAATTAAAATCAAAAAGACTAAATTCTTTTATGGCAAACAACTCAAACTTGAGTCCTATATTAAACAGATCAAATGAATAAATTTTAAAGAATTTAAAAATCTTACTTTAGAGTAAAGTACTTTAAAAATATAATTTACTAAAAACTTAATTTTGTCGTCCCCAAGGTACTTAATTAGGATATTAAATTTCATCAAAATTGGTTAAGTCATTTTAAAGATATTTAGAAAAAACTAAAAAAGTACTGAAATAAATAATAAATTATAAATTGTGGTGTTTTTTGAGGCTCTTGAAAACCTTGAAAACAGATGTAACGTCTTCGTTAGAAAAAGCAATT
This sequence comes from Forficula auricularia, assembly GCA_024734495.1. NCBI lineage: Eukaryota > Metazoa > Arthropoda > Insecta > Dermaptera > Forficulidae > Forficula > Forficula auricularia. The sequence goes on from JALMQS010000899.1 coordinate 191,936, forward strand.
AAAATTTCTTTATATTCTAACAAATTTATTTTCATGAAAAACTTATGAGACGTTATAGTACCATATTATGAGACATTATAGTACCATATCTAAGAAATAAATAATGTTGTATAATACTAATTTTTGTTGGCCGATATGTACCAAAAACTAATCAGCGCTTCATTTTGTTAAAATAATGGTAGGTTTTCAATTTCATTTCAATCGGTGCAACGGTGTGGAAAAATCGTGGACGAAAAAACGATAACATCCATACATCCATCCATCCATCCATCCATCCCCACGCACTTCCAAAAAAAATGGCACTTTTTGGCCTTCTCGACGAGATCCCAGGTAATTTTTGGCAAAACCGTCACGTGCTAAAATTCAATCTAATTGAATACTACAATTTGTGACCTTAATTGAGACCATGGGTTCCGTAGTCTTTACCTGAGGACCCTTTGAAGTCACGCTTGCCGCGAGACTGATTACAATACTTTACCCATGCTTCGCATTGGATAAAGTAAAAATAATAAATTCTCTGAAATGAAATTGTAAGTAGAATGTCTCACCCTGGTATAGAAAGAAAAGGGTGCGAAATATAAGATTGGGCGCTTTTATAACAATCCCTGATACATGCCGAGACAATTTCATATCCATTGGAGACATTAAAACAAGCTCAGACATGAAATAAAGAATTTTTTCTATTAAATCAAGTATAGCACGAGTTTTATCAATAGCGTCTACTTCTTAAAACAAGCTAACTATTTTAATACTAATAATAAAATTACATTCAAAGTCTATTATAAAGAGTTGAAATATGTTAAAAAAATTGCCTCGCAGATAACCAATAGAATGTAAGAAACAAAAATCAACATCCCGACCAGGCCCCCAAAGGTCCGTGCCCCGGGGCATTTGACTCCCCCCCTGTACGGCCCTGATAATGAAGCTTCGCGGCGCACCTGTGAAAAGTCCGCGGCGCACAGTTTGGGAACCTCTGGTCTATAGAATAATAATTGTGATAAAAAAATTCCTAAACACCTAAAAAATGTTTCCAACCATTATTTTTTTTATTTATTTTTAATTTATTAATTTTAATTTATAAATTTTTAGCGCTTGGAAGGCGAGATGCTTGCGGCGGCATCCGCTGGTGCAGCCGCTGAAGGCGTTAGGCTGGAACAACGATTAGAAGATGATATTCTTAAAGATGTTGTCTCTACCATTGGCTCTAAATCGAGATGAAAAGCAGCTCGATTGGTCGAGCTGGTAAATGCTGTGCAGCTGATAAACATTAAAAAGTCACCTCGCAAAAGACTCCATCTAACATTGCAACAATTTGATATGAAAATAACGTTTGAAATGACTTTTTAACATTATTTGGATTATATTCAAACCCCTTCCCAATCGATCACAACGCTGGCTGATTCTTTTGTCTATAATAAAAAAATATTTTCTTTGTTCTCTATTTTATTTTACTTATTTTGCATAGCAAGTATGAAATTTTGTTTAAATAACTCATAATAAAAATCATTTATTGAACACAAATAATACAATAATTTTAATTACTCATGAAATAAAATTTCATCCTTCAATAAATTTAATCACAAAAATATAAGTCTTAAGAGCTAAATCTATAATAAATAATATTTTCGCTAATGACCTTTTGGCTATCTGCGAGACCCATAGGAGAAAAATAAGAAAAAAAGACCATTGAGCTATCAACGTATAAAAATATGTTTATCTTTTAATTAAAAAATAGTGTATTTAATAACATTTTATTCACACATGATAGCAAAATAAGGTTCGAATTGTATAAGTTTTAAAATTGTAATTATATTACAAATTGACTCTACGAGAGTCTCTCGTGAACTGATTCTCCTGGTCCAATGGAATTTTTTAGCAACTGAAGAAAGGGTTAATTTCCAATATAAAAATATGTAATTTGTTATTAAAGAAATATATTAATAAGTGAGCTTTTTAAAGACAGATGTCGATCTTTGGCCACCTGAGCAAGAATTCGATGTTGCACCCTAGAAAATTTCCCCTGAATTATATATTCAAATAAAACAGTTATTAACAAAGTTATTAGCGTTTTTTTTAATTCAGTTTTAAATAAACTACCTCCTAATAAAAATGATTTGATAAAAAGATAAAACTAAATAACATACCGATATGAAATTTCAATAGATTTGAATAAATGTCTAATGAAAAAAATAAAACTTTTTGCCATTTCTAGTTGATTCGCTCCCGGAGAGAAGAAATTGAATCTTTTCATGAAATTTCTTTTAAACTACAAAATTCTTAATCAAAATGCTATTTTCTTATATTAAAAAGTTACTATGAACCTCAAGATAGATTAAATCGATAAAATAAGATCGATTTCTTTCTCATTTATAATTCTTTTGGTCTGTTATATTGAGAGGACATGGCACCATCAGAGACACATTATTTTTTATTGATTCAAGTCCATTCTCTCTATAATAATGGGATATCTTTTAACACGTAAAATATTGATTTTAGACATTTAGTCATATTAAGTTTTCTGTTTGAAATTAAATCTTCTTTAATAAAGTTCATTATATAAATTTGTATACCTCAAAAGTGTTAGGCAATAATGGTGAAATTAAAGTGGAAAGTTAGATAAATACTCCCTACAAATCTCATTTTGAGTGAAATTGTGTTGGTAAAAATATCACCTAAAAATGGCCTTTTAAAGAGAAATAAATTTTAAAATAATATTTAAATTCTAATTCCTCTTAAGGTAGTTCTTTCACAAATGCAAAAATTCAAGAAGTCTTCGAAACTTGGAATATAAGTCATTAAAAGCATAATAAACTCACTGTTAAAATTTGAAGACGATTTACCACACCAAACATGAAATAATTGCAATTAAAAATGAAATTTTTTACATATGGTAGATTGGGAAAGGGTGGGAAAATGATCATTATTTTATTTTTTTTCATTGAAGGACTTTCACCATCTTGATGAAAAACTAATATTTGTTAGAATAAATATATTCGGAGGAACTTAAAAAAAATTGAAATTATATACCTCATGGTTTTGATAAAAAATAAAAAAACTTATTTGGGCGATTATTTTTAGTGGAGGGGATATAAGGTCAATGGCTTGGAAACGATCCATTCATAAAGAGAATATATTAGTGTAAAAAGTAGTACAGTCACATTGAAAAAACATAACCTAAAATTTCAGCACCGTTCATATTTATAGAGTGGTTACAAGGCTAAAACTTTTTGTGTGGATTGTCGCGAAAAAACTACCTTAAAGAGTTTTTTCAACGGGTTCCTCACACTTCATAATAAAAAATAATCTTTTATTTGTGAACCACAAAAAACGCAACCATCTCCAAAATAATGATTTGATTAAAATTTTTATATAATTTTTGATTTTGGGGGAAAAGAGACCATGAAAAAAAATTTATGTTTGTATCTTTTTTTATTTTACCAGCTATAATACCTACTCTGACAGTTAGAGATAGAGATATCGACACTAATAAGGTTCCAATTTAATTTTTAAATGGAACCCAAAAAATCATGAGTCTGTCTTTAACCGAATCTGAGTTTATATCGATATTTTATCTTTTATTACATATCAGAAGGGTTGTAGTCACTGCCTCGGGAATTAAACCCAAGTGCCTCATGTCTTTCGAGATATGCGTATATTTATCATTCTCTATCCGTATTTATAATAATTCAGCAAGACAAATCTAAGATACACTAAAGCATTTATTATCAGAATCTTGGGGAGGGTTTACTAACGAGTCGTCGACTCTTGTTTTCAAGATTTTCAATAGAATTTTATTGACCAAAAAACGGGCCTTAATCGAAAGTTTTGTCTAACCTCATTTTGCTCTCATATAATATAAAGTTTATATGACAACGAATTCCCTGGTGCAACATTTATTTGATCTGATAGTCCTCGTGTAATTTGATATTATCGCTTGGCTAATTTACAACTTTTTTAATGGAGCCGAGATGTTGAGGGTTAAGCTGACTGCAGAAGGAGGGTTGAGGCAGTGGCGGCTTGTGGCTATTTCTATACAAAACTAAAACGGAACCCTAGAAGTATCATAAAATGTCTATCTGTCAGTAAGTCCATCCATCCGTTAGTCAATTCTAGCCCGTAGACTAAAGAATATACGAATTTGAAATTTATACAATGTATTAACTTTTTTTCTAAAAATCAAAAATCCTATTACAATTTTAATTGAATGATTATTTTATTTTTCTAAATATCAAATTTTAGCCGAATCAAAAAAAAAAAAAACAATAATATATTGTAAGATATCCCTATAAAGGTCTCATTAAGTAGAATTAGGATGAACTTTTTAAAATTTAATCAACTTTGAAATATAATAATAAAACTTGAGTAAGATACGAGGTAGGTTTCACAAAAAAGAAATAAAACAAAAATTGAGTTTTGAATTCGATATATTTCGGGGGTTATCCCATCATCAGGAGTCTAAGAAAACTGATTATATATTGGAAAAATAGTTTTACAAGTAACAATTTAAAAAAAATTTTTTTTAAATGTATGTGGTGAGGGGAAAGTAGGGTAGTATCTTACCTCAAGTTTTATTATTATATTAAAATGTTTCACCTAGAACCAACACCAACTCCTTAAAACTTTGAAATGGTGGAAAGCTTCAAAATACCCATTTTAATTCGATTTTTGTAACAGTTCAATTCCAATCAAGTACTTAAATTAAAATTTTGGAAAAAAATATTTAAAATTAGTTCATTCTTTTCTTATGAACGACAAATAAGAACAAAAATGAGATCTCAAGTGTCATGTGACGCTTTTACTATATTTTGGCTTTAAATAATAATTTTTCGATTTCTTAAAATCTACTGGTCTTTTCGCAACATACCTTTTTGTGAGCTCAGGAAAATTCTCCATAAGCTCCCCTACCGGGAGTGAGAATGGACAGATGGCGGGGAGGTTGTGGACACATAAGAAATCAGTTATATACCACTAAGTTAAAAACTTTAACATTGCTTCTAGTAACCTTTAAGAGAAATAAAAAACAGATATGAAACATAAGGGTCTCAGGCTCTAGGCCTAGTTGGTAAAGGCGCTTTTCGTCTAAAGGAGAGAGACACGAGTTCGAATCCCGTCGGGTGCTCAATTCATTTTTCCTTTTTCAAAAAATAAAAAAATAATTTTCTAAATATGTAGAATTAACATAAGAAATTATTGATTACATTAGTTAACTTTCGCGGCTCAAATTGCTTTAAACATAAGGGACTTTATTATTTAGAAAATATCCGCTTGTGTGCCTATTAAAGTCAGTCATTCTGGCTAGAGAAGTGGCCTTGGGTTTTCTTATTGATTGATGGATTGATTATTGGTGATGGTGTTTCTTCATGAAGCCTGTGAACCAATCTTAACAAGTCTGCTTTGTCTCATACAACTCTTTTGGGATCTTAACTATATTTTCTTTGGCAAATTCATATGCTAATATCATGTTTTATTTATTTATTCTTTTGGAGTCAGTCTATAGAACATCTTCTGACAACGAATTAAGTAGTTCTCTATTTGATCTGTGAATATTTGTATAGATTTATAGTTTGAGTTATACGATATTGTTTTGTAGTCTGCTACTTGTGGAGATAATTTAATTTCTAGAAATAATTTAACAATCTAGACTTAGTGACCGAATATCTCTATCAGCAATGACTCTGTAGGCTATAATAATAACACTTGAGTAAGATGCTCAAGTTTTATTATTATATTAAAATGTTTCACCTAGAACCAACACCTAACTCCTTAAAAGTTACTCGTAGGCTACCTTGATTTTTCAAAATGTCTTCAACTACATTTCGCATATTGCTTTCCGAAAATTCCCGGTTCGTTTTTCTTTTTTAAAACCCCTGGGCACCTGAAATATTCCAGCAAGACTATTTAATTCGAGAGGTGGTGCTCATGGTAGGAAAGAGTGGATATTTGTCCATATCGCCTCCAGGTGATGCCATAGCACAAATGATAAAATAGCAATAAATACAAACCAAGGATGATAAAGAAAACCACATAAAATAATAGCTTAATTACCTCAATGTCTCATAAAAACTATTTTGTATCTCTACAATTAATAAATTAGCTATAGCTTATGCACTTCCCTTCAAAAATAACATGAACACATGTAGAAATCAAAAAAATCAAATATTTTTAATTTTTCTTGTTTTTATCAAATATTATAAGATCACAGTACAGCTAAACTAAGATAGTAGTTTTGGCTCGATATTTTAAACAAGAAGCTAGTTATTGGGCTTTGCAATCACACCCCGTGTCCATCTGGTCCCCGGTCTCCCCTAACTATTATTTGTATCAATGAGAGGATAACCTCATTGATTTCTTCTCATCGATACGTTACCATATATCCAATTAAAAGAGTGGAGATGAGTTCAATTCGAGTTATTATTATTATTATTTTTCTTTTTAATATTGATTTGTTTACTTGTTAAAGACATTTTAAAAGCACTCTCTAGTTTTTAGTAAGTCGATGAAACTTTGTTTCGCAATGAAGAGGTTAAATATATTTAAATTTTATCAAAACCAATTAAAACTAAAAGTTTAATTTCTCTCAGGCGACCCTCCCTGCGCCCTTTTCTTTTCTCTGCTAGATTCCACCCACCTTCTTCAACTTTATTGTTTAAATATTTCCTCTCTCCCCTCAAAATATAACTAAGAATTAATCAAACAAATTCGTTTGTCCAACGATTAATAACTCCGTCCTTTATTTATCGATGGCAAAGTCTTTTGTTTAATCGCTAACAAAGAATACAATAACTTTTTACTAGCAATTTAATTTATATACTTATACAATAATAAAAATAGCAGCTTCCTCCCAGTCGATATCTAAGCCTTACTGATGAAATATTAAGATAAGATTTATTAAGAATTTAAAGATTTGTACCAAAAATATAAAAACTCGAAGCATCAGGCTAATTCCTAAAGAGATATCAAATCCTCTGTTTGATGCAAATAAACATATTATATATAATATACAAAATATAAATATGTTTATATATAGGTGGGCCATCTAACGTTTGGAATTTGAATTCGTGTGTTTGTGTACAACTATAATTTGGCCATCCCTATTCACTCACTATTATAAAAATGAGAAAATTAAAATTCATAATTTTAAAATTTAAATAATTATATCAGTAATAATACAATCGTATATAACAGTCATAATAAAAGTGAAAACTCTCTTAGAAAAGATTTTAATGTCTAGAGAAGCAAAGTTTTGTGGATTTTCAAGAGGAAATCAATGCTCTGCTTGATACAAATTCATATATACATATTTAATTTATAGAAACTATAATTTCAAAGACTTGACCTTCATCCTAAGTTTTTCTGATAAATATTAATGACTTTCACATATATTATTATCATTATTGATACCTGTGTAATCTTCTTCCTCTCTTTTTGCCAAGCTTTTTAAAAAACTAAAAAATACAAATAAACTAATTTTATTAAAAATTTAAATAACTGGCGACGTCATAATCTTTGTTTGATCAAGTGAAGTGAAAAGCCATAATTAGTAAAAGCATACTAATTCGTTTTTCTTTTTTTACAGATGGTCTTTATCGGAATTAAGAAACAAATTTGAATTTAGAACTTTTATTTCGTTTTATAAACATCTGAGTGATTATACAAATCCAATAAAATTATTTAATAAAAATTATTATTTTTTTTTATTTCAATTCCTATATTTACATACCTAAATATAATAATAATACAATATTTCAATTTTTCAATCATGTATCATAAATATAAAGAAAAATTCTCAGTTCCCCTTTTCAGATTTTGATCTTCAACTTTTCGAGGTTCAATTGCTTAATTGAACATTATTTAAAAATAAATTCTTTTTTGTCGTAATAAATTACTAAGTATGTTCCTGGTAAGTATTTTAGCCTAGGTTAAGGCACTTTTGGCCTATACACAAGGAGTTGTCGATTCGATCGTTATCTCTCTTTTTTCATTTAAAACATGAATTAATAAGATATGTAGAATTAACTTTGTTTTATAAATATTTGATCAAGATACTCTTGTTGATTTTCAATAAGCAAATTGAAAATCACTGTTGAAAATTAAAATAAATTTTAAAATAATGAAATATTACATTCATACAGATATTAACTAAGCAACATTCTAGAAAGAAGGGAAAAAAGAACTTTCTATCAAAGAAGTGAAATAAATGAGAGCAATCCGAGAGAGAGGAAATAGTAATTTCTGAGGAAGTCGTGGAAATGAATGCAAAACTTCACAGTTGTTGCTCAGATGATTACATTCAATCTTCAGATTGGGTTGGGGTGTCGCTTTTAAAGGAAGAAACACAATTCGGGATAAACAAATGGCAATCCCTTCAGGTAGATCTGTTAAATTAATTAAATTCATAGGAAACATCTTCCCTCAATTCAAAGCACTTTATCGTGAATTCGCAATAGCAAAGAGCGACTACGGCCCTTTCTGTGCAATACAAGTTACAGTTTCATTGAATCCATTCATGCAGAGCTGCTAATTTCATTGACATTTGCAAAAAATCTGGAGATACTTTACTATGCCCCTAGACCTTTTTTTACTTTCACTTATATTTAATATCTCGATCATTTTTCAGTAGAGACATGTTTTTATTTGCTCCGTACTTAAATGCTTTTTGGAGTGGTTGATTGATTATTATTATCATTATTTTATTGATTATTATCATTATTTTATTCACCAAAACTTTCTAGTTACCTTACATCAAATTAATGAGCATACCTTTCTATTACTATTTTTTTGTAATTAATTTGTGTCGATATTTGTTAATTGTTGTAGTAAGTTGTGTGATTTTTGGTTGACCTAGCGACCGAGGACTTGTGCCTCTAAGCAGGTTGAGGAATAAAGATTTATTTATTTATTATTTATAAATTGTTTATTAAATTTCACCACAAAGTGCATGAAAAAATGTTGTTTTTTTTGCTTCGTTTTTTCGATATATCTCAAAAACAGCTGAAATTATTTTGTTAAAAAAAAATTGAGCGAAACTCCTGGCGTTTTGGTCTACAAAAAAGACCCCAAAGAGTAAACATCAAAAAAATTATGTTTTACCAAATATTCATTATTTTGTAAAAATGTCTCTTAGTACATTAGTAAGTAAAAATGGGAAAGGGGGGGGGGTGTTCAAAAAATTAGAACTATCAATATAAGTCGCCAAGACACTTTGGTTGCTTTTACGAAATTTCACATACCTATGCTTTATATACGACCTTACGAAAATGACTCACTAGTCTGTGACTATGTGAAATTGACAGTGACCCAAAAGAGAGGAAAGCCAGAAATAAAAGAATACTTCCGATGGAACAATTTAAAGAGGAAAATTTGAGAAGAGAATTGCAAACAAGAGGTAATAATAGTTTTTTACTCCCTATCTGCTTCCCTATGGGGGACCTAAGTAAAGTAAGCCCTTGTTTATCCGCTTTTCAGTTAATCCGTGGTCAAATGAAGAAGAGGTGTTTTATCTCGAAACAACAAAAACTGTTGACGGATTATTTTTGTGCAAAAGAAAACTTTAAAAACTATATGTACACACCAGTGGTGGGCGGTGGCTTTTTAACCAGGAGATGCTGTCCAAAAAATAGACCTTCATTTTTTTTAATTTTAATTTATTCTTTGCTCCTTATCGATAAACGCATTATATAATTTTTTGTTATTTTTTTAAAATTGAACATTAGATTTTTTATCAATTGATATTCAAACAGAGCGGATAATCTATATTCACTTTAGCTTCTTCTGGTGATGTTTCAATTCTATCCATAGTTGAAAACTGACTGATTTGCTCTTAGAAGGCATAATGCAAATTAAATGTATTGAATCACGCATAAAAATGAATATTTACTCATCATGCTTTAAAATGCCTGAAACGCGGAGAAAAATATTTTTCAACATATGCTTTTTTCTCTATGTGTGTCTGAATTCCGATACCCACAATAGCCCAAAAACGGAAAGTCAAAAAGTTCGTTATCAATACATAAATAGTACTGATTAGATTTTAGAATATCTGGTTCAAAATAAATAAAATATTTTTTGAATTATTCTATTGACATTTTAACAGAATGTTGTATTATCCATAGTATAGCCATAAATGAACAATTTATATTTAAGTTTATTAATAATTACTAGGGCAGCTCTAGTGTACAGAGTCTTGAAAAAGTTTTCACTTTTTATTGTTTAATGTGCGGGTGAGTGATTCTTTCATTAGAATCTGATCGATGAAAATAACGACAAAGAGCGGGGATAGTATGATCTCTCTTTCTTTAGAGCTAAGGTGTATTGCGAGAATGGCAAATACATGTTCAAACCTGCCCAATTCAAGTCCAGTCCCTTCTCTTCGGTAATGCAAGGGTCTTTTCGAGATCCATAGGAGCTGCATCTTTACTGGTGCACCCCTTCTTGCATTCGATTGCATTAAAAAAAAGGCCTGTTTCAGACTTTTAGAGATTAATTTCTTAATTTCTATTATTCTAGGAATGGCCTTTTGCACTCTGACCAAAACGATACCTGTTATAGAGTGAGAGAATATTCAATTGGACATCATTAAACCAAATAGGTACTTTTGGCCAAAAATCTTTTAGTTCACGATTAATTTTTTTAATACAATTTATAGATTTCAAATGAAAGTTATGAGTCGAGTACATATAAATAAATTCACTTTTTAATCTTATAAAATCAAACTATGTTCCACAAGATAGCTGAAGTGATTAAAATAGGAATTCTGGAATTTTGCTAACTTTAAAAAGCTCCGTAAATTTTAAATTTTATATATGTTTAAATGAATTAGTTGTATAGTACCTATTTATTGAAAGATTTTTTAAAATTTTACAAATGTTCAAATATAACACGGATGAAATTACTCTTGATATTTTGGAATTTGGGGATGCGCCGCATCCACAGCATCCATGGACCGCACGCCATTGATATATATAATTATGTTTGCATCATGCACAGGACAACCTCATTGATTTCTCTTTATGAACAAACTACCATAGCTGCAAAGCATTCCTTCGGTGGGCTTCTTTCTAACCTGGACCCCCTATCACTTCAAAACTCCCTCTCCTCCATCTCCAACTACTCTCCATCCCACCGACCCTCTCCCCAACCCCGGAACTTCCCCGCCTCTGATCATACTCCACCCCAGTAAACCTACCCTCTGGACCCCGCACCACCTGAATCCCCACCGTTCCCCTGGACACCAACCCGCACTTCTGAGCCCCCATCTTTTTCTTGGACCTCACCTTCCAACACCTAGGGGACGGACATGCATAGGTAGGTAGGAAGCTATAAATAAACATAGATACAAATGCCTTTTAGTAGTATATGATAACTCTGCTACTCTTGACAAAACAAAATTGTATCAAACAAGGTCATAATTATGTTACAAGATTTAAGCCAGACAAACAAAGTTATAGTAATTGCGATACAAGATTATCAAAACTCAACTATGTTTTCATGCCTATTAATATAAATTTTGGAAATACTTTTCTAAATCGAGAGTCGCATTTTCTGTTTGTTTCAAATTCCATCTGCTGGCTTGTTTTAGGCTTAATTAAATGAAAAGCATTGCATCGATTCTTCATTTGTATGATTCACCTTTGTCAGTTGGTCGTTATTTGTTTACTTTCTGATTTGTCTATGTATTGCGCAAATATGTTAGCCTGGACCAAAACAATGATCAACTGGAGATAAAGTTTATTTATATTACTGTCAGTTTAGATTAGCGATTCAATGATGACCATAATGTATTGAAACACAATCTCACTTAAGTAAATATTAGACCAATTTGATATCGCATGAACCGATCAAATTCGCATGTATGGAAATGTAATCACCTAGTGGATCAAATTATTTAACCAGGAGCGAAATCGCAACCCATAGTTCGGATAACAGTCCTAATTAATCGCGAATCAGATGATGGTAAGCTCCAACTACCAACTAAATATGTTCTAATTGATCAGAATATCGCGTGAAAATTAATCTTTAATCTTTAATAAAGTGTCCAGGTCTAATCTTTATATCTCCTACACATTGGACTATTAGCAGCTGGAAACCACGGAAACACGTTATTTAAACACCCAAGACAATCGTTCCGTCTAAATGAAATTGATAGAGAGTTTATCTGAACACGCAGATTTATTTAATTATCAAATTCTATCGTCATAATTAAATTGGAGGAAAAAGTGAGAATCTGTTTCAAGACTCACGAGGCTCAATTTAGCTTCAATTAGAGCTCGAGTTATAACTAAAAAATTAAGACCTTATGTTTCTATTCATGTTTATTATCCTTTACCATCACGTAGTTATTTTTTAGTTATTACTCGAGTTCTAATTGAGCTAAAACAAGTGGTAATTTGAAAATCAAAGAGGAAGCTGTTTTCTATTACGTCAAGAAAATATTTTGATTTCAAAATATTTAATGGGACTTGTAAATAGGTGAAAATGGCCTTTTTCGTTATTTTGACCGATAGTATCTCAAAACTCTGACATGTTGTAAAAAATCGGGAAATTGCATGATAATCAGCGTATAAAACTCTACTGGAATCCATCATTAGGTTTACGGGGTGATATTTTTTTCGACAATATTATCTTGGGGTAGATTCGGGTTCTTAATGATTTACTTTATTTTGAGATAAATTCGGTTTCTTAATTGATTAAATATTTTTTAAGAAGCGGTAGTGAAGTGGTTTTCGACTTGCAATCTTTGTGCCTTTTTATTTTGGTCGTGACAAGAAAATATTTCTCAAATTATGGTCGCGGCTTAAAAAGGTCAAGAACCACTGATTTAGATCGTTCCACTCGAATAGGTAGCTATTAAACTGGAATTTGACACAAAAATTTGGTGCCCAATCCACATCAATCCCTCCCCCACCCTCTCTCGAAGATTTTAATTCTTTTCAATTAAACATTTGTCATTTATAGACATTTATTTCAAAATTTCGAAAATTATGTTTTCACCTTTTATATAAAATTATGAACAAATATAAATCTTTTAGAAAAACACTCTTAAAATCGTTTATTAAAAACCAAAAGTTTCGGAAGAATTTCTTCCTTTAATAATGAAAAAGAAAAAAAAGTTACCTACTTCCTCTAAGATTTAGAAAGCAAAACTAAGAAATTAAATATTTTCATAAAGACAATTATACAATTTTTTCCATTTATTAGCAGTAAAAATATTTCATTCTTATTAATTTCAGAATATATGCAACCAATTTTGTTATTTTAATTTTCGGGAGTACCTATCAAGAGTTCAACAAAACGTTTCACTGCAGAGGCGGGGGAGAAGTTTAGAGGTTGGGGAGATGGTCGGTGGGATGGGGAGTGGTTGGAAATGGAAGAGAGGGTGAGTTCAAGTGACGGGGGTCCAGGGGAGAAGCCCCTTGGCTTGCAAGAGGCCCGCCTTCGGTTCACCTCTCGGAACATTCTATTTTATCAATATAAGTAGATTTGTTAAATTTTTACTAATGATATTTGATCTAAGCTAAAAATTATCAGGATTTTTTTATATATTCCCCTAGAAATGTAAAAAGTAAACTGACCAAATATATCCTAAAATAAATTGTATCCTAATAGAGAGCTAAAAAATCAAAAAAGTATTATAATGAATTTTATATTGTATTGTTGGGTCTGGAACACTATCTGTAATGTAAACATTTCAGGAGTTATAATCAAATAATTCCATAGGAGCCGGATAATATATATATGGTATATACTAGCCTTCGGTGGGCCTCTTGTTAGCCAAGGGGCTTCGCCCACTGGACCCCCGTCGCTTGAACACTCTCTCTTCCATCTCTAACCACTCCCCCATCCCACCGACCCTCGCCCCAACCTCTGAACGTCTCCATCGCCTCTGATCACATTCCACCTAAGTAAACCTACCCCCTGGAATCCACACCCCTAGACCCCACACTCTAACCCCTGGAACCCCATCTTTCCACTGGACCCACCTCCCAATCCCTGGGGGGACATACATAGGTAGGTAGGTAGGTAGGTAGTTACAGAGGCAAGCACAAATGCTCTTTAGTAGCTCCCTGAATCCCACCCCCTGACCACATCTCCCAACCCCTGGGGGGACATACATAGTTACATACAAACATAGGTACATACAGAGACAGGCACAAATGCCCTCTAGTATTATGTGATATATATACTAGTATATAGGTATATGAAGTAAACCATTGCAGCTAGTAGGTACATATTTATATTTGATATATAGCACCATAGGCGCTGTAGTTTGAATTTTTTCAGAAGGGCTCACAAAAAATTTAACAACATAGTTGAAAAGAAAAACTTTAATAAAATGAATATATTTTTTACATATTATATTACATAACATTTATATAATAACCAGCTACGAAGCCCACCTGAGCGCAGGGCGCGCCTAGTTGTGAGCCAGCATAGGCTTATTTTTGTTCAACATTTTAATAATTATTATAAATAGTTGACTGAAATTTGTTCATAAATTCACAGCAAAACTAAGCCATATCTATTTTTAAATTTTAATCGTTCTTTAAGCCTCTGCTGACTCCCTGCTACGCACGCCCTGCGCTCGATTTGTACCCGGGCATAGGGGGCATATTGCTGGCCAATCGACATATGGTCAATAGGTAAGGGGGGCTGAGCCCCTCCACTTCAAAGGCCTGGGTGCTCAAGTCCCCAAGCCCCCTCGGACACGGCGCCTATGTATGTATACCAGTATATATATACTAGTACATGCCAGGCTCGGCGGGGAGTGGGGACAAGAAGTGCACCTGCTCCCCTCTGGGGTCGCATAAAAAATTCCACAAATTTTAGATTTTCTTTATAATTCTTTTTCTCAAGGATTTTTTAAAATGATCTTAAAAAATCTCCCTTAATTAAGGATACTTGAGTTTTTCGCAGGTAAAATCTCAGCAAAGAGAATCTCTTCAATGATCGTAATTGTATCCCGCGAGTTTTGAATTCAAACCTACAAAACATTAAGATATCTTATTAAATTATCGAATATTTAATTTAATTAATTTAAATTAACCCCGTTAATCTATTATCTAATGACATCACATCCTAGAAATATCAAATCTACAATTATATAGGTAATATTAATTTTTTTAAAATAAAAAAAAATAAGCCATTTCACTATTTTAAATTAAAATATTTTATTTATTTAAATTTTTTATAATATTTTATCGAAAATTAATAAATCACTGGATCAATTTTCTATTTTTCTTAATCGACGGGAGATGCGCTCCTTAATTTACTATAGGACGGTTATTTACAAAGTATGAATTATTTTCGAGTTATAAGCGAAAAAATTGAAAAAGTACCTAAAATTTCGAGGTTTTTCGACACCAAAAAGTTGTCCCCCACACTTTGAGGCCGCATAGCTTAGATTTGGCATACCCACAACATGCTAAACGATCTTGAAAAAATATTTTCCCGCAATTTAATGCAAGCTGAAACACCCCTATTTACTGGACTACTGGGCTAGTAGTATTTATTTTGTTCTAAATATGTACTTACTTGTTACCTAGATGGCTACTATGCTATCATGATTTTTTTCAATTCAAAAGTTTTTATTTAACTCCAATATTACTACCCTAAGTTTTCCCCAAATCTGTGTTGTGGAAATTTTTCTACGCGCCTCAAAATGAGAAAATTTCGGAGTTTTTTCAGTTTTTCTTGACTAACTCTAAAACAGCTTATCAAATCAAAAATATATTTATTAGATAAATTAAAGCTCTTTAAATTACGCGTAAAAATGATAAAAATTTAATTTGTTTAGATTCAGTAGAACTGGTACTAGCGCCTGTCAAAAAACAGCCCCCGGGATCACTTTTGAATATCCCTAAAACTCGTACTTTTTTCGATTTTTCCCCATTTTGACCATGAAGGAGCACGTTTTCGACAAAGACGACTCTATATATTTTTAAACTAGATTAAATTTGCTACAATTTAAATAAAGTTTCATTCTAAAAATCGCAGTTTTTCCTTCATAAAATAAAAACCACTCATTCTAGGAATTTGATTCCTATTTCATTCTCTAGTAAATTTTGTTGACTTGAACGTTTACTTGTACCACTTTTTTGTTTAAACTCTTAGATTTATAGATCTCAGCATTTTCCACAGAGTAGAGTTATTTATTGAAAGGTAATATATATATACAAAGTAAAAGACAAATAAATATAAATAATAATAATAATAATGTGTAGATCAGACGGTTAGCATGGCAAGGTCACTCTCTGTTTCCCAGATGGCGCACGCTTCCAGCTTGCCCCTGATATTGTGACCAACATCAGGTGTATAGAATGTATGTGATGTTAGCTTCATTACAATTTGGCGCACAAACTTGAATTATCGAATATAACACCTCTCTCTCTTAAAACGTAAGCTCCTCATAATATCCCCGATCGACTTTCATGAATATCAGACCTCAAAGAATTTTAGCTTAATTTATAATCACAACATATTTATTTTGAATTTGAATTTAAAACATAATCTTGGAAACGTAAGGGTAATCGAGTAATTCTTTGAGCTCTGCTATTATTTTCTTGTTCGACTTGTACAGTGGTTTCGTTTGGCATAGTGTTTTCCGAATGGCTTTCATCCTGTAGCTGGACTTCTGAATGGTTTTCATCTTGTTGCTGGTCTTCCGAATGGCTTCCGTCCTGTTGCTGGTTTAATGGTTCGGATTCCGGCGCTGCCGGTACATCAACAGTAGGGCCTGGAGGAACGTGGTAATTTATATTTAAATCTGAATTATTGTTTAACTCAGAATCACTCGTGGAAGGAAAAGAGCATTTTAAAATCTGATCGACATGCCTTCGCCACACCCTGCCATCATCAAGTTTTATCGTGTAATGTAATTTCCCGATTTTATTTTGAATTTTTCCAAAAACCCATTTGACTTTACCCTGATAATTTCTTGCTTGAACTCTTTCACCCTCTTGAAATTTGCGGTATTTTAAATTTCTATTAAAATCCCCCCTTTGTTCCTTTTCTGGAAAAATTAAATTTAATCGAGACCTGATTTGTCTGCCAAACATTAAATTTGAAGGTGAGTCATTTGTAACACTATGAGGCATAATTCTATATTGCAGTAATAATTTTTGTACACTATAATGTAAATTTGATATGTTGCATCGCAACTTTAATAATGAATTCTTTAAAGTTTGAACGAAACGCTCTGCCTGACCATTAGTAGCTGGATGATACGGAGCTGTAAGTTTAAAATTTATACCATTTTGTTCTAAAAATTTCTTAAATTCAAATGAAGTGAATGTTGAACCATTGTCCGTAACTAGGACTCTTGGTAGTCCAAAACTAGCAAAGATCTCTCTACAAATTTGTATTGTAGTCTTGGCCGTAATATCATTTATAATGTAAACAAAAGGGAATTTTGAAAATGAATCAACTAAAATGAAATAATATTTTCCCATGAACGGTCCCGCAAAATCCGCATGTACTCTATCGAATGGATTTTTCTGTTGGTTCCCAAATGTGCTTTTCAGCTTTAGTTGGATCGTTTTTTATTAGGTTGCAATTTTCACAATTTTTGACTTCTCTTTCTATATCTGCATCTATTCCCGGCCACCAACAAACCCCTCGAGCTAAACCTTTCATCTTGACTATACCAAAATGCCCATCATGTAACTCCTTTAATATTTTAGTACGCAACCCTTTTGGTATCACTGCTCTATGGCCACGTAATAAAATATCTTGATGTAAGCTAAATTCGTGTTGATTTATATGAAATCTATATTTTTCTGGAATTTGATTTCCAGTTCGTAATGCTTGAACTATTTTATTCAACTCGAAATCCTTTTTAGTGTGAAAAACTAGATCCTTTGAAGTTACTGGTAATGTTTCTAAGCTTTCAATTTGAAAAACATCGACTACATCGCACTCCGAAGAATATTCTTTTAGTGGCAACCGTGACAAACTGCGTTACAATGATCTTTTCTATTTTATTTGATGAAACCTTGTAAACATATTTCGTAGTGTGCATTCTCATAGCGCTATAGATTGGTAGACTTTTTGTAGGTGAAAAAATTTGAACCAACGGTCTATGGTCCGTAAAAAGTGTAAATTTGCTCCCGTACAAATATTGAATGAATTTCTTTATGCCGAAAATAATTGCGAATGCCTCTTTGTCGATTTGTGAATATTTTCTCTGCGTTTCTGAAAATGTTTGCGAAGCATATTGTATTACGCGTTCTTCGCCATTTGGATAAACATAGGATAAAATAGCTAACCCCATAGGAACTTGCATCTGTAGCTAATATAAGCGGTAATTTTGGATTGAAATGAGCTAAAAATTCTTTACTCTGAAATTTTTCTTTGGCCAGCTCGAAACTCTTTTGGCATTGTTTTGACCACACAAATTTTGCTTCCTTGCAAAGTAATTTATTTAGAGGGTATAAAATTGTACTTAAATCTTATGAATCGACCGTAATAATTTATAAATCAATAAACGCACGAACTTCTGTAACATTTGTAGGTTTAGGCATTTTGTTTATCGCGTCTATTTTACTTTCTGTTTTGTGTATTCCGTCTTTATTTATTGTATACCCACAATATTCGATTTCTTTTTTAAAAATTGACTTTTTTCTAAATTTACTTTTATATTGTATTCGTAAACGTTCAAAGACAGTTGTTAAGGTATGTAAATGTGCTTCATCTAAATAGCCCCGTTATTTTTATATCGTCTAAAAATATTGAAATTCCTGGAATCCCTGTAAAATGTTCTCCATTGTCCGTTGCCATATGGCCTTTGAGGGCCACACCATATAATAACCTGTTGCATTGGTAAAGGCCCTTATGAGTATTTAGGAGCAAATGCCTATCTTCCGGAACGACTTCTAATTGCAAGTATGCGTTCTGTAAATCTATTTTAGAAAATAAAGTGCCTCCCGCCATATTTGAAAAAGTTCATCAATTGTAGGTAATGGATGCTCGTCAATTTCAAGCGCGGAATTCATAGTGACTTTAAAGTCCCCACATAATCGAACCTTATTGTTGTTTTTCAAAACTGGTACTACTGGGGTAGCCCATTTGGATGCATTCACCTTTTCTAAAACGTTGGCCTTGACTAAATTTTCTATTTCATTTTCTACCAATATTGTTAGGGAGACCTCAATTGATGACTAAGTTTATACGGATTCACGGACGAACGGCTAATCCCTACATAAGCGGTATAAAATAAATGCGAACGCGTATTCCTTAATTATCGGTCTACCTTGGGAAAACACGAATATCCAAGATTGAGGGATTCGTTACCATAGACGTGTTTTTATAACCCTGTCCGGTACTAAAAAGGTACTTGATTGCAGATTCGAATAGTTAAAAGATAGATTAGCAAAAAACTTTCATAGATTATTATTAAAAAATAAATGTAAGGAATATTTTGTGGAAAGTTAAATTCAGAAAATAATGATTAATAATTTTTTAATTAAAATAATGAAATTATATTTTAATTAACAAAGAGTATTTATTATTTAAACAATAATGAGTAAAGTATTATAAATTCTTTATAACAAAGAGTGCAATTTGAATTAAATAATAATTGTTTTAATACATATATTATAATCAGTACTTATCTTAAAAATAAGATGAATAAATTTCCTCTGTCAATTATTGAGGTAAATTGGTAAACAGATATCAATTCAATACAGATGCTTCTTCATCACAAAAGCCAATATCTAGATGATCTCGACAGAACAGGTGGTTTAAGGTATGATCACAGCAGAGATGTTTTGAAGAGAGTGATGGCAGGAGAGGGGTAAGAAATTCCCCTGGCTTCCCTTGTCCTTGAGCATACGTCACAGATCAAGATGGCGTCGGTAGTAATGAAGTTAATTATTTTTCTTGTTAAATAAAGAAAAATATACAAGAATTACAGTTTATCCAAGTTTGGAATGAAACGTCTTGTGAAAGGTGACAATATAGTCTGATGAAGCCTGTTCCAGTTGAGCTCAGGGAATAAAATTATTTCCAGGGCCAACAAAAGTATATTCGGGGTATTTCCAACTTCGTAAAGATTTACAGCCCACTTTTTAAAAGCCGATGGCTATTTTACGGAAATCCACAATTAAATATAAAAAGAACCAATACAAATGGCCTTTAAACACATATAAAATAAAACTTGGAACAAGTAAAAAATGGCTTCTAGAGAGACTGCCCTCCAAATAGGGCTTGCTCCCAAAAGATCAACCGACCAGTTCGGTGATATGAACAAGAAAATGGCTTCGGCGAGGAGACAGACCCCCAAGTAGGGCTTGCTCCTATAATGCCGAACCAGCTAGTTCGAGAACATGATCAAGAGTGAGAAGGCTCTCTAGCGAGAGACCGAACGGTTAGAAAAAGGAATGGGAAAGCGAGTTATGTTATCTCAACTGTGATTGGTAGAGGGTTAATCTTTCAACCAATAAGAATCAATCTTTCTGTTCAAGTCGGTGATAGGGTTACTGGCTTGTGTGAGTGTAAGCAACTGTCGACATATATTTTGACCTTGAAGCGAAATAAGATATATTTTTTCTTTATTAAAATAAACAAAGTCGTTTATAAATTCAAATATTTTAAAGCGATTTGGTAATAAAAGCGATGCTTTTATTATTGAACTTTTAAACCTATGTATAAAAAATATCAAATTTAAAGTAAATATACTCTTTAAAATGAATTATTTTCAGTTAATGAAGTAAATATAAACTTATTATTTAATAAATGATTGCTTTTATAAAATAGTTATTCCTTGAAATATTCAAAGAGATAAAAAAATTAAAAATAAAATAATATAATAAAAAAGCTCAAACTTCAAATTCACTGAAGTTTGACCAGTAATAACTTGAACGGAACTCGTCGTGCTTTTATAAATACCGGGTCTGCATTTTCCTTCAATTTAAGTTTGGCTTGTAAACCTTTTATTTTTGTAATTTCCCCATTGAAAATTTCGTTATAATCCTTTAATAATTTCCCTAATTTGTCTTCAATGCTATTTATTTGTAAAGGTATGTTGAAATTGATTAATTTTAATTGTCGAATCCATTCCCTTCCCATTAATGGTGGCCTATTTAATTTTGTAATGTAAATATTTAAATGGTAATCCATGTTACTGTAATTTACTTTAACTGACGTGTACCCCACCGTATCCAAACTGGTTTCACAGTATGATACCAATTTTATATTTGTATTATAGATGGCAAGGGAGGGAAAAAGCCTATCAAACAGATTTTTACCCATCAACGTGACGACTGCGCCACTATCGATTTCGAAAATAATATCCTTACCTTCCACTTTGAGCTTCATGGAGTATTTTTCTCTAAATTTTGTGTCTTCTTCTTTGATCCTAAATATTTCCGCAACCTGATGTAAATCATTTCCTTTGGATTTCCTGCAAACCCTCTGCAAATGTCCAGCAACGCCGCACCCTCTGCAGATTGTATTTAAATCCAGGCCGCATTTGGAGGCTAAATGATTTCCGCTCCCGCACCTGAAACACTTAAAAACATTGTGTGAAGAAAAAGACTTTTTTGGAAAAACGCTTTTCTCCGCTTCGGGCTCTTCCTTCTTCTCTCTTCGCTGCACGGCTTGAACTGAAAACTCTCGTTGGCCACTCAGCTGTTCTACGTCCCTTTCGGAGAGTTCCATGCTGGTAGCTATGTCCGTCGCGTCCTTCAAGGTTAGACTTTTTGTTTCCAAAAGCCTAGCCTGTATGCGTCTTGAGCGTAAGCCAAAAACCAATTGGTTTCTAATGGCATTGTTCAAATATGCCCCAAAATTGCAATTTATGCTGAGTTTTTGCAAATTTTGGACATATTTTTGAACATGTTCATTTTCTTCTTGTTTTCTTGATTGAAAACGAAATATTTCGGCTATTTCCAACGGCTTTGGGGAATAAAATTCTTCCAGAGTTCCCACTATTTCTTCATAGCTTTTATCCTCCGGATCCGTCGGTGCAAGTTTATCACAAAGGATGTCGTAGGTTTTTAACCCCATGTAATGTAATATGAAACTTGATTTCATATCTTCCTTTGTGTTGGATAACTTGAAACTTATTTCAAGCCTTGTTACCCATCTTGACCACATTGTTGCTTCCGGATCGAAATTTTCAATCGTAAACACTTGATTTAAATTTGCCATTGTATTGATTGTATATATTTATGAAGAAGTGGGTCTTACTTGAAAAAAAAACAATTTTCTTTTTTTGTTTTGTTATTTTACATATATTGAATCTTGAGGTTACTTTTGACTGTTCTTTCTTGTGTCGTGTTCTATCCGTTATCCTCGTCGCCAGTTGTTGTGTATTTGTGTAAATAAGAACTTCAAGATTACAGAGTAGAGTTATTTATTGAAAGGTAATATATATATACAAAGTAAAAGACAAATAAATATAAATAATAATAATCATAATGTGTAGATCAGACGGTTAGCATGGCAAGGTCACTCTCCGTTTTCCAGATGGCGCACGCTTCAGCTTGCCCTGATATTGTGACCAACATCAGGTGTATAGAATGTATGTGATGTTAGCTTCATTACAATTTGGCGCACAAACTTGAATTATCGAATATAACAA
>JALMQS010000899.1:214614-225883 GCA_024734495.1 Forficula auricularia
TCAATTTTTATTTGTGAAACACAACCAATTCCAATCCCTTATAATTATAACTGAAATATTTTGATGTCTGCTATTTGGTATCATGAATAAAACACTGCTTAAGCCATTACAATTTTAATGTTGATAAATAATTTTCAAACATGATTTTTTTCTGATGTTAGATAGTTTGTTTGAATTTCGTTACTCAAGAACGGAAGCTTGTTCAAAATTTGTTCTAGAATCATATTGTAACTATATTATTTTAAAATGAAGTTAAAGGAGGCAATAAAAGAGTGTCTTCTGCTGGAAAAATTTAAATTCATTTATAAAGAGATATAGTTTCGAGAACTTTGTACAAGTGTAAAAATAGGTCAAGTTTGATTAATAAAAACAGTTTACCAAAAATAGTACTGAGATCTAATGTGCTGCAAAGTTCAAAATCATAAATTTATTAAATGAGTCGAGAATATCAATTAAAACGCATGTTTTCATTTTTACATGTCTATCTATATTAATTCATTTCACATTTTTAGTTGAAATTATTTTCCTAAAACTTGAGGATTATGTCTATTATCTTAAAATCTATTATCTTAAAAAAAATGGTACCTGCTTTTGTGAAGAGGGGTTCTTTGTTTGTTGGCCTGACCATTTTAACCCTTTTCATTATTATTTATATATATATAGATAGATATGTCTATTATCTTAAAAAAAAATGCTACCTACTTTTGTGAAGAGGGGTTCTTTGTTTGTTGGCCTCGATCCATTTTAACCCTTTTCATTATTTATTGACCCTTATAGTATCTTTGAATAAAAGTGAAAAATGAAATTGATTTTAATTGATGATACTATATCAGGTGCATCCGCGGGAGTGTGATAAATATGTGTTCAAAATTTCATCTCAATCGGATAAACGGTGTCGAAGTCCATTAAAGCCAACCAACACAGATTGATTTTTATATATATAGATATGTCTATAATCTTAAAAAAAAAATTCTTCTGCTTTTCTGAAGAGTGGTTCTTTGTTTGTTGGACTGGCCATTTTAACCCTTTTCATTATTTCTTGACCCTTTTAGGAGCTTTGAATAAAATTTACGGCCGTTGAATAAAAGTGAAAAATGAAATTGATTTTAAATTGATGATACTATATCAGGTGCATCCGCGGGAGTGTGATAAATATGTGTTCAAAATTTCATCTCAATCGGATAAACGGTGTCGAAGTCCATTAATGCCAACCAACACAGATTGATTTTTATATATAGAGATAGATATATTTAAGCCCACCTGAGTGCAGGGCGCGCCTAGTTGAGAGCCAGCAAAGGCTTATTTTTAGCCGACTTCAAAAAAGGAGGAGGTTCTGAAGATATAAACAATGACGAAATAACGTAAATCTCCAATTCTTATGACCAAATAATCGAAATTATAATAAATAAAATCTTTTATAATAAAAATCTTAAAACATTCATTTAAAACCTGCAAACGTTTCGAGAGAATTTCTATATTTATAGAATATGAATTTTATTATCACTTTCTGATTCATTCGCCCGAAGCTTTCTCTTACGAGATGCATGCAAGTTATAATATTAAGTCACTATTAATAACATCACTAAAAAGAGAAAAAATAAAAATAATTTTTTATAAAAAAATAAAACCGACTTAATTTTTTTTTTTATTTAATGTCTCCGGGAACAAAGCCCATTTAGACAGCACATAAGTAAATTGTTAGTAGGGTTAGTGAGGGAGCCGAGTTTTTAGCCGGTAGAAATTTTTATTTGCCAGCCAGGATCGAACCCCGGCCTTCCACTCAAACATCTTCATAATCGATCGATGCCGAAGCGAGGCCAGTGCGTTAGCCGACTGAGCTAACCCGACTCCCCCGTATTGAATGCAACAATAAAATAATAATAACTTAAAAATCAAATAAAATATAATAAAGGGTATAAAATAATTATTATCTTATTTAGTTACAACTGAACTACGAAATATTAACATGAAATTACTTCTTGAAGTCGGTCCCAAACATACATATACATTTTATGAATCGCACTCGACGGATCTTACTTAGTACGTTTGGCAGGTACGCTCGCTTATAGGTATAGTTTGTTTGGCACCGACTTCAAAAAATAATTTCATGTTAATATTTCGTCGTTTAGTTGTAACTAAATAAGATAATAATTATTTTATACCTTTTAGTGTATTTTATTTTATTTTTAAGTTATTTTTATTTCATTTGTTGCATTTAATTTTTTTGAAGTCGGTTTTATTTTTTTTTATGAAAATTATTTTTTGTTTAACATTTTAACAATTATTATAAATTGATGACTGTAATTTGTTCATAAATTCACAGCAAAACTAAGCCATATCTATTTTTAAATTTTAATCGTTCTTTAAGCCTCTGCTGACTCTGCTACGCTACGCCCTGCGCTCGATTTGTACCCGGGCATAGGGGGGCATATTACTGGCCAATCGACATATGGTCCATGAGTAAGGGGGGGACTGAGGCCCTCCACTTCAAAATCCGAGGGGCTCAAGCACCCGAAACCCCTCGGACCTGGCTCCTATTTATGTATATCAGTATAATATATACTAGTACATTGCCTTCGGAAGGGAGTGGGGGTCAAGAAGGTGCACCTGCTCCCCTCTATGGTCGCATACAAAATTCCACAAATTTTAGATTTTTTTTTTATAATCTTTTTCTCAAGGATTTTTTAAATCATCTTAAAAAATCTCCCGTAATTAAGGATACTTGAGTTTTTCGCAGGTTAAATCTCAGCAGAAGAGAATCTCTTCAATGATCGCAATGTATCCCGCGAGTTTGACTCCAAACCTACAAAATAATTAAGATATCTTTATAAATTATCGAATATTTAATTTAATTAATTTAAATTAACCCCTTTAATCTATTATCCAATGACATCACATCCTACAAATATCAAATCTACTATTATATAATTTTAAATTTTTTTTTAAATAAAAAAAAATAATCCATTTCACAATTTTAAATTAAAAATATTTAATTTATTTTAATTTTTTATAATATTTTATCGAAAATTAATCAATCATTTGACCTTTGAAAAGTTACCTAGTCTTAGCGATTTCAGAACGTTCCTCCCTTTTAATTCGGTCAAGCCATCTTAATGATAAGTAAGTAAGAATTCTTTGTATTTTTTTACATTTTTAAAGATTTAATCTAATGAATTTCAATATTTTGATACTTTAAGTACTAAAAACCATTTTTAGTTGAAAATAAGGGAAAAAATTTATAGATTTTACTTTAAAATTTCAAGAGACAGATAGCTTGTATTTTCTTTCTATCATGGACTAATTTCTTATACTCTTATTCTTATTTCCTATTAGTTTCCTAGAGAAGCAATATATATTTAATTAAAGTAATAAATAAGTTCATAGTAAATGACATAATTGAAAATTAAAGAAAATTTTTTATTTGTTTTTATTTTAAAATTTCAAAATTATATCTTATAGATAACCCGATGATCAGGCATCCATCTTTGAAAATTTTTAAAATCATGTCAAAAATTTACTAAGCCTCTATTCGTAAATATTCTTATTTTTTATCCTCTCTATTTTTTAGATTAATTAAAAAATTTAAACAATAAAAAGTTAATCGACAAACACCGTTTTTTTTTGTCAATCTCTTACTATGGACCAATTAGTGATCTATAATTACAAGTGCTCGGCGGATCTCTTAAATAAGTATGCCACTGCCATTCAGGTGAGCTTAAACAAACATTTAGTTTAGATATACTTGATCTCTTTGGAATTAAATTGTTTTAATTTTTTTCAGAGTGTCTGGGAGGCTTCCAAGCCCGGAAAGAGCTTTTTACACTTATCGATCGTAAGAATAATTACTATCTCATAAACCCATATAACCAATGCAAAAAATCATGTCAAATCATTCTTAATTTTCTTAACGTCAAATTTTTATCAAAAAGATGATACTTTTGACATTAATATAAATTTACAAATGGTTAAAAATGCATTCCTTCACGTTACTAAATGAGCTGAAGTGTTCTGGTTTGGCCATCCACTTGACTTTATCATATAATCTGGCCCCTCACTTACATTATTATTTAATACATTTATAATCATGTAGGGGAGGGGGGTTAGTTTTTGCATTTTTAGACTCCTAGGGGCACACTGATTATGTATACAAAATTTGGTTGAGTTTGGTAAATGGCCAAGATTTTCATTTTTTAACCTCCACCCCCCCCCATTTTGGGCGGTTAGATTTTGCATTTTTAGACTTCTGGTGTCCACTGATTATGTATACAAAATTTGGTTGAGTTTGCTCAAACGACCTAGATTTTTAATTTTTAACCTCCCCCCTCCACCCCCCTTAATTTTGGGTCTATATGCACCAAAATCTAATCACCTCTTAATCTCAATGGACCAAATCTACGTGTTAAATTTGGTTTCGATATTCATACTAGTTTTTGAGCTAGCTCGTCCACAAATATTTGGTAACGCACAGACTAACTAACTAACTAGCTAACAACCAGACAACCAGACAGACTAACAGACATTTATCTCAAAAAATAATTTTTTTGATGTTCACTTATTAGAACTTTTTGTAGAGCGAAATGCCATGGTTTCGTTCAATTTTTTTAATCGAAATAGTTTGAGCCGTTCTTGAGATATTTCGAAAAAAAACAACACTTTTTTCATGCACGATTACAATACTTGACCATACTCTGTATGGTAAAGTAAAAAGTTCCCTTATTTAATGACATTTCGCAATATCTGATGAAAATTTGTTCGTTTTCGTTCTTATTGCCACAGAAAGAAGAACAATGGATCGGCAAATCTAAGCATAACAATCTTTTATTCTTGAATTTTAATTTCTGTTTCTAAAATTAAAATTAATTATTTACAACAATTAGAAAATTAGATTAAGAACCAATTGAAATTATTTAATTTATTTTAGGAAAAAGTAGAAGACTGGGTTATTTAAATCTACGATGTAATGATGGCTTCTTGAAACTCAGAAAATCAGCTCTCCGTATCGAGGAATGAAGGAATGTTCAAAAATATTAATGGAATGGAAAACTACAAGAGATAAGGAGAAAAATTTCAATCACAATTTACTTATTACCAACATCATCAGTACATGAAAATTTTAATTTTAAATGACGATCATGTCATTAAAATATTGGACACGTATGTCTTTTTAAAAAAGTAAAAACACCCCTTTGTCAGTAATGCACTAAAAAGTACAAAATAATGTAATAAACTTTTTTATGTCCCATAACTAATTCAAAAAGCGAGTGAAACCTTGTCGAAATTAATTAAAAATACATATTATTTTGTACTTTTTAGTGCATTACTGACAAAAGGGTGTTTTTTTTTTAGATTTTTTAAACTATAATTCAAAAGAAAAAAATTCAATATATTAAATAACCTATCGATTAATATTGAAGTTTTTATTCAATAATCTTATTATTTTTAAATTATATAATATTATATATAAATACTTTATTAATAAATTAAAGTTATTTTATACTATTATTTAATAAACTATAGGTTGATTTAATAACTAAAAAAAACTTTTAAATTGAACACTATTTCGAAACTACAAAACTTAAAAGCAAAGGTTGCAAAGGTAATCTAACTAGGTAAGGACTAAATTCATTAAAATATAAGATTACAAAACTCCTACAAACATTGGCGTAGTTAGAGAGATTTCCCAGGGGGGGGGGGGGCTGATTAGCCACCACAAGTTTTCAATTTCGATAATCCGATTAGAGATCAATTAACTTTTAGTAGAATTGTAAAATTATTTTTCGAGTAATGAAATAATATAATGGAAAATACATAAATGAATCCTAGTAATAATGCCGTTTTGATTTTTCTAGGGGGGGGGGCAATGAGTTTTGTAGTGGGGCACTGCCTCCTTTCCCCTCCTAACTACGCCCATGCTTACAAATTGTAAAATAAAGTAAATTTTATCATTAAATGCATTTAATCTTGTTCTAGGATCGCATCATATGTTATAAACAGAAAAATTGGGGGAAAAAAATGTTGTTCGATTTGCTGCAGGAAAAATTCGACAGGGGTCACACCCTTGATGATGTTACAAAAGCGGCCATAACAATACAGGTACATTTCAAATGTTGACATTAAGATACTCATATTTTCACTTGTAGATCTTTCTCTTTCTTATTTAAAAAACCACCCCATGATAAGCCAATGGAGAAATTGGATGTTTGTGATTCAAATACACTAAACAGTGATTTTATCATTAATCTGCATCCCTCGTATACTTTTATATAATAAATAAGAGGTTTCAACTAATATTGAAGTCGCCTGATTTTTAAATATTTAATAGCTGATCATTCATTCGCTGATTATTTTGAAAACTTTTCTAAAATAGCTGAAAGAATTTTGGAATTTTTTGGAAATTTGCTTTAAGGTTTGCAGAGAAGTCATGGAAATCGGATTGTAAAATAATATTTATTGTGAAACATTAAACACACATTAATTACACAGTAATTTTTTCATTAACATTTTATTGCATTATTTATATCAATTTAAATATTTTGAAGAGACAAAATATTTAGTGATTTTTAAATGGTTAACACCAAAAAATAACGAAAATATTGTAATGCAGATTTTGGCCGAATTTTTCAAAAATAAAACAGGTTTCCCTATCTACCCTAACAGGCGCTTATGCTAGCCACGACCAAGCTTGTTATGTTTATTTTGGCCGCTAGTTAAGCTGAAACGGCCAACCTGCTTTGTTTATGATGTAAATTAAAGATCAAATTCAAAAAGCTTCTTATAGTAAATATTGTAAAAATGTTACTTCATTACATACTAGCTGCGAAGCCCGCCTTCTGCGGGAATCTTGCTAGCCAGGGAGTTTCGTCCCCTGGGATGTCCCCTTGAGTTGAATCCCTGTCCATTCCATCAACCCTATAAATGCTCTCTAGAAACCACCTCAGATTCATACCAGACACTTTCTCCAGATTAAACATCAACACTAGAATCCGAGCTGTTTGAAGAAAATACCATTTTTGAAGGGGAGGCGGACTTTCCCCAGCTAGAACACGCCCTTACCACACAGACTGAAAATTCCGAGCCAAGTGCGAGCTCACCTCTTAAATTCCAGCAGAAAGAGTTTTAGACATAAAAAGGTGAAGAGTCACTAATTTGAAAACAATTAAGGGATAGGAAGTATCAAAATATCCATGATAAACATAACTGATTTAGAAAATAATCAAGGGTAAAAAATACCTACTAAATTAGTGTGATGGGCGTGAATTTTATTAGACCACGTTGACGTCTGCTGTTTTTGTTTTTTTGCTCAGGGGCACAAACCAATTACATAGCTCTCCCAATAGGAAAATTTTCACCAATGCAAAAGTTTCGTACCAATTTTAAAATAAAATTAAGACTTGGAGCTCAAACTTGCACTACCCCAAGGCGCACACTTACCCAAACTTGTGTTACCTTATAAAGATATTAGAAAAATATCAAGTAGTTGTTTTGGATTTCAACCAAAATCTAATAAGCCCTTTATCTGAGTTTTTTATGGCCTCGGATACGAGCTCATTTAGCCAGAAAATATACATTTTTGTGATAATTAATTACAAATATTTCGTCTGTAGGTTATATGTACATGATTGTAGAAACAAGTTGATTAAATCACAACAGTGTGTGAAGCATATTAAATATCAATATAAATAAACAACTAAATTTAATATTTCTTATCAAATTGTTTTAGTTTTTGTCGTAGAAACTTCGAGAGTGTATATGAAATTTACCCATTCACAAACTAACGAACTCTTTTAAGATTGACTTTTTAGTTGTTGAGTATGTTAAAATAAATAACAATTCACTATGCTCTAGGTTTCACTAACAATTATTTTATGTTTTTTTACTAAATTGATTTTTTTAGAGGTGGTTTCGAAATTTAGAAACCCAATCAGTAGATGTCTACTACCAGGGAAACATGGTAATCGAAGAGTCATCCGAGGAGCAAGAAGGGATGATGATGGTAGACACCAGTGACAGCTCAGAAGACGAACAGCTCCCTGTGAATTTTCAACTGTAAGTATCAAGTTATACTTGACCCTTTGGTGGATAAGTCGATGAAGTGAAGAATTTTTTCGGATTGGACTACTCAGGGTAAAATAGGAAAATGTTAACAAATTTTCTAGTTTTTTCCATGACATTTAATTCTTAAATTGTCCACTCATAGTACAAATTCTCCGACTCCACTTCTATTTTTTATAAATACTCTCAGTACTTTTGTTCAATGACATGCAGTCTCAAAAAGTCTATAAAGTTTAGGGAAAGCGGTGTTGGTTTATAGTGAAACATATTACAGAGGAATTATTATTTAACGGGTTATAGTGGTGTTTCACAAAGAGGAAATAAAATTAAAAAAATTAAAAAATCTTTTAAATTATTTCGGAGATTTTTTATTTATCTCTATACATATTTCACATCACTTTCAAACCACTAAATCAACAATAATTGATCTATTAATAAACCAAATCTAACCGAAATTCATTCATTCCTTACTAAACATTTGTTCTACTGTTCTCATCTTCGAATTAACCTTGCAAATCCGCTTCTTGTGTCTAAATTTATATATTCTAAAACCCTTAAACAAATTCCTTTAACAGGTATTCCCAGAATTCTATACAAATAAATTTCGAACTAAGACATCCTATTTGAAATGTACCTGACCTTGTCCAGACAATTCGTTCAATAACCCTTTTTCTACCTTCCACATACCTTTAAATTCAACCACTCAATTCTTTCAACTCCCATTGGCTCACCCCCTCCACTCGCCCTGTACTATAATAACATCGATACAATGTAAAATTTTTATATTCAGTGTTCTGTTTAACCTCCTGATGAAGGGTTCATAGCCCGAAATATGTATAGAGATAAATAAAAATCTCCAAAATAATTTACAAGATGTTTTTAATTTTTTAATTTTATTTCCTCTTTGTGAAACACTACCATAACCCGTTAAATAATAATTCCTTCAAAAAGTCTAATTTTCAAACAAAATAAAAAAAGCTTCGCGGTTTAACTATTCAGAAATTCCTTCTGTTTTCATCTTCTACGTTCTTCAACCTTCAATCATTAAAAGGCTGTATCCACAGGTACCTCGACTATAACTCACCTCTGACATTCACTCATTTTCTTTCTACTATAATGGGCGAGTCAACCTGACTTTTAGGTTAAAGTTTTGATGTTTCTAAAACATCACTTAAAACAAAACTTAAAATCCACATGACCTTATATACACCCCCTCTATTATTTATTAACATTTAATGAAATAATTTATAATCATTTACGAGATGAATCTCTCACTTAAATTTGGGCAAATAAGCAATTAATCATATTTTCATTTAAATAAAAATAGTTTCAGTTGTCTCTAAAATATTTTTTAAACTTATGTTTCATTTTATACTGTGAAACCTGAAACATCAATTAACTTTAATTGATTAATGCTTCACTACACACCCACACCACATTCCCTTTAAGATCGTTCCCTAATATAGCTCAGATGCAGTTCGCTCTTTACCCTACTCTCGCATGCGCAGAAAGGTAAAAATATTTTCCCTGCGTCGTTTCTCGGATCTGTCAACATTACATTCTTACCGACGCTAAAAGACAAAGAATAAAAAAACAAAAAAATACTTCATGAAACTGCTCAATGCGAAATTCCAGATGCGAACAGTATAGTTATGCTGAGAGAATTAGATAAACATTTCAAAATGCACCAGCTGTAGAAGTTTTTTAGATATGAAAAAATTGAGTGATTTTAGTGCGACGTTCAAAATCGCCATCTTTCACTTGCCATGCCATGAGAGAAGAAAATGAAAACCATCAAAATTACCAAACTTTTAACATTGTTCATTCAGAACGAATACCGCTTGTTACAATTATTTTAACAGAATCATATTTGTTATATCTTCCGCTAATGATTCTCAGTTTTTCAAAATAATTTCAAGAATATTACGTATTGTTATTTAATGAAACAGTAGCTTTAAGATCAATTGTAATAGGGTTCGCGTGTTAAATATGAAAATTTCAATGTTCAATATTTAAAAATTTAGTGCCTGAAGGACAATTGAAAAAATTTTCCGTATAAATGTGTGTATTCAAAGTTTTCAAAGGATTGCGAGAAAATCGATTTATTAGTCCTTAAGTAACCTGACTTTAAGATGTTAAATATTCTTGTCATAAACTTTTTCATAATTTTTATTTTTATTATTTTATTCATATTTGTAATAATAATCATTTTATTTTCTAGAGAAGCGACTTCAAGTTCTTCGGATGATCTTATAATTGAGATACCTTCTCCAACACATAAATATGGATTGGAACATAGGAGGGCGCCAAAGATTCACCCGATAATAGGTATACGATCGATAATCTCCTTAACGATGACCTAGGTCCTCAAATCGGAGCAAGTCCTCGAAAAGTACATCTTTCCGCTGCTCTAGATATACGGTTGTCATCAAGGATAGTGACACGATGGAGACGTTCGAAGTCGACTCCGAAACTAAACCTAAACCAAGAATTTCGTTCGAACCACCACTAGTGAATCAGGATCTAGAAGACCTTGCTTACGAATTTTATAACAAACAAATCGTATAGAACTGAGCTGGCTAATATATAAAGTTTGTAGTTAACCAAATTTAATATTTTTGTTTCACTTTAACATATTGAGTAAAAATACTATCCCATATTTTCTGTTATATTTCGTATTAAAAAATTTCTACTACTATTATAATCGCTTGATAGTAAAAATACTATGCCATATTTTTAATTCTATTTCGTATTAAAAATGTTCTAATAATTTATTTGTTCTTTTTATTTTAATCTCTAAAGACAGAATCAATTTTATGTTATCTAGACACACGTCAGTGTGTCATCCAAGTTCGGAAAAACGGGCGACGCACCTGCCATGTGTATATTTACACGAAACATTCCGAGCTAATTTTAGCCACCCATAACTCAAAAACCATTACACCTACACACTTGAAATTTTTCATATCTAATAAGGTCCACTGGAACACTTTGAATCCTAAATTTCATGAATAAACCAATAATCTTGAGCTATTAAGATCTGAAAAGTGCCATTTTTAACACTGGCTGACTGACATATCAAAAATCTAAAGTACTTCCGCTGATCCTAGAATGCTGAAATTTGGTATACTGGTAGAGTTTGGGCTTCAATTAAATGGAAAAATCGAAAAAGCAAAACACTCTCTCTTTTCAGGACCTAAAATGAAGGGGTGAAATT
>JALMQS010000899.1:227117-339271 GCA_024734495.1 Forficula auricularia
GACGAAGCCATTTCGAAGTTGGTGCCAAACATATACCTTTTATGAATCGCACTCGACGGATCTTACTTAGTACGTTTGGCGGGTACGCTCGCTATAGGTATAGTTTTGTTTGGCACCGACTTTAAAAGTAATTTCGTGTTAATATTTCGTCGTTTAGTTGTAACTAAATAAGATAATAATTATTTTATACCTTTTAGTGTATTTTTATATTTGTTTTATTTAATTTTTTGAAGTCGGTTTTTATTTTTTCTTAAAATTTTTATTAGAAAACCCACCTTCACTGACACGATTATCCCTTTTCTTCTAACCACTCGACAAATACTAAATTTAGCTTTTTATTCCATGATCAATAGACTAATCTTAACCCTCTTAACAATACAAACTTTAATAATGAACTCGATACCATTTATAATATAGCATATAATAATGGATATAGTAGGGAAATTATTAAAAAATTAGTTTCATCGTACCAATAAAAAACACACGCTTTCGCAATTACATTCTCTCACAATTGAATCTGAAAAATCTATAAAAGAACTTTATTTCTAAACATATAACCTATCCAATAACAAATATTCTCCGGAAGCATGGAATCAGCCCAGCCCTTATAATATAAATAATTTATCCCTCTCAATTAATAAATAACAAACTAGACAAAATGAATAAATCTTGTGTATACAAATTAAATTGCAAAATGATTGTGATGCAATTTATATTGGACAAACTGGACGATCTTTCAAAAACGGCATAAAGAACACGTAGCTTCCTCAGACAATTAATAAGAAATCAACCCACAAATTCAGATTCTACTTCCGCATTTTATCAATCATCTATATTCTCTAGATCACTCACCATCACCTACCAATCCTACCTCTATTCATTTCGAAAGAAAAGGATTAAGATTGGATTTTCTTGAATCCATGGACTACCGTACAGTACTATTTTAATATTTCCTCCTTAGAATACTCATCCCCCACTTATCGTCCCACACTT
The DNA here is from genome assembly GCA_024734495.1 of Forficula auricularia. NCBI lineage: Eukaryota > Metazoa > Arthropoda > Insecta > Dermaptera > Forficulidae > Forficula > Forficula auricularia. The sequence goes on from JALMQS010000899.1 coordinate 228,111, forward strand.
ATTTATTGCCACCCTGATAAACCAATTTCTACCTACTCAGGCGATCGTTCCCAGGCTGGGAACCACTGATCTAGACACTCGTCATGTGTTAGCCAAGTACGGAATAAAAATTTTTAAGAAAAAAATAAAAACCGACTTCAAAAATTAAATGCAACAAATATAAAAATACACTAAAAGGTATAAAATAATTAGACATCTTATTTAGTTACAATCAAACGACGAAATATTAACACGAAATTACTTTTAAAGTCGGTGCCAAACAAACTATACCTATAAAGGAGCGTACCTGCCAAACGTACTAAGTAAGATCCGTCGAGTGCGATTCATAAAAGGTATATGTTTGGCACCAACTTCAAAAAGTAATTTCGTGTTAATATTTCGTCGTTTAGTTGTAACTAAATAAGATAATAATTATTTTATACCTTTTAGTGTATTTTTATATTTGTTGCATTTCATTTTTGAAGTCGGTTTTTATTTTTTCTTAAAATTTTTTTATTTTTCTCTTTTTAGTGATGTTATTAATAGTGATTATATCGTCAGAACTTGACCAAATTAATATGACACCATCCCTAAGACACCCCCTTTCGATAAAAAAAGAAACCATCGAAATCGGTTCATAAACAAAGAAGTTAGCATTTTAAATAAACCTAATAAAAAAGGTCTAATACCTATGAAAAAATCGGAAAAAATGGGACCAATCGGAAGCTAGACTGGACCCAATGCAAAAAATTTTCAAAATCGGTTGACAATTGGCGGAGATATGAGGTAACATAGGCACAAAAAAAAAAAATTCAATCGAATACTCCTCCTTTTTTGAAGTCGGTTAAAAACGGGCGACGCATCGGCCATCTGTATATTTACACGAACCATTTCGAGGTACTTTCGACTCCCCCCGCCATAACTCAAAAACTATAAGACCTACACACTTGAAATTTTTCATGTCTAATAAGGCCTACTGGAACACCTAGAATCCCAAATTTCATGAATAAAACTATTATAGTTATTGAGTTATTAATGTCTGAAAAGTTCCATTTTTAACACTCATTGACAGACTGACTCACATATCAAAAACCTAAAGTACTTCGGCTGATCCTAGAATGCTGGAATTTGGCATACTGGTAGAGTTTGGGCTAAAATTAAAGGAAAAATCGAAAAAGTGAAACATTCCCTCTTTCAGGACCTTAAATGAAGGGGTGAATATTATTATAGGCATAATTAACATATAGTGAAAATACAATCAAACTGAAATTTGTCATACTGGTAAAGCTTGGCACATTAATAAAGGTGAAAATTGACAAACCGAAACTTTCCTTTCTTCGGGGTCAGAAATGAAGCGGTGAAATTAATGAAAAACCGACCGGGTTTTTAACAGATATTTTATGAGAAATATTTAATAATGATTAATATAAATGTTTAAATCTAATTATTTAGATAAATTAAAGGATAAACATTTTCAAAAATTAATGATTTCTGACCAAAAACATAAATGTTAAAAAATAACATGTATGTATAAAAGTACTGTGTTTTTTTTAGAGAGATTATTATAAGTATTATTTTGTCCTTTCCGTTGTTTTTAATTCTCTATATTTGGAAGCTTTAAAAGTGGTATGATGTTGATATTTTGACGAAAAATTAAATATGTCATATTTTAGGGCTAAGAGTGTTCCTCAGAAATAAATATAAGTGCTCTAGGGATCCTCGTTCTACAAAAGGTTGAAACACTGCTATATGGAAAAAATGCAACTAATATAGGATAATGAAAAGCATGCTAAGATTATGAAACATTTCTTAAATGAAAACGAAAAGTTAGAAAAAGATAGAAGTTCAGGAGATGCCGTAGTTCCAATGGAAATGACTGGTGAAGGATCGAATATTGGTACAAGGGAAGAGCTTCCAAATAACTTAAGTATATTAAAATATTAAAAAAAAAAACATAAATATCATTTCTATTTAATGATTAATAAAATTAAATACAAACCTTAGAAATTTAATAGAAATTCAATCTCATTTATTCACTTTTTAGCTCTCTCTGAGATCGTAGCGAGTCTTGAAAAAATTATCACTTTTTATTCTAATTCGAATTAATTAATAAATTAATTTACTTAAGGAACAATCATAGATTTTAGAGAAAATATTTTTACATTGCATATCAGAGAGATTTGTCCCCTTAGGAATCGAACCCAAGCGCTAACTAGCTTGCTAACGGCCCGCTAGCCAAACCTTTAATCTCTCTCTGACATGTAACATATATTATAAGAAATATAGCTAAAGAATTTTCACTCCCTTCAACCAAAAGGAAAAGAGAAACATTAATGCTAAATTGAAAAAAGTTTTCAGTGTCGAGTCCTTTAATTCAATAATGAATGCAAAGATTTAAGCATTTTTTCGAAAAATGATTGAAATTTTTTCAAAAATCAACCCAGACTTATACTATTAATAAATGAATTTACTTAAGAACCAATCATAGATTTTAGAGAAAAAATATTTTTACATTGCATATCAGCAGGGCCGGATAAAGGACCAGGGGACTTTCCTGGGCGCCAATTTTGAGGGGCGCCGAATTAAATATTTTTTTACCTTCATAATATTTTTAGAATTTATAAATTAATATTGATAATTTTTACATGAGACAATGTTGACTAGATAACTAGAAAAATGTTTGGTAGACTCGAGAGAGCTAGCTGAATTAGTAGGTGTTGAACCGATATATTGGGAATCGGATTAGCCGAGAGCTTAAAGACACTAGCCTTCTAAGCAGGAGTCCCGGGTTCGAGTCCGAGTCCCTGCATTGATATTTGACCGGCTATAATCTGATTCCTAGTCACCAATCCGTCTGGCAAGCCTGCTGACTTAATGCCAACCTCCTTTCATTTGATGGAAGAGGCCTATATTCAGCAGTGGATTGTCGCTATCGACAGGCTGATGATGAACCGATATTTATACAAAAACGCATCCGCCGTATAAAGAGACAGCATGAATATGAAGCTATTGATGATATTGTTCTTGATGGGAAAGAACATTTAAAAAAAATATATTCAACGTATTATTAGACCAAATTACGTGTTTTTTGAAAGTACGTTTTGAACAAACGATTTTCTGAATAATTGGTGATTTTTGTGTAATTTATAAAATGACTTAAATAAAGATGAATTGCGCAAATGTTGCATGAATTTACATTTACTTTTAAAAGATCAACACAAATTTGATATTGACGGTACTGAATTAATGAATGAAATTATATCATTCAAAAATCTAATTATTGAGAATGTTAACAGTCCTTTAGAAATTCTTAATTTTTTTAAAATTACCGACTCATATGCATACAATTATTCCTAATTTGTGAACAACTTTAAGGATATTGTTAACAATTGCTGTAACCTTTGCAGCTTGCGAACGTAGTTTCAGTAATTTGAAACCTATTAAAACATATTTAAGATCAACGATGACAAATGAAAGATTGAATAGCTTGGCAATTTTGTCAATCTAAAATGAAACATAAAAAAGTTTGCTGATTTAAAAGGAAGAAAAAAAATATTTTTTCAATTTTTTTCTGTGATACATATTTACTTTGATTGGCATACCTACATTTTATTTCTTTTTTGAGATTATAATTTTAGTTTGTATTATTTTTTAAATAAATATATTTTTTATATTATTCTTTATTAATTTTGATTAAAATTTTCCTTTTTTTTGCTATTTTTTTTTTAATTTTTTGCAAATTTGTATATCGTTGTATAAAATGGTGCCAAATTTTGTTTTCCTGTGGCGATCAAACCCCTAGAACCGGCCCTGCATATCAGAGAGATTCGTCCCCTTAATTAATTAATCAATTGTCATTTTTTCAAAAGACCGTCTTTCACCGCAAATTTATTTGGCCCTGGAAGGATTCCGACTTCGACCAAAGATTTTCGACATATTATATAGCCCATTCAGTTGCACAATAGATTGTTTGTTTCTCTCTCTCTCTCTTTTCTACTCATCATAAAGTTTTTTAATCTCGTAAGGATTTACGATCTAAAACTCTTTCTAATATATTCTCGATTTGAACTCTCATCCATCATGTCACTGGAGTGGAGCTTGGGTATATTTTACAAATTTCACCATGCTACATCTTTATGATTAAATTTATTCTATGCAAAGATACAGACTATTATACTCTTTTGTCACGCCTCCTGACTTCACTAGTAACTTTTTAGGGTTCCGTTCAAAAGTAAAACAAGACCCTATTAGTATCCTTACAATATCTGCCTGTCTATCAGTGCGTCAGAGCATTGTAGCTAAATAAAATACAAACTTGAAATTTACAACCTAATATATTATATTAATTTTTCCCGAAATGAAAAATCATATTGAAATTTTCATCGAATAATTATTTCGAGAAGCTTCAAATTTTTTGTAGTGCAGAAAATAATAAAAAAAATTTTATCAAGAGTCTTGAAATATCCCTGTAAAGATATCTTTAATAAGAATTGGATTAATTTTTTTTTTAACTTATGATGATAGTGTGAGAAAGCCCAAATTGGTAATTTTTAGATACCTGTCACCATTTAAAAATGGCTTAACTTAAAATTATAAAAAAATTCCATATTCATTCATTCTCTACTTATCATCGGAAAAATGAGAACAAATTTGTTTATATCAAGTATTTTGGAACATATAAGGTAGGTAATCCTCAGCATACGAATCCGACTCGCACTTGACGGGCTTATTAATAACTTTATGGAGTTAGGTGTTGGTTCAAGGTGAACATTTTAATATAATTTAAAAACTTGAGCAAGATGCGAAGTAGATTTCACAAAAAAGAAATAAAACAAAATTGAGTTTTGAATTCGATATATTTCGGGGGTGAGCCCATCATCAGGAGTCAAAGTAAACTGATTATACAATGGAAAAATAATTTTACAAATAACAATTTTTTATTTTTTTTTAAATGTATGTGGTGAGGGGAAAGTATGTTGAAGAAGAGAAGGTGTTCTACGAATTAATATTCTCAACAAATGTAAAAATTGAGTTTTTAACCAGCTGAAGGGAAACTATACTTGTTATTATAAGAAGGAATGGGAAAGTACCGGAAAGGGTACAACTAGAAAAGTACCTGAGAGGTTACAATTACCCTAATATATTCAATGTGCGAACAATAGAAGGAATGTTTGGTTAATTTATTATAATATATAATCAATAATTGTATTTTTATGGACTTCTAATTGGTTATTTAAAATACTCACCCCCAAAATATATCGAATTCAAAACTCAATCTTGTTTTATTTCTTTTTTGTGAAACCTACATCGCATCTTGCTGAAGTTTTATTATTATATAGCTTATTGATAAATGTATATATATATATATATATAAGAAGAGAATCGATGTTTTATAATCATTTGAAAATTCACCTCCATGCCATGACACAAGCCATAAGTCAATGTTTATTCTAGTACATTTTTTGTTTTTTCTGAAAATAGCTTAACTAAATTTGATCAAATTTTAACTTGATATTTAATTAAAACAAACGCCTACGCTTTTATTTTTAACATGTGAGAAAATGGGAATATTTGGTTGCTATCTAAATATAATTTCTAATTTTTAACCCTAGAAAACACAAGCTTTTTCACAAACACAAAGTCACAAACCGTACCTGTCAGGCCCACTATATGTTTAATTAGTTTATAACACATTTTTCAACAATTACATTCGAGTTTTATTACATTTTCAAATTTCTCCTCTGCTACTTTGCAAAAAAAAATCCAATTCACAAATGGAACGTGTCAACCAGAAAGTAACATGTCGAACGAAGGCAACTACCTGTTGGAGCAGACTGTTTATTGAATGCAGCCTGTTAAACAAAAATTGGTCTTTCTTGAAGATGGAATGTGATTTCATTAGTATATATATCTGTGCTGTAGAATGTTATCGGAAAGTTAACCGATAGGTATACAAAAATCATCTAAAAATAGCCACTTTGAGGCCCTTTCACATCGTCATTTTCAAGTGAATTAAATTTATAAAAAGTTTCTTATAATTATACTTGAAGAGGTCTTTTCATTTGAAAAGAAAGTTGAACATACTAAGATGAATTTTGGAGCATGATTTTGTATTAATAAGTTTTAATGCCAAATTAAGCTATCTTCCTTTTACGGCTACAAATAACCTTCTATCATTCAAGACCGGTATTCACAAATACCTTTTACTTTGACACAATCCTTTTAAATTATTTGTATTCTACTTCCTCTTTTCAAGATACAAGAATACACCCAGGACTACAGGTGTTGCACAACTTAAAATATATATATATATATTAGAATAGAATATCATCTCCGTCCTTTCCCTTCTTATAAGATTTAATTGAACCACCTGCGAAGCCCGCCTTCGGCGGTCATCTTGCTATCCAGTAGGCTGCTTAATTTTTTGACCCTAAACATTCGTGGGTTTTAAGATAGGTGTATCACCAAATGAGTTTTCTTAGGATTTTTTTTGAAATTTAGACAGATTATAATTTAAATAATTCTGCATTGATTGGTGACAAAACGAAATTTATGAACAATATAGTTCTGGAGATATTAAATTCCAAAGATAGAGTTTTTTAGACTCTTATTCATTGCACTATACGGGATACTATTGTAGAAAGTTTACATACATATATAATTATAATTAAGAAACTCTTCTTACAATTGTTTTAAAAAACTAAAACACCAAAAACAAGCTGGCAACAACGCATTTATTTGACCCAATTTAGTACACTTTTTTGACGTTTTTTCGTTTCAGTCATTGCCGCAACAGCTTTCAATCGTTTATTAAGAACTTTTTTTTTATAAATCTCCCTTTACAATGTTTTTTATCTGACATTTTGATAGCGAGTAAGACGTAGCGGAATTGGTATAAGTGAATAAAACACACGTTTATTAGATGTAATGTAATTTAATATAAAATATATACTTGATAAAAGAAGTTAGGAGCGTGTTTACAATTGTGAATGTACTTGTCAGGACAAAGGAGTCATGGAAGTAGGTAAAGAGATACTACAAACAGACAGACTGGCTCTTCTGAATCCCTACTCCATCTCGCGTCTTGTCACATAAGTTCCAACACATTTCTATAATAAAATATATACAAGCTCGGCCAATGTTGCCAGATTTGTCAAAGGAGCACGGGATTGGCTATTAGTGGTACATAAACAGCAAAACGTTTTGGGCTTATGAATCCTTATTGTCTGTACTATAATATACTCTAGCATTAACTTTTTGCTACTATTGTCGCGATACAACTACTGTTCAGTCATTACCTCGTTTGACCACCGGAGGGCGTCGCCTGTCCTTCAGCGTCCTTCAGAACGCCAACGGTCCCCCTCTTTCCACCCACCTAGCTCCGACGACCGAGTGGCTCTTGGCGACAGTCGCGACGCGGTCGCTGTCCATTCTAGAACCATGGCCCCCGCTCTGTTTCCTCAACGCCTCCCACTTCTCTATCTGCAAACCAACCCATTGGCAACAACCCACGATCGGCCCCGTTCCCTCTCACGACGCCCTAAGCTCTCTCTTCTTATTTGTAAAATTATTTACGCTAATCATTGTGATCAGTCTCTATTCTATTTACCTCTTTTCTGACATTAAACGCCACGCAATTTCCTTTTATATGCATATATTTTTTGATAAATACAAGTTTTTTGGTTCAGCATCTCAATCTATTATTTCGCAAAGCAAACACCCGTTTCAGTCCAGCTGTTCTGCTTTTTCCTCATCCTGCTCTCCCGCATCAAACCCCTAATCTTACCCCGCGATTATTCAACTACCTTAAATTTTCTAATATTAATAAATTTGACATAAACTATTTGCGGGTTTTAAATGAGTTGCTCGCGACGGACAGCATAAGCGCTTTATAATAGAAGATTATAATATACAAAAGAATAAAATAAAATTTTTTCGAGATAAAAGAGAATATACAAATCTTAGGATCGCATTCTTTTTAGGAGAATCCATTTTGGAAATACTCGAGATGAGATTTGCATAGAAATCTGAGGGTTATTTTTTTATTATTCTGGAGAAATTTTCCAAAATGCAATAAAGCCAATAATTTATTAGATCTTAATGCCAAGACTATAGTATTTGTGCAAGGGGACCATTTATCCGTTGATAAATATAGAAGTCTATTCGGCAATGCTTGACTTATCTGATTAAACAAAAATAAGAGAAAATATCGAAACGAGGTTTCTTTTCTTTTTCTCGATGTTATCATTTATCAAAATGCAATCGATCTGAATTGATTAATAGTTATTTAACAGATAGAATTCATCGTGAAATTGGTTGAAATATATTTTCCTAAGATATATTTAGAGAATGAATTTGTTATTTTAAAGAAGTAATGTTGAATTCCACCCGCCGCTTTCTACTTCTACTCGCCCACTCTTTTCACCCCCTCAGTAGCTCGGGGGCAAACAATCCATTTAGCTTGAATAGTCTTCTTAAGTAGGTCGGCTGATGTAGCCTATTCAATACTAGTGTATGAAAACTCTTTAAATAAATAAATAGACCGACTAAGTGTGAGTTGGATCACATTTCGACGTTGTGTACTTTATAAAATATTTGAGATAACAAATTCGTTCTTATTTTATTTTCATACGGACAGAATGAGAGAAATTGTGGAATTTTACTTTAGTATACATGGTATAGAGTCAAGGTAGGAGGAGAGGTAGCACCTTTGGATCTCCACTGGTCCTCACTACTATTAGGGTATTTAGGTTGTCAGCGCACATGACCGACAGGCCCTTGTATCAAGACGAACCACATCCTTCACGATGTTACCTTGTTTTCTAACTAAACACGGCGGTTCTAGACTGGAATGTCAATAAACATTCCTGGCAGAGGGCAGCAGTACCTGCCGAAACCGGACTAAGGCGCACGGAGATTGACTCTGAACCGTCTTAGGATCGGATTAATACAAGCATGACTATTTCAGTTTTAATGGTTGGATTACTGCGTTGTAGAAAACAGAGGGACCTTACTACACTACCTATATCCCATGAACGTCAGTCTGTAGAATACTACACACCCATCACGACGCCTCTTTTTGAGGCATACTACTTAGAATAAGAAGAGAAAAAGAAATACATGGTATGGTCAAGTATTGCACTGAATAAAGTGTTGTTTTTTTCGTTTTTTCTAAATGCAGTAGAGCGTCGATAATCTGGATTCAATTCCGGTGAAAAAAAAATTTGAAGTGAATACAAAATACATCCATACATATTTGTCAAGCAAAACCGTTGATGCGACAGCCTGGGAGGGTCTGACAATAATATATAAACTGTACAATATTCTTTAAATACATATGTATGTACATATCGTACCTTACATATGTATGTATAATGTATTATATATTCTTTCATTAAAATACATTATAACTTCATATTAATTAATGGCTTTATTTATCTGCTCCAATTATTTAACCATTAAAGTGAATTATTAAAGTATTTAGCAAAAGTTTTTTTTCTTTTATGAACTCAAACAACCTTTTTTTGGTTCTTTTCAAAAATCCGGACATTTTGATAATCTGGACAGGGTCCGGTCACAATTAATCCGGATTATCGACTACTGCAGTGTTTCTCAATCTGGGTTCCGCAGAACCCCAGGGTTCCACAAAGGGAGGTTTGGGATTATCCGCGCCTAGAGGACAATATAAAAGAAAAAACCGAAAAACAAAAATAGTAGCTAGTTATAGTAATATCACCCCTTAAAAAATTTGTCATGTAAAAAAAAAAATACTAAATTTAGTCTAAGTATTACCTTATATTCAAATAAAACCATTGATACTTAAGAATGCGATGAACATCACTATTATTGTCTCAGTGATACCATTTTTGTTGCTCTGTAGTTCCTTAACTTTCTTATAATACAACGATTACGTTATATTAGTAATAAAATGAAAAGATAATTTAAATTGTTTTTATTATTAATTTGTTATTAATGACGTTTGAAATAACAGTGCTTTTCAAATAGATGAGAATATTATTTATGAGTATACATTGAATTTGTAAAAAAAAAACCTGTCAGATCCGAAAGGGGCAAATGGGTATCCCAATGACAAAAAATTTAATAATAATATTATTAATGAAATTATAAATGTTAGGTATTGTAATTTAAAATTTCACGTTTTTTGTACCCAATTTTTCCAAAATCTAGCAAATTTTTAAAATGTGGCAACACCGTTATCGGTTGCGGTATTTTATATTTGGAGTTGTAAAAGTAGCATGATGTTGATATTTTCACGAAAAATTAATTATTTATTTATTTCAACGGCATGAACCTTTAAAAACATTACAAAAAGTAATACAACGAAACACTAATTATTAAAAAGTAGAGAAAAAACAATAAAGTTAAACATACAAATAATAAACAATAATACAGAGTAAATCATATAAAATAATAATGATAGTGAGTATTTAAACATATGAAAGTGTGTTTATTTTTATAATTCTAGACATTCTGTTGGTATGTATAGTATTCAATTCAAAACGCATGTTTTTGGGAAAGGGCGTTATAAGCGATGCATAATCTATAAATAGGGTTGGTTTCAGAATGACGTGTAAATGGAACTGGAGGATAGAATGGTTGATTATGTCGTAGTGGGTACGAAGGATTGTTCAGTGGAAAAAGAATTCTAAGCTCAGGACAACGAATGGTATCAGACATAATTTTAAAAGTGAATAAGTTGCCGGAAGCAATGATAGACGAAAGAATAGTTGACATGTCGAAAGTTTCAGCGATTTTCGAGTAGTCATGTTCGTATCTAGACATAGGGCTACCAGAGAGAGAGAGACGCTAGATGTCTCAAAGCTTTATGCTGAATTCTTTCAATTCTAGCTATGTAGGTTTTTTGATTCGGTCTCCAGATTGTTGAATCATACATCACGACAGATTTAATCAAACTTATGTATAGGTATCTGATACAATTGGGGCTCCTAAAGGCTTTAGTGTTGCGAAATATGAACCCCCAAGTTCGGTTAGCTTTACTAACCACACGACTAATATATTCATTAAACGTGAGCTTTGAGTCAAAGGTGACACCAAGGTCTTTGATGGAAGTTACTCTAAAGCAATAAGAAGTATCGTCCAGATAGTAATTGTATGAGATAAAATAGTCCTTTTTTGAGAATGAAATGGTGAAGCATTTGTCAAAATTTAGAAAAAATAAGTTCGCTTTGCACCAGATAGTTAAGTTTTTTTAGGCCGGATTGTAGCTTGTTGTAGTCTGAAACTTTAGAAATGTCAAAAAACATTAATTTCGCCTGCGAATAGCAATATATTGCAATGTTAATTACATTGACCAGGTCATTAATAAATAATAATAACAATAGGGGACCAATATGGCTACCATGAGGGACCCCAGAGGGTGCTAAGAATTATTGGAATACCGCGCCATCGATCGAATATCTATCGGAGAGATAATTTCCAATCCATAGAATTATATTAGTTGGAAGATTAAGGTACTTAAGCTTTAGCAACAAAATTTAATGATTGATGAGATCAAAGACTTTTTTAAAATCGAGATAAATAGCGTCTAGTTGTCTATTTTTGTTAAGGCTGAGGAAAATAGAATTTGTGAATAGAGTAAGATTAGTGACAGTTGAACGAGAATATACAAATCCATGCTGTTTACTGGAAATCGCATCTGAGCAAAGTAAAAGAATCTTGTTGTACATAATCTTGTCTAATAATTTTGGGTTGGTCTGTAATTTCTGATATTATTGCGTGAGCCACTCTTGAAAACAGGAGTAATAAAAGATTTTTTCCATAGTTCAGGTAGAAATATTGCATAGCTTTTATCGCGGGCTTTGAGCACGGCGACCGGACCAAGAAATTCCGTAACGAAAATAAACCTAACACCCCCCACTCCGACCGGCACAGCCCAGGGTCCCGTCCAAGCAGCCAGCCGAAAGCCAGCGGAACCGTCCGACTCTTGGCGGAGAGGCGGCTCGGGCGGGGGAGATGTTCCTCTCTAAAAAATCTGTTATTGACACTGGAGGATTGCCTTATCACATTACTTTTGTTGTTGGAAAGCATTATGTTATTACAACCAACATCGACGTTACTGATGGTTTATGCAATGGTGCTGTTGGGAAATTGGTACATCTAGAATTTAATGAAAGTAACACATTGATTAGAGTTTAGCTGGAATCTTGTGGTTCAGATAAAGTGAGTAGAAAATAAACTGCAACGGATCGTTGCTAAACTTTATCCAATTTCATTTGAAATATTAATATGTTTATTCCTTTATATAAATCAGATATCACTTGCAATTTGCAGTTCATGTTGACTTTAATTCAAAAATAATGATCGATTCTCATTTAACAGTCGAGGAATAACAATTCTACATTGGATTTTTGACATTTCGGTTATTATTGGTAATCATTGCTTAAGACATGGAGGAATCGACTTAAAATCAAAAATAGCGATTGATTCTCATCTAATACTTGAGGAATAATAATTCTACCTTAGATTTTTGACCCTTCGATTATTATTGGTAACCATTGCTGAAGACATGGAGGAATCGACTTAAAATCAAAAATAACGATCAATTCTTATCTAATACTAGAGGAATAACCTTATTGCATTTCATTTTTGATGTTTTGACTATTAATGGCAACGTCTACTGAAAACGTGGAAGAATCGACTTAAAATCAAAAAGACTAAATTCTTTTTTGGTAAACAGCTCAAGCTTGATAGTCAAAACATCAAAAATGAAATGCATTAAGGTTATTCCTCTAGTATTAGATAAGAATCGATCGTTATTTTTGATTTTAAGCCGATTCCTCCATGTCTTCAGCAATGGTTACCAATAAAAACCGAAACGTCAAAAATCCAATATAGAATGGTTATTCCTCAAGTACTAGATGAGAATCAATAGCTATTTTTGATTTCAAGTCGATTCCTCCATGTCGTCAGCAATGGTAACGGATAAGAAAACAACGCGGTTGCTATGGTTACTTATAAAATTTTCTCCCAAATTTTTACCATTTCACAGCGAGAAGCCTAACCATTCTTACTTAAGTTAGGTTAAATGAGCTATATTAAAACGATCAAATGAATAAATTTTAAAGAATTTAAAATTAAAAAAAGTACTATTAAAATAGTAGAGTAAAGTACTTTAAAATATGATTTTACTAAAAACTTTATTTAACCTTTTTTGTGGTCCCCCGGGTACTTAATTAGGATATTAAATTTCATCAAAATTGGTTAAGTCATTTTCAAGATATTTAGAAAAAATTAAAAAAGTACTGAAATAAAGTACTCATGTTTGTGGACCGATATGTACCAAAAACTAATCAGCTCTTCATTTTGTTAAACTAATGGTAGGTTTTCAATTTCATTTCAATCAGCGCAAAGGTGTGGAAAAAATCGTGGACGAAAAAAAACGATTACACACATACATACATACATACATACATTCATCCATCCATCCATTCATCCATCCATCCCCACGCACTTACAAAAAAAAATGGCACTTTTTGGCCTCTCGGCGAGATTCCAGGTAATTTTTGGCAAAACCGTCACGTGCTAAAATTCAATCTCATTGAATACTTCAATTTGTGACCTTAATTGAGTCTATGGGTTCCGTAGTCTTTACCTGAGGACCCTTTGAAGTCGCGCTTGCCGCGAGAGCGATTCCAATACTTTCTCCCATGCTTCGCATTGGATAAAGTAAAAAAGGCAAAAAGCAGCCACTCTAGCAGTGCAAAATAGAGTCGGCAATCTCGCTGTTCCCATTGAATTACGAATATTTCATTAACATCGGATAGAAAATGTATAGCCAAACGCAAACATTTTCCATTAACTTCAGCTCTTGCTCTAACTATACATAAGTCGCAAGTTGGAACTTTTGACGAAATATTATATGAGTATAGTAAAGCACATTCTCAGGAACTCGTTTATGTTGCGGTCTCTCGGGTGACTAATATTGAAAAATTGTATATCACGACAAAAAACGATAATTCTACATTCAAGTTTTATCATAATCGAAGGCAAGCTGCATCGACTGCATCTTTGTTGCAAGAATTCAAAAGACTGTCTTTAAATAGTGTTCAGACGATAGCTCAAAGTGTCTTAGATTTCATTAGTAATAATATAAATGGCATTTCAATAATGACTTTCAATTGCCAAAGTCAAAATAGTCACAAATACGATTTACAAGATTCAGTTACGAGACAAACAAATGTGTTACTTCTTACCGAAACTTGCATGACGCGTGAAAATCCGATTGAAATACTTCATTTCAATTGTATTGTTCAATTCAAACGAGATACTGTTCCAAAAGGTGGGGTAGCTATTTACCAAAATAATAATAATGTTACTAATATTATGACTCCGAATATTGAAATAAATATTGCACACGTTAGCGATGTTAATGTTAGGCGCTCATTTGTTGGAGATATTTGTGCGTGCTTATGCAAACTTAGAAATGGCCTACACATAGTCATGGTAGCAATTTACATTTCTCCGAATCCAAAATTGGACGAGGTAGAGCATTTTATTCATCGCACTTTACTGGAGTACACTGAAGAAGGGTCGAAAATACTTGGTACAAATGGTAATAAATTTCCACTTATCGTGGCTGGCGATTTCAACATCAACTTCACTGATAAAAATTCAGAGCGGTTGACAACTTTTCTTTCGGAAAAATTGAATTTGAAAATGAATAATGATCCACAAGAATCCACAACAAAATATGGGACCATCATTGACGCGGTATTTTCCAGATATTTAGAGGATATCAAGTCTCAAACTTATGTTTCTTATTTCAGTTACCATAAACCTATAGTTACAATGATAAAAATTCCCGAATAACCTACATGTATTGTAAGATAATAAAAATATTTTAAACAATATTAACTTCTCATTTATTCAATAAAAGAAAAAGAAAAAAAACATTGTTTTCTTATCGGTCACCACGCTCAAAAAGTGTAACTTGAATTAATATCAAAGAAAAATCTTGAATTAATATCAAAGAAAAATCTTGAATTAATATCAAAGAAAAAAAAATATTGCATAAATATTATAATTGCATAAGTTGATAAAAAATGCTATGCAATAGCTTTACCGCGGCAGTCCCCGAGTGCCACACATCTATTTTCTTCAAGAGAGAGGTTGAATAATATAAGTAAGGGGTTAATAAGAGACAAAAAACAGCTTTTGACTATAAAGGCAGGTACGCCATCAGAGCCGACGGTGAGAGAGGGCTTCAAATCATTTAATCCAGTGATTATTTCTTCCTCAGAAATTGTAATTGGAATATTACTAGCATGTTCATCGGGGACTAGTGTATTTTCACAATAATTGCCAATAGTCTCTGAGTCATAGTGTTATAGCCAAGTTATAGACATTTTTAAAAAATTCAGCAAAAAATTGGAAATCTTTGCATCATTGGAGCCATTGAATTCATCGAGGAATATGCTGGAAGAATATTCCTTTGTGGCCCTCTTTGCATTAATGAAGTTCCAGTAGATTTTTATATTGTTTGGCACATTAGATTCAATATTTGAAATATAGGTAGAATAACAAAGTGTGGCCTCGCCTTTGTACAGAGACCTTAAGTTTTTGAAATAATTATAATTTATTTCACTCTGATTACTCTTGTAATTCTTATCGGAAATTTTTGTGTTAATTATTAGCGAAATAAGATTTTTAGAAAACGATGATGGATATTCGGCTCTATTGCAATGCTTTTTAGGGCATGTTTCTGCTATGAGGGACATTATTATATCATAAAACCTCATTACCGCAGAATATATATCTAAGTTACATAGAGTAGTATTCCAATAAATTTCTTTCAATTTTGGACTAAGGACTTCAATGTTGCACCTTGCAAAATTGTAACTGATCCATTCTGATTTTAAAGAACTAAATGACGGTGACACACGTCTAGTACTACTAGCACAATTAAGAGATATATTTAAGACATGGTGGAATTCGTCTATTTTGGACAAGATATCGTTACTTAAGTCTATTTTACTATTAAGATTAGAGAAACATAAGTCGAGGATATTACCCTTACTATTAGTGAACAAATTGAACTGACTTGGACCTAAGGAATTGAAACTGTCTGTCAAAAGCGCTGCAAAGTATCTTGTAGATGAGGTACTTCTTTTTTCAAAGCTATGTGAGGCACCGGAGGAGGACATTTTCCAGGAGATTTCCGGTAAATTGTAGTCCCCCACCAAGAACACATCATGATCCAAATAGGAGCTTAAAATATCTTCCACATGCATGGAGAATTACAAACAGTTGATTACAGGATAGCAGGTCATTTTCAATTGAGTGAAATATCTCATATTTTAGTGGTCTTTCTCGAAAACGTTCTCCTTCATGGTCAAAATGGGAAAAAATCGGAAAAAGTGTGAGTTTTTGGGATATTCAAAAGTGATTTGGGAGGCTGTTTTTTGGATCCCCATAAAAATCGAACTACTGGACCAATTTTCTATTATTTTTTTAATCGACGCGAAATGTTTCCTCTTTAATTTACAAAAGGACGGTTATTTACAAAATATGGACCGTTTTTGAGTTATACGAGGAGGGCATTTTGATGTGGTCATCACAGGAAATCCAAAGGTCAGATCGATTGTCTTCCGGTGGTTTATTGTTCTTTGATATGTGTATAAGTACTGTACAAAATTTCATACTGGTTGCCGTAAGTGAAATATTTTGGTGTTTTTTGTTTCTACGCCACGGACTATATATCTTCGACCGCCTTCCATAAAAATTAGCTTCCCCCCATTTTCCTAATAGCCTTAATTCGTAAATAATTTTTTTAAGTCATTATTAGACTGATTTGAAAATTTTTCTGAATATTTCTATGTATAAAATAGATTAAGTATAAAGATGGATGTTATTAACAAATTAAAATTAATTTTATATCTTGATAATTAAAATAAAAAATAAACTCTAATGGATAGTTTTTTTTATATTTAATAGACTACCTGGCAAGCGAACCGAATCTTGAAAAAGTTTGAACTTTTCCAGCCATCCTTTTTTCTGCATTTCTTTAAGGAAGATCTGAAGCTAGAAACCTCAAAATCTAGGCTTGAAAACACATTTATTTTGATACCTGACCAAGCTTCATAAAACTTTTCATTATCCACTTGTCATCGTGTTTGCAAACAAATTAATTTTTTTGTATAAATTTAAAAGCTACCCAGCGAGTAAACAGTTCTTAACATACCAAATAAAAATTATAAGAAAAAAATGGTATATTTATCTTATAAATAAAATAAATAAAATTTATAATTCCAGCAGAAGACACACTTTTTTATTGTCTCCCTCAATATATAAAAATTCTGCTACTCACGGCACAAAAACTTTCAATTTAATTTATGTTATAATTGAATAATTGAAAAAATGAATAGGTAATTATTTGTTTATTTCATGTGTCGATAGATAATTAAAAATAATGTTGATAATTTTTCTTTTTTTTCAGAAAAATAATTCAAAGAAATAGATAATATAATCAATATCAGTAACGGGACATTTTGTCGAGCAACGCGCAATCAGTGGGCCGCGTTCTTTCTCATGGTAAACATCACAGCACTAAACAAAAGTAAGATATTTTTCTATCATTAATTATATATTTATATTGCATGATAAAATATTAAATTTTATCATTTCAGAAATGTTCGCGTTCGTTTCAAGTATTGTAATTTTTAGACAAACCACGTGTTTAAAACCTCGCTTTCTCAATGTTCTATCTACTCATCCACCAACTCTGGGCAAGGTAAGCTTTTCAACATTCTTTTTTACTTTATCCAATGCGAAGCATGGGAGAAAGTATTGGAATCGCTCTCGCGGCAAGCGCTACTTCAAAGGGTCCTCAGGTAAAGACTACGGAACCCATGGACTCAATTAAGGTCACAAATTGAAGTATTCAATGAGATTGAATTTAAGCACGTGACGGTTTTGCCAAAAATTACCTGGAATCTCGCGAAGAGGCCAAAAAGTGCCATTTTTTTTGGAAGTGCGTGCGGATGGATGGATGGATGTATGTGTGTGTGTTATAGTTTTTTCGTCGACGAATTTTTCCACACCGTTGCACCGAATGAATTGAAATTGAAAACCTACCAGTATTTTAACAAAATGAAGCGCTGATTAGTTTTTGGTACATATCGGTCCACAAACATTAGTACTTTATTTCAGTACTTTTTTAGTTTTTTTTCTAAATATCTTGAAAATAACTTAACCAATTTTGATGAAATTTAATATCCTAATTAAGTACCTTGGGACCCACAAAAAAGGTTAAATAAAGTTTTTAGTAAAATTATATTTTAAAGTACTTTACTCTAGAACATATTAATATTTCAAATGAATTTGGATAAAGTTTAGCAACGATCCGTTGCAGTTTATTTATTATATATATTGGTATTATATAGACACACAGCAGTGTGTCATTGAGTTATTAAGGTCTGAAAAGTTCCATTTTTAGCACTGACTGACTGTCTCATATATCAAAAATCTAGAATATTTCCGGTGATCCTAGAATGCTGAAATTTAGCATATTGATAGAGTTTGTGCTACAATTAATGGAAAAAATCGAAAAAGTAAAACTTTCTCTTTTTCAGGACCAAAAATGAAGGGGGGACATTTATTATAGGCTTAATTAACATATAGTGAAAATACAATCAATCTAGAATGGTGAAATTTGGCATACTGGTAAGGTACCGGGACAAAACATCCCCCGACAAAATATCCCCGACAAAACATCCCCCTACAAAATATCCCAAGGACAAAATATCCCCCGACAAAATATCCCCGACAAAATATCCTTGCTGAAGACATAGAGGAATCGAGTTAAAATTAAAAATAGCGATCGATTCTCATCTAGTACTTGAGGTATAACCATTCTATATTGGATTTTTAACGTTTCGGTTTTTATTGGTAACCATTGCTGAAGACATAGAGGAATCGAGTTAAAATTAAAAATAGCGATTGATTCTCATCTAGTACTTGAGGAACTAACATTTCTATATTGGATTTGTGACGTTTCGGTTTTTATTGGTAACCATTGCTGAAGACATAGAGGAATCGAGTTAAAATTAAAAATAGCGATTGATTCTCATCTAGTACTTGAGGAGCCATTCTATATTGGATTTGTGACGTTTCGGTTTATTGGTAACCATTGCTGAAGACATAGAGGAATCGAGTTAAAATTAAAAATAGCGATCGATTCTCATCTAAATTGAAAGTTTTGCCGAGAGTAGCAGAATTTTTATATATTGAAGGAGACAATAAAAGAGAGTGTCTTCTGCTGGAATTATAAATTTTATTTATTTATAACGAGACTATAGTTTCGAGGGCTTTGCCCTCTTCATCAGTCTAATAAATTAATTCCTGCTGAATCGAATTTAGCAATAGACTTATGAAGAGGGCAAAGCCACGAAAACTATAATCTCGTTATAAATAAATAAAATTTATAATTCAGAAGACACACTCTTTTATTGTCTCCTTCGATTCTCATCTAGTACTTGAGGAATAACCATTCTATATTGGATTTTTGACGTTTCGGTTTTTATTGGTAACCATTGCTGAAGACACAGAGTAATCGAGTTAAAATCAAAAATAACGATTGATTCTCATCTAGTACTTGAGGAATAATAAACCATTCTATATTGGATTTTTGACGATTCGGTTTTATTGGTAACCATTGCTGAAGACATGGGAATCGGAGTTAAAATCAAAAATAGCGATCGATTCTTGTCTAATACTAGAGGAATAACCTTATTGCATTCCATGTTTGATGTTTTGACTATTAATGGCAACCTCTACTGAAAACGTAGAGGATTCGACTTAAAATCAAAAAGACTAAATTCTTTTATGGCAAACAACTCAAACTTGAGTTGGTTACCAAAAATTTAGTCTTTTTTGATTTTAAGTGTTCCTCCACGTTTTCATTTAGGGTTGCCATTAACTGTCAAAACATCAAATGGAATGCAATAAGGTATTTTTCTAGTATTAGATAAGAATCGATCGTTATTTTGATTTTAAGTCGATTCCTGCATGTCTTCAGCAATGTCACAATAATAATCAACGTCAAAAAATCTAATGTAAAATTATTCCTCGGCTATTAAATAAGAATCAATCACTATTTTTTGAATTTAAGTCAACATGAACTGTGTGTTGATTAGAAAAAAATGGGAGCCCGAAACACACCAAGCCCGACCATTGGCTGATTTCGTTTTTTTACGATGTGTGTTTGATTAGAAAAAAAATGGGAGCGAAACACACCCCGCCCGACGATTGGCTGTTCGGTTTTCAATGTGTGTTTGATTAGAAAAAAATGGGAGCCCGAAACACACCCCATCCGGACTAAACTTTCGGAGGTTCGGTTAATATATATTCATAATTAAGTAATGGAGAGGGATTCAGCCAATGGGTAGCCTCTGCTGAATAAAAAACACCCAATATATATTCAGTTCGGCTCGGTTGGGTTCGTATAGCTCCTTTTCGGGCTGGTTTTTAGACGGTTCGGTTGGCAGAATTCAGTCTTGGCTGATGCCAACCGAACCGTCTAAATGCCAGCCCGAAAGAGGAGCTATCTAGCTCAACCAAGCCGAACTGAATATATATTAACCGAACCGGAGTCGATTTTCATTACTCATAAGATTCACGGGGAAGGGTTATTTTGTCATGAGATATTTTGTCGGGGATATTTTGTCGGGGATATTTGTCGAAATCTTGTCGGGGGATATTTTGTCCGGGGATATTTTGTCCGGGGATATTTTGTCCGGGGATATTTTGTCGGATGTTTGTCGGGGGATGTTTTGTCGAGGGATGAAATGTCGCGGAATCTACTGGTAAAGCTTGGCACATTAATAAAGAAGGAAATTGTTAAACCGAAACTTTCCCTTCTTCGGGTTTTTTTTAAAAAAACCTCATTGCAGCACTAGTTACCATTTTTCAATTAAGATGAAACCTTGTTTCAATTGTAGCAAATTTAATCTAGTTTAAAGATGTTTATAGTGATCTTTGTCGAAAAAGAGCTCTTTCATGGTCAAATTGGGAAAAATCGAAAAAAGTGCGAGGTTTTTGGAATATTCAAAGTGATCCGAAGGTATTTTTTGGTTCCCCATAAAAATTGAACTACTGGACCAATTTTCCCTTTTTATTATATTCGACACGATATTCTGTCATCTTTAATTTATTATAGGACGGTTATTTACAAAATATGAGCATTTTGACGTCATTACAGGAGAGATCCAAAGGTCAGATCGATTGTCTCCCGCGGTTTTATTGTTCTTTTATATGTGTATAAGTACTCTACAAAATTTCATACTTGTTGCAGGAAATGAAATATTTTTACGCTAACTCCACGGGGTAATAGGTATAAAACTGTTGTAAACAAATATATTTTGGAGAAATACTCCATAAAGTTCCTAATCACTGCTATAAATACTTTTTTTCAAAGATTTAAAATGAATTCTTAATTTCTGGTGAGAATTAAAAGAGTGATTTGAAATTTAGTAACTACGACTTTTTTTTGTTTTGAGTTTTTTTTAAATATATCTATTCACAGTGAATATAATATATCTCATAACGAAATATTTCATTTTATTGAAAAATTAAAAATTAAATGCATTTTAATCATACTTTAATTTTATTAATCCACGAGCCACCTGCCGTCACTTAAACGCAACACTAGTCCAGGGAGAGGTGTCTTCACGTTTGACCCCAGTCGGGAGGAGGACCCCCTCCCTATCAACTATTTAATTAAAGGTAAGATTTTTACAATTATTTTTACTTATAATCATTTACTATTAACATTTAATCATACCATTATATTATCTACTGTTATTTTTTATTTTTTTCAACATGTAAAATAGCTTCACTTTTAATTTTTTACATTATAAATATAAATCCAGCTTGATATACAATTGCCCAGTCAAATATTTTCGATTCGCTGAGAGTAAATCACTTAAGTTTCAAATCGATCCTCTTTTGATTTCCCTTTAATAGCTGGATAAGTTTCTAACATAACATTGCTGATTCTTACAGAGATCTTTGCGGTTCGCATCTGTTTGTTCTCAGGCGATTTCGTGCATAGGGAATTCAAGGTAGGCTCATCCCTTTAAGAAACAATTTGTTGCTCTGATATTACATATTTTATTTATTATTATTTTTATTTTTTTATTAAATAGCTGATTTTACATATTTATAAATAATTATTATTGGGTATTAGATGATATTATGACTAGCAGGAATTGGCTTTTATTTCTATTTGCCTTCATATACGAAGATAAAATCTATCTAGATAAAAGCTTGTAAAAAGCAGATTCGACGTTCTTGGAAAAATTTCTAAGATTATCTTCTGCTGAATCTGAGCTATTAAAGATGGTGGATGATTTTTATTACATTCCCAAAACGATGCATACAAAGTCTTCAGCATGTAATAAAAATCATCCATAACAGTTCGGATTCATTCGGAAGATTATTTCGTCATTTTTTGCATGGCTAGTTTTATATTAGGATTAAAATTTCATTTACTCTTATATATTTTACTAAAATTTATTAGTATAAGTAAAAAGCAATCATTTATAAATATATCTTAAAAAAGAATTTTTTAAATATATTTATTTCAGTGGAGTTTATAATTTATTTGTAATTTTATCAACGGAAGCATACAAGTCACTCTTGTTTAATCGCATTGGAATAAATTTTCTGAAGATATTTAGAAAAAAGTATTGGAATAATATAGTTTATTTCTTGTCTTTCCTATTGGCCTAGCAGATAACCAATACTTTACTGTAGTAAAAAAAAAAAGAAATCAACCCTCCACCCGAGCCCCCCAAGAGGCCGGGCCTGGCCATTTATCCTTTGCTCCCCCCTTTTTAGGCTGGATTGTCTTGCCTTAAATATATTGTTAACTTTTTATTAAATTATTTCCCTATCCAATTCAATTCAATTTTTTTTATTATTAAAATTTAATTAATTTATATTTTTCTATTTACTTTCATCTTGACTATACCGTCTATATAATATAAACTAAATGTTAAAAACTTAAAATAATCAAATACCTAAAGGCCTTATCTTTTCTATATTTATATTTTTTAGTCCTTGAATCTTTCGTTAGCCCCTGGAATCTATGCAATTGCCTTGTTATTCCAAAACGATGCATACAAGTCTTCTGACATGTACAAAATCATCCATAACAGTTCGATTCATTCGGAAGATTATTTCGTCATTTTTTTGCATGGCTAGTTTTATATTAGGATTAAAATTTCATTTACTCTTATATATTTGTCAAAATTTAATAAAAAGTAAAAGAAAGTTAATCATTTATAAATATATCTTAAAAAAGAATTTTAAATATATTTATTTTGCGGAGTTTATAATTTATTTGTAATTTTAACAACAGAGGCTTATACAAGTCCACTCTTGTCAATCGCATTGGAATAAATTTTCTGAAGATATTTAGAAAAAAGTATTGAATAATAGCAGTTTTATTTTGCCTTCCATTGGCCTAGCAGATAACCAATACTTTACTGTAGTAAAAAAAAGAAATCAACCTCCACCCGAGCCCCACATTTCTCAGGCCCCTGGCCATTTATCCCTTTGCCCCCCCCTTTACGCTGGATTGTCTTGCCTTAAATACATTGTTAACTTTTTATTAAATTATTTCCTGTCGTTCAATTCAATTTTTTTTTATTATTAAAAATTTAATTAATTTATATTTTCCTATTTACTTTCATCTTGACTATACCGTCTATATAATATAAACTAAATGTTAAAAACTTAAAATAATCAAATACCTAAAGGCCTTATCTTTTCTATATTTATATTTTTTAGTCCTTGAATCTTTTCGTTAGCCCTGGAATCTATGCAATTGCCTGATCTTATCTAAATGTTCGTATGTTTAACTTTATTACATTACATGTTTGATGTATATTAAACCGAACAAATTAATAAATTTTAAACAATTAAATAAAGTATTATCTTACTCTAGGCAATTCCAAACTTTCAGCCTTTAGTGCCATACTGACTACTCCTAAGTAAGTTCGAGTGCCAAACCATATTGTCATTGTTGCCGGTGGTAAAAAGTGAAATAGTCCACGATGAAAAAAAGTCCGAAAAGTACGCAACGTTTAAAAAGGCTGCAAAATCGAATTAAAGTCCGCAAAACGGCAACACTGCATATTATTAATTTTCCTGTCATTATCTGTAATTTCTAGATTAGTCGTAGAGTACGAGCCATGAGGAGTAACGTGACACGACATCTGGTGGACACAAGCGGAAATAGGTATAATAATAAAACTAAGATACGAGGTAGGTTTCACAAAAAAGAAATAAAACAAAATTGAGTTTTGAGTTCGATATATTTCGGGGGTTAGCCCATCATCAGGAGTCTAAGAAAACTGATTACATATTGGAAAAATAGTTTTACAAGTAAGAATCTTCCCCTACATTCCCCCCACCATATACATTTTAAAAAAAAAAATTTTTAAAAATTCTTACTTGTAAAACTATTTTTCCAATATGTAATCAGTTTTCTTAGACTCCTGATGATGGGCTAACCCCCGAAATATATCGAACTCAAAACTCAATTTTGTTTTATTTCTTTTTTGTGAAACCTACCTCGTATCTTAGTTTTATTATTATATTAAAATGTTTCACCTAGAACCAACACCGAACTCCTTAAAAGGAAATAGGTAGTACATTCTATCGCTAACAGATGGCGCTAATAGCACGTACAGAATAATCTCGTTGGTTCGAGAAAGTTCTGGTGTCTTCCACTCACTTCTAGATTGCAGCAATTGGAATATATAAGAAGGCTAGTGGCGCAACCACAAGTCATTTCCTATGACACTGTTGTGAAATAAAATAGTGCGTACCTCCTTAAAACGTGTTTGTGCGTGTTTAAGTTTAACACATCTTTGTAACAGTATTTTGATTTGAATTGTTGCTTTTGTGTGTGATTTAGTAGCATGGAAAAGAAGCGACTTATTTGTGTGAGAAGACCTTCTCCAAAATGAAGTACACAAAAAATGTTTACAGATCTAAATTAACTGATGAACATCTTAAATCTCTTTTAATAATTGGTACAAGTAAAATTAGTCCACAACTACAAACTATTGTCAGTGGAAAATCTCAATTACATAAATCTCATTAGTATTTCATATGTCATTATGCTTGTTATAAGTTATGTTTTTATTTAAAATGTATAAAATATTAGTTGGATTCATTTCAATAATTTGTTAGTTATTATATACTGAAGTTAAATTTTCTGCATATTATACATGTCTTTACTCATTACAATTCTGTGTTTCTTTATCCAACTTATCACAAAAACAATAATAATAAGCCTACAACAATGTTATGAGTAGTTAGCCCATGACCATATTAATGTAGATGTCATAGTAATAATTATTCAACATAAAATTAGAATACTTCAGTAAACTAAATTTAATTTGCTATAAAAAATATGTTCTCTAAAAGGAGTTTTCAAGTATGCTAGCTCTCCGCGGGCCGGACAAAATCTGTCCGCGGGCCGGATGTGGCCCTCGGGCCGTAGTTTGGAGACCTCTGCTCTAGGGTAAAGTACTTTAAAAACTAATTTTACTAAAACCTTTATACCTACAATCTTTTTTTGTGGTCCTCGCATTGGATAAAATAATCACATTAATAAAACGGAACTGAGGCAGCAAATCGGGAAAACTCAAATGTTTATTATGGTAAACCCTATCTTTTTTTTTATTCTCTACGTATTTTTAAAGCGTATGTAAAAATTATCCCTCTCTTGATGGCTTATAGGCCATAAGCTCTGGAGCAGTGCTTCTTAAACTTTTTGAAATCGTGGCCCCCTTGGAACCCAAGTCAATATCTCACGGCCCCCCTATTTTTTTTTTTAATTCAGATTGGTTAAAAATCTATTTATAATTTTGAATTTCGTATATTCATACACTTACTAGTCAAGGCATGCATTTACTAAGGTTAACAGTAAAAGCGTAAAAAAAATAAACACGGTTATTATGTTTTGATTAATGAGTGTATGCATACACTACTATGGCTAATTACATATGTGCACAAATCAAAGACTATGTTATGGGCATTTGCAAATATATTATCATTTGAACATTTCAATACATTATCGAAATTTTATAATTATAATCCAAGTATTTAAACTTATTAAACAATAATAATTTATTTGTTACATTTGCGACTGTTCGCGTCCCTTCTGTGTGTAATTCGGTTCCCTTGGGGGCCGCGGCCCACTATTAGTAAGAAGCATTACTCTCGAGCATTCCACCGACGACTGGACTCGCCTTGCTCTTACGCAGCTTTCATTCTTCTGCGAGCAATATGTTGCCTAAATACAGGCGCACCAACGTAAATGAAAAAATAATTCAAATTCAAGTTCGATTTCGGACAAGAGTTACATTATTCAATTATTTATTCCTTAGTGCTTGTAAAAGATCAAAGAATTGTCTATAGACTGATAAAATGAAATGTAACATTATTACTCTTTACCAATGGGTAAAATTCTCCAGGGGGCCGGAATATTGAATTTACTCAAAATTACTAAATAATTTTCTTATTCGTATTATCTATTTTATTTTTTAGTTAAATGAAGCCAAAGTTAAGCTCTTTTGTCATTATGAATGTACACCTCTCGTCAGCCTCTTTTACTGAAATCTGGAACCGGAAGCCAGTCGCCAAAGAGCTTACGATTTTTGATTTTTGAAAAAGTAAATGCACTCAACCTGTAAATTTAAAGGTTGAATCTTATTTAGTTTACTAGCTACACTGCTCTGACAAACGGGCAGACAATGTGTAGCGATACTGAAGGTTTTTTATCTTTTTGGGGGACCTAACTTGGTTCTTACATTATATATATAAGAAAAAAATGTATTTTTCTGGTAGATTGAGTCGAGTACTATGGTTGCTTATTGATCAAAAGACCCGGGGTAAAACTCGACTAGCTGCAAATATTTGATCGGCTATAATCTGATTCCTACACCAATTTACATATTCTCTTATACATACACACCATATACATATATATATATATATAAATCAAATAATTCTAAAAAAAGGAATATTATTATAATAATAGTGTCTCGTTTAACTTTTGAACGAAGCACTAAAAAAACAAACAAGTATAAGTACTTATTCAGTGCAGGCATGTACCTAAATTTAGTACACAAGATTTTTTAATAAAACAAATTAACAAAAATAAGTTTAAATCAACGTTGTCAAATTGTTAATTGTTCTGTTACTATACGACTAAACGTAATTAAATTAATTAGTATTTTTTGAGAGCACAAGATTATAATCCTATAGGAGCTGCACTAATATCATTTCTTGCTCTCGTCTATGGATGGCATTGCACTTGCCAATTGTCATTTTTACACGATTTATATTAGCTTCACCTGTATGTATGTATCTAACTATGTATTTATGTATCAATGTGACTTTTGTTCTGTTGAATTCCGCAAACATTTCTCTATAAAAATAATTGTTTACCTAATCAATTTAAATGAAATTATATAAAAATAATAAAAATAAATACATTTCATTCTGTTAAATTCCGCAGGCTTTTCTCTATAAAAATAATTAAGATTAAAAAGTAAAAAAATAAATTATATTTAAAAAAAAACTAAAAAATACGCTTCTAAAAAGTACAAAATATTGTAATACTTAATCAAAAAGTGTAATGAGCTCCATAAACAAATAAATATGAAATTGATATAAATTAATCAGTTGTCGCTGATAGCATTCAAAATTTATTTGATTGTAATACTCATTAATGTTATGTTAAATCATTCTAATTGCACATATGTATGTATATAAATTTATGTAAATACTGTAATACATTAGAAGAAATCTATACAATGAATTCGTTTCCAAGGTAATCTAATACAAAAAAAAATAATGTGTTTAATATTTTAATTTTTTTTTTTTAAGTAAATTGAAATGAAATGAAATAGTGGGATGGCAGAATTTCTGAGTAATAAAGTGGGATAAGGGAGGTTCAAACTGGGACGAATGGCTACCCTATGTATACTCGATGGTGATAATGATGATGACCAATTTTATTGAAACAAATTTTATGCATTTCAGAGACGGCGATTAAAAAAAGGCATTTGCGATGATGAATAAACAATAGCCGTCGGTGAATTTTTTAATCCTCTTCTTTTATAATCGGAATAAATCGTTAGTTAACGCTGCTGTTTGGAGTTGAAAACATGCTCGAAGCCACAATAACACCTGCCCAGAGAATTAAAAAAAAATCTTCCACTGCATATTTAGTTTGTTGAACATGTTTTTCTACTTACCTACGTATTATTGATAATGCAGTGGAAATGGAGAATAGTTTTATAACGAACTTCATTTACCGTGAATTTTAATCTAATCAACAAATCCATCAAAAGCTATTTTGTTTAACATATTCGGATTAAAAGATAAATAGTGAATATTTTTTCAATATCTATTAGCTCAAAGGAAATTTTGATGTTGTATTAATTCAATCTATTGAAAACAACCATGGTATGTGTCTATTTTAGGAATATCACGTGATAGAGTGAAACTTCGAAAGCTTATTTAGTTCACTTATTACAATTAAAACATTGTTATTGATATTCATAGTTATATATATAATCTCAGTAAATTAAAAAAGACTTCAAAGATATGATAAACATTTACTTTTTGAAGTCACTGGCATGACGTCGGAGTCTTAGTTGGGCTCTTTTTCCCGATTTGAAATGTTCAGAGGAATTAACAAACGAATCAAGTGTTGGAAATCAAAGCACAATTTTAAACATATTTTTCTTCATTTCATTAATTCTATGAACATTTTAAATCGGATAAAAAGAGTCCAAGTAGGTCTCAGAAGTCGTGCCTTTGATTTGATTTAAAAAATTAAATTATTTTTTCTTTTTTATCGCATCCTTAAGTGTTTTTTTTTTTTTTTTTTTTTTTTTTTTTTTTTACATTAATTTTTTTTTTTTTTTTTTTTTTTTTTTACTTTTTTTAAAGTTAATTGTTTTTTTTAATTCCGTTTTCTGCTGTTGTTTACGGCATCTTCAAATAAATCTTAAAATTAAGATGAATCATACTCAAAGAAAAAACTTTGGTAGAATTGAGAGGTGATTTTTTTTTTTTGTGAAACCTACCTCGGGATTCTACCTAATTTTTTATTATTATATAAAAAGGAGGGTTCACCTAGAACCAACATCTATCTCCTTAAAAGTTAAAGAAAAACGCGCCAAGCTTTTCGAAACAACAAAACTGTCGGAGACTAGATAGAGAATATATACTCCGCGCACACTTTATGCGCATTTCTGTTTTGAGAGGAGCTTCGTACTCTCTCAATCTAACTCTTTCTCTTTTGAATTTTTATTTCATTCGACTTGAATTACTACTGCGCCAAAAGAGGTTCCAATTCAAAAATTGAATATTTTGAATGAATTCAATACTCCAGTCACCTGAAAAGATAAATTAATATTTTGTCAAAATGTATAAAATATCTAAAAATCAAATATCATATCAAAATGAAATTTCGTTTTTATTTATTTATTTATTGAGATCAAGAGCTGATTAGATTTTGGTTGAAAATAGACTCAAAATTAGGCACTGGAGATTCTTAAAAAATTAAAGTTATAAAATTTTCAAAACAAGAAACCAAAAAACTGAAATTTACTACGAGGTGGTCTTTTATTTAAAAAGGGATATGAAGAATTCTTTCGGGGCTGAGAAAGGGGGGGGGGTGGGTGGGGTTGAAGAAATAAATGATTACTTCATGTTCTAGACATCTAGATCAGTGTTTTTCAACCTTTTTCATGCCTCGACCCCCTTGGGTTGAAAAAAAATTTCGCGACCCCCCTACCCCCCGCTATTTGAGTGGCCTTGCTCGTGACTTTGTGAACACATAAAAACAGTAAAAAAAGTATTGATTTAATATTTATTTTTATAAATCCTGATATAAATTAATAAAAAAAAATATATAAATATTGAAAAATGTATTAAAAACCAATAAACCTACACAAAGTCACGAGCCGGGACTGCCAGGCCCACCGCTCGTTACTTTGAGCACAATTTTTCATTTTTTTTTAAATAATAAAAACACATCAAAACAGTAAAAAAGTATTGATTTATTATTTATTTTTTTAAATCCTGATATAAATTAATAAAAAAAATAAACTTCAACGGATCGTTGCTAAACTTTATCCAAATTCATTTGAAATATT
The DNA here is from genome assembly GCA_024734495.1 of Forficula auricularia. Taxonomy (NCBI): domain Eukaryota; kingdom Metazoa; phylum Arthropoda; class Insecta; order Dermaptera; family Forficulidae; genus Forficula; species Forficula auricularia. Next base: position 258,320 of record JALMQS010000899.1, read on the forward strand.
AATATGTTTTGCTGGCTTGGTGTGTACTGAATATATTAATTATTTATCCTTTAACAATAAAAAAATAATATGTTTATTCCTTTATTATTAATCAGATATCACTTGCAATTTGCAGTTCATGTTGACTTTAATTCAAAAATAATGATCGATTCTCATTTATTAGTCGAGGAATAACCATTCTACATTGGATTTTTGACGTTTCGGTTATTATTAGTAACCATTGCTGAAGACATGGAGGAATCGACTTAAAATCAAAAATAGCCATCGATTCTCATCTAATACTCGAGGAATAACAATTCTACATTAGATTTTTGACGCTTCGATTATTATTGGTAACCATTGCTGAAGACATGGAGGAAACGGCTTAAAATCAAAAATAACGATCAATTCTTATCTAATACTAGAGGAATAACCTTATTGCATTCCATTTTTGATGTTTTGATTATTAATGGCAACCAAGTTGTTTACCAAAAAAGAATTTAGTCTTTTTGATTTTAAGTCGATTCTTCCACGTTTTCAGTAGAGGATGCCATTAATAGTCAAAACATCAAAAATGGAATTTAATAAGGTTATTCCTCTAGTATTAGATAAGAATCGAATAGAGAACCTCCTCTTTTTTTGAAGTAGGTTAAAAAAGACATATCTTTCTAGTTTGCCAAGGAAATTCTCAGTTTTCGATCCGCTTTTAGACAATAAATACAAACGTCATCTTCTATAGGAGATCTTGCTGATTTATTAATCATAAAGAATTATATTATTTCTTCAAGATTTCCTGAAGTGTGCACTGCATTTCTGTTATTTTAATCATTACGGCTAGTGCCGAGCGATCATTTTCAAAATTGAAATTGATTAAAATTATTTAAGAAATTCTATGGAACAAGAAAGGTTACTCAACTTGCCTATTCTATCCATCGAACATTCCAAGGCCATAAATTTGAACTTTGATGATCTCATTAACACTTTTGCTGAACAGAAAGCCCGAAAAATGGAATTTTAATAATAAACATTTTGTAATAAAACAAAAATTGTGATATCAGTCCATTACGCTTTTTAAAGTAAAATTTACTAGAAAATCATCTAATTATAATAACGTTTTATGTACTTACTTTACGTAGTGACTTAATATAAAATAAAAAAAAAAAACTTTAACGTTGGTTGAGCTTCTTGGGTGGGAGAGGGCCTCAAACGGTGGAGTTACACCACTGGGAAGGGGTACATTCTTACGTACGTAAACATCAACTTCCGGTACTTCTATTTTAGCCAGAAACTTGTGGCACTTCTTGCAGCCTCTAGATAGCTTAAGTTTCAAATTTCAAGACTCTGCGACTTACCGATATGAAAGATTAAAATATTTATTTTGCGACATGACTAATTTACACCTCTTTCCTTTATTTCATTCGGATTAAAATTTATATGATAAGTACACTAATTTTTAGTGAAATCGTTAGATCCGTTTTTCTAGAACCCAATTCTATATAGGTATATATATTTAAAATAATTGCTCATTTAATAACATAAGATATACTGTGGGGTGGGGGTGGGGGTGGCAGGTGTATTCTCAAGTCTTAAGAATGGCCACATAAGTTTATTTTTATTAATAAAAATCGTACCTACATTATTTTCACAAAATTTTGATTTTTTTGAAAAATTATTTTTCCGCCCTCCCCCTCTGAAATAATTATCTGGGTAAGTGCCTGAAAAACAGTATTTATCTTTAACATTTTTATACAAACATAGCATGTGTACGCACGTGCACTGGCATGTGGAAGAAAAGTTTTTGCAACGAAGAGGCGAAATGTTAATTTTATTTGTTTTGCCCTTTGGGGAATCCCTAGAGCGAAAAGGATTGAGAGTGAATAAAATTAAACTATCACTCTGGGGTAAAAGTATGTTAAACAATTCATCGCTGGGTTTGTCCTTTCTGTCAATATTTGAAAAGAATTCTTAGGAAATCTGTTTGGAGACACAATCACTCGACAGGTGGCAGATTTGTTTGTATATTTCATAAATCTGAAATCTCTACTGAAATATACATGGAAATATCGTTTGCTTGCATGGAACAATCCGATATGAATAGGAACAGCCCGGTCTGCATTTGATTTATCTTTTACTAAGAGATAAGCTTGTCGAGTTTATTATTATTCTGTCTTTGAAAATTCGCTAATTAAATGAATTCAAATCTATAGAGATATTCTATGGTAATTCAAGGAATTAAATTAATCGTCTGTGATAATTTAAACAAGAAAACATCTCGTATTGTGAACTTAATTAAATTAATTATAACCTGACAACAAAGGTGAATAGTATTAAACTCACAGAGGAGCATTTAGAATTAATATATATAATAATTTAAAAAAAATTCAAAATATACCTTCTTTATATTTACTATACCTACATACTCTAACATTTTACAAAAGATATCTTTAATAAATTAATAATAATTTTAATGCTCTACCTTGAAATCAAATCATATGGATCTTTAGGGTTTTTTTATAATAATAAAGCGGTTTGTTCTACACCATGCGCCGTTTTCCGCATCCAACACGACAATTCTCTCTATTCAGAATGTCTTGCTCTTGTAGTTGCCTACTGGTCATTGCCTCATCTACTCAAAAACTCACTAAGAAAGAACTATGGAAATATGAGAAATCTTATTCCGCTTCTATCTCGGAAATCTTGCCTTTCACTCAAAAATAAAAAAACTCCCATATAAAACAATTCTTAGACCTGCACTCACGTATGCTGCTCCAGCGTGGTGCCACACCAGCAAAACTACACAGAAACCCCTACAAACATTCCAAAACAAGTGCTTGCGATTAATATTAGATCGCAACACATCCACTTCAAACAAACAACTATACAAATTAGCAGAAATAGAAACAATTAATGAACATATGATCAAAATTTCAAAATCATTTTATACAAACCAACTAAAATACAATAAACTCACCAAAACAATTAAAAAAACAATAGAAAATAGCTTTAGCAGAAAAAAGAAGTATGTAAACATCTATAGAAAAATAGGCGTAATAACTTGAAATCAATTAAAACCAACAACTAACCGACTACCAAAAGCAGGGTTTTTATTTGCCTAGAATCTTTCCCTGCGTAAAAATAAAATTAAAATAAAATTAAATATGTAAATATTTATATTAAGGATAATTAAAAAAAATTGTATAATAAACCTAATTATACTCATATTTGTAAATATTATTAATTATTAAGAACAAAATTAAAATATATTATTAGTGTAAGCTCATAGGACAGGAAACTATTTATAAGGAACAATTAAAAAAACATTTGTAAATTTCATATAATCATGTATATCTGTTGTACTTGTAATGTATTGCTTTACAATGTTGTATCTGTAAATATTAAAATTATAAATAAAACTTTTAAATTGAAATTGATTGCTGGCCTCACTCCGGCATCGATCGGTTATAACGATGTTGGAGTGGAGGTCCGGGGTTCGATCCTGGCTGGCAAATAAAAATTTCTACCGCCTGAAAACTCGTCTCCCTCACTAACACTACTAACACTCTTCTTATGTGCTGTCTAAATAGGCTTTGTTCCCGGTGGTTTTTGCCTTTTAGTGCATTTTATTTTATTTTTGAGATCTTATTATTTTATTTGTTGTTTTTGAAGTCGGTTTTTTATTAAGTCGTTTCAACAACCTGCACGTATAAGATATTTATAACATTTATACCGAATAAAAATATCTTCAAATTAGAAATTAAAGATCAAGGATCTTAGATTTGTTTGATTTTAGTGTCAGAAGTGTCAAACATGCAATCTGGGCTCAACCCCTAATGATATATGATTTGATGACTTGAATCATTGCTAACTTGATTGTAAAACTGCACACTTTTGCTAATTTTGGCACTCGGATTCGATTCCCGAGGTGGTGAACACAACCCTTCTGACATAAAGGTAATAAAAAATAAGCCACTCCATCTCGGATCTAGTAGATGTCAACCTGTGATTTTCTTAAATCTAGTTTGGTTTCAAATTTTTAAACTAAATAAAATATAAGCATTATATATTATATGTGTGTATATATATATACACACACAGAGACCTATGGCTTTTTGGACACTTTTTGACCTATGGGTATACTAAACCTATTTTTTTATCTTTTATAGCTATTTGTGTAAGTAAAAGGGGAAAAAACTTGATAAATTGTTTGTCTTAGATATTAAGTTAGCTTAAAGTTTATGCAAACTTAAAATTGCCTCATGGGACACTGTAACGTCATTTTTCAATCTTTTCATTAATGTTGAAAATTTTTTGTAAATAAACAAGCAGAAATTGAAGACAATATTTCCTTAAGGCCCTACGGTTTCCACTATAATTTTGTGAACAGATTTATTATCAGTGAATTCTGATATCAAATTCATTTTGTTAATTTACCATTTATTGAAAATATGATAGCTCCAGAATTAGGGCTTGTAAAAATACAACAGGATTTAGAAAAAGTTTTTGCTTTTTTTTATTTTTTTATTTTTTTATATAAATATCAACTAAATAAATTTTTTCTATAATTTAACCATACATACATGTATATATCTATATATACCTAGAAGAAAGAGTCGACTAATTAGAAGAAGGAAGAATGTTAAAAATGAGTCGTCGAGTTACACCTTGCTTTATATATTATATATAAATAAAATTAAATAAATCAAGACATTATAATTATTATAATGTATTATACAATTACCTTTGGGTATTTACGTTTAAAATTTTGATCTGACAGTTCATTTTTATACCTAAAAAACAAATAAGTAAGTAATAAATTGAAATCAGAGAATTTTTCAATTTTTCTTAAAAGATGGTCCTTTTTATTAAATTTAACGTCACTAAATAAAGTTATATTTTCTCCAAATTGTTGCTAAGAAATGTAAAAAGCCTAGAAACAATGATTTTATTAGGTAAGTTTTATTTATATGAGAAGGGATGACTATGACTCCAATCCAATTCTAAAATTCAAAAAAATATGTTAATAAATAAATAAATAAAATAATAATCTTCTCTTTCACGAACTAAAGATTTATTTCTTCTTGTGGTCTTTTAATAACCTACCTGTTAAAAAAATGTCTCTTTTAAGATTCTTTTCGTGATAATGAAAACGTAGATTTTTTGAGCTCTTCGCCCTTACGTTGATTAACCATGAGACTCTAATCAAGATCTTTTTTTAGTATTCTTTTCTATCCAGATTTGTTAAGCGTTTAAAAGTTGTTTTTCCTTGCCCTATAAAAATATGATCGTTTATCAAGTATCTTTAATCCCTTCTAGAAAAGAAAGTTTATTTGATCCACCAGAAAGCTAATCAAAAGAATCGCTATTTATCTTCTCGAATTTTAGTTATTTTTATCTTTTAGAATTTATTTCTTTATCTTTTATTTGGACTTAACTACTATTTATTCTTCAATATTTCTCCCAAAATACTGGAAAAGTTTTACGAACAAGAGAGAGAAAGTAAATATTGCAAATATTTTATGAATTTAGATAAAACATAATAGAGGAGATTCTCTCATATACTTTCTTTTTTTTAACAACTGAGAAAGTTCTGAATTTAATCAGATTGAGCGGGAATCTTTAAAAAAATTATTTATTTAAAAAACAATGCTGTTTAATAGGTAGGCGCATCAAAAGCAACCTCCCAGACATCTTATTTGATTCTGCAAATTAGTGGAATTCAGCGATAATATATCAATATTGTGTTTTCCTCGCTTGTAATTACCAAATCACGTCTGCCGCTAAATGGGCTGCGTGCAGGCTTTGCTTTCATTGAAGATCAAGACGCTATTTTGGGCCCAATCAACTTCTTATCAACTCAAACCCAATCCCTGAAATTTCTTCTTTTTCACGAAGCAAGGGCCCACCTCAGACTACAGAGGCTGTATCTTTTTGGTGCAACTTCTTGTATTAATTTATATTATTTTTGAAGAGACAATAAAAGAGTGTGTCTTCTGATGTAATAATAAATTTTTTATTTATTTATAACGAGACTATAGTTTCGAGGGCACTTTCTCTTCATCAGTCTATTACAATTGATTCACAGGAATAAATTTATGAATGGAAATTTTAGCCTTCCATTCATAAATTTATTCCATGTGAATCAATTGTAATAGACTGATGGAAAACAAAGCCCTCGAAACTAGTCTCGTTATAAATAAATAAAATTTATAATTCCAGCAGAAGACACACTCTTTTATTGTCTCCTTCAATATATAAAAATTCTGCTACCCTCGGCACAAAAACTTACAATTTAATATACTATTTTTAATAACAATTAGGAAGCCTTGGGAAACTTTTGTAGGTGTATCTAAAATGATCTAACACTAATTATTGTAAATTCGCATTTTAATATGTTAATACGCCTTCGACCAAATCAGAGATAAAATTATTTAAATCCAGTATCCTTAATAAAAAAAAATGCCATTTTAATCATAAAGTATTTATTGATTTATTTTGATTAATTTAAAGTTCTTAAATAATGATAATTGTACCTATACAGAATTTGATTTTCATTATTTGATATATTCACTAAAATAATTGAATTATACATTTATAAATAATAGCCAGTATTTATGGAGTGTGATTTTTTAAGGGGGGATAAACTTTTCTGACTGTATCTTATATTATTAAATGAGCAATCCTTGTAAATATATATATATATATATTTTCTAGATGAACGCGAAAGTTAAAACTTTTATCCTGTCACTGCCCTATTTTGGTGCAATTGGGACCAGACCCGTTTTGATACTGAGACCAAGAGTTGAAATAAATATACAGGACCCAGCCAGGTATGATCCGACATCTTCTGCGTTAAGCTCGCAGATGCCTTTTACATTTAAGCGATGGATCCACTGACTAGATCCCATAATCAAATTTTTTATATATTAAGCTCTTTAGTTCAAGCGCGTTTCCCCCTATTTTTCTAATAGTATGGTTCTTATAAATCTACTACAATGCTGTCTGCTACAATCTGTCTGATTCTTTAGGAATCGAAACTTTTCAACTCTTGTTTCAATATCAAAACGGGTCTGTTCCCAATTGCACCAAAATAGGGCAGTGACCGGATAAAAGTTTTAACTTTCGTTTTCATTTAATGTTAACATATAAACATTCTAAATAAAATGAATTATTGAATATCTGAACAAAATTCATCTGTTTCGATTCCCCAAAGAATCAGACAGATGGGCATTGTAGTAAATTTATATATATAGAATCTGTTTTCTCGAAAACGGCTCTAACGATTTGGATTAAATTCACGGGTTAGGGGTTTTGGGTTGACATTTCGATCTGTCACGGTCTCATCTTCGGCTAGGCTAAGTTGTTTTTAATGGGTTTTTTGTTAATTGAAATAATTATTCACAGATGGTTGTCTCGATAAAAATGTATAATTACATTTTTATTCAATTTTCTTTTAATAATTAATTGGTTTTTCAATTTTAATTCCACAATAAGATCATTACAAATATTATTTATTTATTAAAATTAGAGAATTTAATTAATTACAAGTATTTTTCTATAAAATAATTTATTAGAATATCAATTTCATTCTCTTAAAAAATCAGACAATTCGAAGGATCGAACCTCCTTCTTCAGGATTTAAAACTGTCAACGAAAGAACCACCAATATATTAATATTATTACTTTCCGTACAGGATATGGTCAAGTATTGTTTTTAATTGCAATTAGATTCAAAACTTTGTGCCCAGTGATATGTATTGATGATGGCCATATTGGCAATACAAAATTTAAATCCTATTTCAATTTTATTTTATTTTAGCTGCTAATAAAAATTCACCTTTTTACTTGAATTTAAAATTAACAATAAAATTAATATATCGCTTTTAAATTAAGCAAAACATTATCGAGCATCGCTCGGTGTTCCAGGTACTTATATACAAATAACATCTACGGCTAGAGAAGTTTCACTTCCCTCGTGAGCTTATGTTGATGAGGCTCACAGATTTTTTAGATAAAATTTTACTAACTTATTGTTTCGAAATTTGTTTTTTACTTTACTAAATAGGATATGGCCAAGTATTGTATTCGTGCATTAAAAAAGTAGTTTTTTTCTTCGTTTTTTCGAAATATCTCAAAAACGGCTGAAACTATTTTTATTAAACAAATTGGGTGAAACCATGGCATTTCGGTCTACAAAAGAGCTCTAATAAGTGAACATCGAAAAAGTTATATTATTCGAGATAATAATTGTTTTGTCAAAATGTCTGTTAGTTAGTCTGTCCGGTTGTCTGGTTGTCCGTTAGTCTGTGTGTTACCAAATTTTTGTGGACGAGTTAGCTCAAAAACTAGTTTGAATATCGAAACCAAATTTCATATGTAGTTTTGGTGCATTAAGATTAAGAGCTGATTAGATTTTGGTGCATATCGACCCAAAATTAAGGGGGGGGGGGTTAAAAATTAAAAATCTAGGCCATTTGAGCAAACTCAACCAAATTTTGTATACATAATCAGTGGGAAACCAGAAGTCTAAAAATGCAGAAACTTCTCAAAATGGGTGGAGGGGGGGGGGGTGGGGTCAAAAGAAAATCTTGGTAATTTGCCAAACTCAACCAAATTTTGTATACATAACCAATGGGACCCCAGAAGTCTAAAAATGCAAAAACTAACAGCCCGAAATGGGGGGGGGGGTGTAGGATCAAAAAAATGAAATCTAGGCTCTTGTACGAAACTCAACCAAAATTTTGTATACATAATCAGTGGTCCCCCAGGAGTCTAAAAATGCAAAACTAACCCCCTTACATGAATATAAATAATTTTATTAAATCTATATAATAAAAATGAATTTCTTTTTCTTTGTAAGCGCAGATCTCTCAAATGCCTGGGCCGATTTGGCTAATTTTTTTTTTAAATGTTCGTAATAGTCCATTTCAGGTTAATACGTAAAAAAAAATCCGAAAAGTTGCCCGGAAAATTGGAAAATTCACGAAAAACTGAAACCAAATCTGTATAGCCAACATAGTAGCTTGCCAAACAATAAAAGAACTAAACTAGCAAACTAAACATTTGTTGGCGGCACTGTTTGGCAGATTTTTGAATGTCATTCATTCTTAATAGCATAGATAATAGAGTTCTAACCACATTATCGTTGAAGAGGTATTTAATAATGCAACAAAGATTTTAAAAAACTATCTATTTTTTTTAAAGTACATTTAAAAACAAAAATTAAAAAAATAAACTGCAACGGATCGTTGCTAAACTTTATCCAATGTACTATCTTATTCTAAAATAAAGTACTTTAAAATATAATTTTACAAAAAACTATATATGACCTTTTTTGTGGTCCTCAAGGTACTTAATTACAATGAATTTTAAATCCCACAAATATTAATTTGACAATTTAATTGATGAACTCAAAAATTGTCATTTAATTAAATAAACTGCAACGGATCGTTGCTAAACTTTATCCAAATTCATTTGAAATATTAATATGTTTATTCCTTTATTATTAATCAGATATCACTTGCAATTTGCAGTTCATGTTAACCATGCGCGGATCCAGGAGGGGGGGGCGATGGGGGCGACCCCCCTCCCCCCAAAGCATTGGAGATAAACAATTTTTATATGTTTATTTAATCTTTTTTTTTATATAACATTAAATTTTAAAATTGAAGAAAATAAAGTTCTATGTGGGGGGGGCGTCTCTGACCCCCCACCCCACCGCTTGGACAATTCCTCCGCGACACACTTCCGAGATCAAAAGTAGATCTTATATACCGACGACCGCCCCCACCCCCAATCAGAGGTCTGGATCCGCGCCTGATGTTGACTTTATTTCAAAAATAATGATCGATTCTCATTTAACAGTCGAGGAATAACCATTCTACATTCGATTTTTGACGTTTCGGTTTTTATTGGTAGCCATTGGTGAAGACATGGAGGAATCGACTTAAAATCAAAAATAGCAATCGATTCTTATCTAATATTTGAGGAATAATAATTATACATTAGATTTTTGACCCTTCGATTATTATTGGTAACCATTGCTGAAGACATGCAGGAATCGACTTAAAATCAAAAATAGCAATCGATTCTTATCTAATACTAGAGGAATAACAATTCTACATTAGATTTTTGACCCTTCGATTATTATTGGTAACCATTGCTGAAGACATGGAGGAATCGACTTAAAATCAAAAATAGCAATCGATTCTTATCTAATACTAGAGGAATAACAATTCTACATTAGATTTTTGACCCTTCGATTATTATTGGTAACCATTGATGAAGACATGGAGGAATCGACTTAAAATCAAAAATAGCAATCGATTCTTATCTAATACTAAAGGAATAACAATTCTAAATTAGATTTTTGACCCTTCGATTATTATTAGTAACCATTGCTGAAGACATGGAGAAATCGACTTAAAATAAAAAATAGCAATCGATTCTTATTTAATACTTGAGGAATAACAATTCTACATTAGATTTTTGACCCTTCGATTATTATTGGTAACCATTGCTGAAGACATGCAGAAATCGACTTAAAATCAAAAATAACGATCGATTCTTATCTAATACTAGAGGAATAACCTTATTGCATTCCATTTTTGATGTTTTGACTATTAATGGCAAGCTATACTGAAAACGTGGAAGAATCGACTTAAAATCAATAAGACTAAATTCTTTTATGATAAACAACTCAAGCTTGAGAATAAGAGAATTTTTTATAAATAGAGATTTTTAATACATTTTAAATATTTGTTTCATCTTGTTTGTTATGAGTGTATATTACAGTTAAATAGAATCTCAAATTATGTCTATTTAAGAATTTATAATAAAACAATTATATTTATTCTCTGTTACTAATAAAACATCAATAAAGCAGCCATGTGGGGGTCCAGGGGCGAAGCCCCACCCTATAAGAGCCCGCCCAAGGCGGGCCTTGAAAATAGTATTAAATATAAGTGAGCGGCCAGGTTGTATGGTAAAGTCAAGTGGATGGTCACATCAGGGCACGTCAGCTTATTTTCTAGAATTTTTGGTTTTAGTTTGTTACGTATTTCGAATTTATGGGTAAGTTGTGGGTGTGCGGCTGCGCGGGGTATAGGCATGCGCACCCCAAATGTCTAGTGGTATGGAGGTATAGGAGTGCGGGGGTGTAGCGAAGACATCGATCTCAGTGGCGCGCGATCTCGCCGCATTCGCAGTCGAGGCTGATCCTTGGCTCGGTCAATCGGGCATAGTTGTCTTCGCCGACAGAGCAACAGGTTAGCCACGAGGCTCGCGCGGCAAACCCCGAATCAGAAGACTGGGCAAAAAAATCAAGGATGCCGTTGGCACGGCGTCAGCCCCACTAAACCCTCATCTATTTCTTCCCCTCCTGTTGCACACCACGTGTTTCGTTCCTGCCATGGCCTGGATCGGGCCTGGCTGTTCCCTCCTCGCTGCTGCTCTGCATTACAACTGTCTGCGTGCTGGTTTCGTCTACGACGACAGGTACACAATTGCTCTTCAAGTACAAACTCTCCACTCACTCCTCTTGCTAAACAACCACTCACTTGTCAAAAGCTCACGTGCGGCACTTGTTGAAGCCGCCGCCAAAACATACACGCGTTTCCAAAAGGGTTCAATTTCTTAAAAAATATAATAATATTAATAACAACAGGAGAATGTTTTGTACAAGGAATTATTTAACAAGTAATTGAAATTAACTGTCATAATCATTCACTATAAATTATATCATTTCAGTCAAAACACGCGTCACGAACGGAATAAAATTCGCTCTATGCAATGATCCGCTTCGCAGATGCGCTTTATTTAAATACAGAAAATAACGAAACAGAAACAGTCGAACCTCTATAATATCGAAGTTTCTGCAAAAAAAAATTATAGAAATTTCGATATACAATACATACAATTATAAATTCTTAGTCATTTTCTTACTAAAGCCAATTTTGTATCGATGGTTTTTAGTTTACCATACAAGGTAAGGGTCAAGTATTGTAATCGTGCATGAAAAAAGTGATTTTTCCTTCTTTTTTTCGAAATATCTCAAAAACTGAAACTATTTTGATTAAAAAAATTGAGCAAAATCATGGCATTTCGCTCTACAGTCCTAAAGTCCTAATAAGTGAACATCGAAAAAATTATATTTTTCGAGATAATAATTGTTTTGTCAAAATGTCTGTTAGTTAGTTAGTTAATCTGTCTGTTAGTTAGTCTGTCTGTTAGTCTGGGCGTTACCAAATTTTTGTGGACGAGCTATCTCAAAAACTAGTGTGAATTTCAAAACCAAATTTCCCACGTAGTTTTGGTCCATTGAGATTAAGAGCTGATTAGATTTTGGTGCATATCGACACAAAATTAAGGGGGTAGAGGAGGGTTAAAAATTAAAAATCTAGGCCATTTGAGAAAACTTAACCAAATTTTGTATACATAATCAGTGGGACCCCAGAAGTCTAAAAATGCATAAACTAACCACCCAAAAAAGGGGAGGGGGAGAAGTAGGGTCAAAAAATGAAAATTTTGTCCATTTACCAAACTCAACCAAATTTTGTATACATAATCAGTCGGACCCCAGAAGTCTAAAAATACAAAAACTAACCCCCTCCCCTACATGATTATAAATAATTTTATTAAATATTAAATATAAGTGAGGGGCCAGGTTGTATGGTAAAGTCAAGTGGATGGCCACATCAGAACAAGTCAGCTTATTTAGGGTTAAAGAAGACTTAAAAAATTAAACAATCAAAGAAATATATTTTAAAACATGTACAAATAACGTAGGTAATTACAATATTCTTACAATGTACTAAAAAATTTATGCAAATAATTTTTCGTAAACGAGTTTTTTCTTAGTTATGCTCCTTCTTTTATGAAAGAAATCCATGGATGCTTTTCGAATGCAATAGGAATACATAATTTCTTTTTTTACTTAAATTTTTGTCCTATATACAGAAACCTAATGAAAAAGATTCCTGAAAAAAAAATTATATTTATATATAGATTTTTGATTTATGAAAGTTCGATATATGGGAGTTCGACAGTATTTATGATACTTTATGATTTACATAAAAATTGGATTAAAAGTTTAACACACTAGACACGCTTTTTGCAAATTTTAATGATTTGCCAATTATTCGATGATGGATGATTTGAGGTAGAAAGCTGATTCATCAAAAACAGATTTCTATAATAGATACTTTTTGAAATTAACATAAAAAAATAGAACAAAAAGGTAAAACTTTATCACACTAGGCACACTCTTAATTCCTAGGGAAGATGGTGTCGGTCCAAAGTGAAACGTTATTTAATAAATGTTGAAATAAATAAATACAAAGGTGAGTTTTACAAAATTTTTTTGTATCCCCCGAAATATTATATCGAGTTAAATATTTAAATATATTTTCTTTTATTTTTATTAATCTCGCCTCATATTTATTTAATGAAACAACTATATATACATTTTGCAAATTTTAGTGATTTAGCAATTTTTTCTAGTGAATTATTTGAATAGAAAGCTGAATCAATGCATAAAAGCTCAGTTTATTAATACTTACTTTTGGCAAATTTAAGATCTCTTTATAACGATTCAATAAAAAAGTTTCCGATATTAGCGGATTTCAATTTTATTGGAAAAATGACGAGAATGTCCCCTACTTGATCCTAAATGTTATGAATAATTTTTATTATCGTCAGAAGATTTTATCCACCCCTCGGAATTCGAGCAGAGTTTCTAAAAACTTTCCATCGAAGAGGAATCAACCTAACGTTTGCGTTCATATTTCAATCAAACTACCATTCTGACAGGTAATAAAAATTATCCATAAAATCTCGGATTAAGTAGAGAACTTCTTGTGATATTTTCCATATAATTTGGAATTCGATTTTTTCTAGTTTTCTGAATTTTTCATGTGGGGAATAGTTAGAGTAGAAAGCTTGAAACCCAATCAATTCAATTAATGATAGATAATAGTAGTTAGAGTCTACTCAATACAATTTTAATCTATTAGCTAATTTCTTCAAGATATATCTAATGATTTCGCTTGACATATACCATATACCCCAATTTGAAATTTTTAAATTGTGACCAACTGGACAAAAATATCATCAAAATTTACTTTAAATAAGCTAAGGTATTAATATTTTTTCCCCATTTTGGAATCATGTCCCTGTAAAAAAATAAATAGGTAACAATCAGGTGGTTGTTGGATCACACTGTATATAATATTATTTATATCAACCAGAAAACGCACTCACTGATTTGTCTGTTCATTAAAAATTATACAAATGTATTACTTTTTACAAAAAAACCTCTTTAATTATCTTATTATATTAAACGAGCAATTCTTCTATATATGTGGTATGTATATATACAATCGGTTTCACGAAAACGGCTCTAACGATTTGGTTGAAATTTACGGGTTAAGGGGTTTTTGTATTGACATTCGACCTCTCATGGTCTCATCTTCGGCTAAGTTGTTTTTAATGGATTTTTTGTTAATTGAAATAATTATTCACAGGTGGTTGTTTGAATAAAAATTTATAATTACATTTTTTCAATTTTTAATTAAATTAATTGGTTTTTCTATTTTAAATTCCACTATTAGATCATTACACATATTTTTATATATTAGAATTTGGCAATTTAATTAAAAATTAATACTTTTAATTATTAAAGGTATTTTTCTATAAATAATTTATTCGAATATCAAATTCATTCTCTTAGAAAAATCCGATAATTCGAAAGATCGTTCCTTCTTCAGGATTTAAAAGGGTCAACGAAAGAACCTCCGTGTATATTAATATTATTTTTAATTACAATTACATTCAGAACAGTGATGGCCATAGCGGATTTTTATTTCAAATTTATTTTATTTTGGTTGCGATTAAAAATCGACCTTTTTTACTTGAATTTAAAATTAATATTAATATATCACTTTTAACTGAATTAAAAAATTACCGAGCATCGCTCGGTGTTTCAGGTACTATGTGTAATTTTTTGTGCTTGCTGATTGTCAGTTTTCCAAGTCACAGCAAATATGGGAACATAATTCTAAATTAAACTTGATTAAACAGACGTGAATGAACTTTGTTTTAAAGAACCTATTTCAAATCTTAAAAAATAAAATAAATTTTCCACAACGTTTCGGCTTAAAGAAGGAAATTGTATTTCTCGCTGCAGACGCGTTTAAAAATATTTAACAGAACAGATTTCTATCTAACATCCAGGTTTTGAATACCAAGCGAAAAGTCAATATTATGATTAACAGACGTTTATTTATTTTTTCTTACAAATCATCAATTACTCTTTAGGGTTCAAAAGTAGCTAGGGGTACTACTAGTATCACTTAAATATCTGTCAGTTTGCCCGTGCGTCAGAGCAGATAGTAAGCTAAATAATATTCATACATGAAATGTACATGTTACATGTATTTAATTGAATAGATTTTGTTTTACCGAGACTAGCAGAGTTGTAGATTCACAAAGAGAAATCGTTTATGTGCCTAGCTTACTATAACAACAAAACGCATTTTCTATGTATATCCGATTGGGTAATTGACCGAGAAATAAGAGATAAAATATTTCTAATTATAAAGATTGATGCTGAAGGTTAAATCTTCGAAACTATAGTCTCAGACAAATAAATTATATTTATATATGTATATATATATATTTATATATATATACCAGTGGCGGTCGGTGACTTTTCAACCAGGGGATGCTTTCCAAAAATGTATCCTTCATTTTTTGAAATTTTATTTTAATTTCCGCTTTTTTTTTGCAAATTTCATCGAATACGGCATCATTATCGTTATTTTTAAATTGAACTTTAGATTTAAAAAAATATATTTTGGGACCTTCTCCCCAAACAGATAATGCTTTGGGTGAGTAAGGGTAGGAGTTAAAAATTAATTCTTGTGACTTAAACTCCAAAGTCCTTGAGATGGAAATCGACGATATTGCACAATGAATCAGCCTGTCCTATAAGAAAATCTTAAATTTATTCTAATTTTATTGCTATAAGCAAGCTATGACTTGTAAATGGATTGTTCTAAAGATTCTCGAATCATCTTTATTTATTCCCTTTTTGTATTATTTCTATTTTAATCGTTCCTAAGCGAGAACAATTTTTATTTGACTAAAACTCGTCTGAACTTGTCTTTGACATGCTTGAACTGGAAGATATACCAGGCAGGGACTTCAAACCTTCTATCGGCTCTCTTTTCAGAAAAATCATTCATTTTCATTGCCCCTTGAAATTATGCAACAATTTTATTTCATTTCGAGAACCAATATACTTTTCAAAACAAAAAGTAGAATAGAAATATTTAAAATAACGGATAATAATTTGAAAATTTAAAGATCCTCCTGAAATTTTGAAGTCGACCTTATAATTATATTTATGAAAATACTCTAAATGTTTGAAATTCTAGGGATGCGCCGCATCCACAGCATCTATGGACCGCACGCCACTGATATATATATGTTAGGGTCAAAGAACGAAAACGTCCATTGAGCCAAACGTCCACAACGCGTGGTGGCAAATGACCGTGTAAGATAACAATAAATTGGACATTTTTAAGTGATTTTTGTACTTGTATGTGTTTAACATTGGCTTAACTTAATATTATGAAAACATTCCACAAATTCCCTCATTCTTTCTTTATCAACGACAAATAAGAACGAATTTGATATCTCATAATGCTTTAAAAATATAATGTAAGAAATGGTTGGAATGAGGCCCGACTCAGAATTGTCTGGCTTATTGTCCTTATTTACTGTAATTCATTTTCCGTTTCTCTTTTACTCAAGATAGTTCTTACTAACAGTCTTCTATAGTACATTTGATTCTTTAGTCCATCGTAAAACCGTTTCCGCAATTTCCATTTATTATAGATACTACCTACCAAATATTGTTTTTTTTTAACGTGTTGAAGTAAATCAGGGCTGTCCAACCCGTGGCCCGTGGGCAGCATGCGGCCCAGCACTTCAATGAATGTGGCCCAACATAAAATCATAAACTTCCTTAAAACATTGAGATTTATATGTAGAGATATAGTTATTCCCTTTTTCAAAATATGAATGTACATTTGTACAATACGTGAAGATTTTTTCAAGAATAAAATTCACTAAAAGCAAAATTATATTAAGTTTCGAATATTTAAAAATTCATGGGGAGTCAGCTAACGCACTGGCATCGCTTCGGCATCGATCGATTATGACGATGTTGGAGTGGAGGTCCGGGGTTCGATCCTGGCTGGCAAATAAAAATTTCTACCGGCTGAAAACTCGGCTCCCTCACTAACCCTACTAACACTCTACTTATGTGCTGTCTAAATAGGCTTTGTTCACGGTGACATTAAATAAAAAAAAATCATCTTATCATATTTTCATTTTCTATAATATTTATTATTTCAGTAATTTATATGGTACGACACTAACCAAGTCTATATAGTTATCATTCTAATACAAGAAGACAAGGAATTGGGGTTTTCTAGAACAATCATAATTAATTGATAATTTCTCTCCTCGACTAAAACTTGTCAGGACTTGTCTTTTAGATCTTTGCATATTACATGTCAATAGATAATGGATAGTCAGGGGTTATTATATCCGTGACCCTTTTAAAAAATAAATTATCATCCCTCATATCCTTCTTTATTCCCATTCGATTTAAACCAGGGCTGTCCAACCCGTGGCCCAATATAAAGTCATAAAATTTCTTAAAACTTTGAAATTTATATTTAGTAGATACTGAAAAACACACAACAATTTGGCCTAATAATTTTTTTTTCTCTAAAATAAGAAATCTCAAAATCTAGTGTGAAGTTTTCGAAAAATAAGTGCTAATTTTAAATTTTGAATCTGGAACTAGGTTTCAAGATTTCCAAAAAATAACCATCATTTTAGTCTATTTTCGACTCTTTTTATTAAAAATAAATTTTCTACTTGAAAACTTTCTGTTTGAACAACAATTAGGTACCGATCTGAATGAAAAAATGAATATTGTTTCTTATTAGAATTTTATCTACTCTTATTAAACGAGCAAAAATTGTATATTTATTTATATATATATTTGTATCTTGGTTCTATTTTGAAAACGGCCCTACCGATTTTGATGAAATTCACGGGTTAGGGGTTTTGGAGATGATAATTCGATCTGTCACGGTCTCATCTTCGACAAAATTGTTTTTGATGAGTTTTTTCGTAATAAAATTAATTATTCTCATCTAGACAGATCCAAATCTTGGAGTTTAAAAAAAATTTCTCTTTTGTTTACTTTTGTAGCCAGACAGACAATGAGTTGGGCTAATTCATTCTTCTCAAAGCCTTTTTTTTTTTTTATTTAAAAATATCTTTCGCATAAGCAGGTTTTAATTTTTCTGAAAAAACAACACATTTTGATAGGTTTTATTTATTGACAATTGGATGAATAAAAATGAATCATATGGTTGAATCAAAACAGGTGCAGGAGGTGGGGTGCAGTGGCGGGGGACCCGGCGGTAGGGCGAGGTTTCGGGGGTAGGGTCGACCGGGGTGGAGGTGGGAGGGGGGGGGGGTACAGTGGGCGAATATTATATATATTTGTATTTTTACTTTATCCAATGCGAAGCATGGGAGAAAGTATTGGAATCGCTCTCGCGGCAAGCGCGACTTCAAAGGGTCCTCAGGTAAAGACTACGGAACCCATGGACTCAATTAATTGACGCGAATAAATCTAACTGTCGTGACTACCAATTCGAAAACTATACACTTCATTCAAAATTTCGAAAAAAAGGAGGTGTCTGCTGTTATATTAGAAAGGACATCCCTAGTAGGCGTTTAACTAATCTAGAATCCAATGAATTCGATGCCATATGGATCAAAATCACGTTAGGTCATTCAACTAAATTCTTCTGCATAATATATTTGCCCCCCAAAGACCCCAGATACAAACAATTTTTTGACTACCTCCTTGAGTGCCATTGCAATATCCTGAAAGAATTTCCATCTTCTGAAATATCTTTCCTAGGTGACTTTAACGTCCACAACAAAAATTGGCTAAAATTTTCTAGCCTTAATTCCCCCGCAGGCTCCGACGCTGAAATCTTCTCAACGGCGTGTGGCCTCACACAAATTATTAACGGCCCCACAAGAATCCCAGACAAAGCCAATGAAAAATCCAATCTTCTCGATCTTTTCATCACTTCCCACCCTTCGTCCTATGAAGCAAAAATTTCGGCTCCTTTAGGTAAATCTGACCACAATCTGATAAAAATTAAAACCTCCGCCAATTTACCAAAACCCCCGTCACCCCACTCCAACCCCAGAAAAATATGGCTAGTCGATAACGATAACATTAATTGGAATGACATGCGTAACTTTTTTGCCGCTTACCAGTGGAATGAACTCTGCATCAGAGATAAAAACGCTTCAGAATTCGCAGACGCCCTTAACGAGGCAATTCAAATAGGCTTAGAAACCTATATCCCCTCAAAATTGATTAAAGGGAACAAGGATTCTAAGCCTTGGTTTGGTAGACAATGCGCAGATTCCGTCCGTGAAAAAAACAAATCTTTTCAGAAATGGCAACTTTCACAGCTAGAATGTGACCGAGTTGCATTTGCCAAGTCGCGAAGCTCATGCAAAAAAATCATCTCTGAGGCAAAGAAATCATTCGACCAGAGGATAGCTGACCGTCTCGCATCTTGCCCCAATGGAAAACGGGCCTTTTTCTCGTTACACAAGGCAATAAATAGAAATTTCGCGTCCCCCTCACTTCCGCCCCTCTTTCACCCAAATGGTTCAGTAGCCACGACCCCCGCTGAAAAAGCCGAATCACTAGCATCCTATTTCGCAACTAACTCCACTTTAGATGACAAAGGGCTTAACCCGCCCACTTATACCCCCCAAACCAACCTCATGGGCAAAATAATTTTCAGGCCCCAAATAATCATAAAAGCCATTAATAAATTAAATTCCAAATCCGCCGCAGGCCGGATAACATCCCACCAATTCTCATTAAAAAATGCGCCCCTGAACTTGCCCCTATCTTATCCAAGCTATTCCAACTCTCTTACGAGTCGGGCATATTCCCCAAAAGCTGGAAAATAGCCAGAGTCACACCTATTCCTAAAAAAGGAGACACATCACAAATCTCTAATTACAGGCCTATCTCGATCACCTCTGTTCTTTCCAAATTAATGGAATTAGTCATAAACCAACACGTCCTTCATCACTTAGAAAACAATAAATTAATTCACGATAGGCAATATGGATTCAGACAAAATCGTTCCACAGGCGACATCTTAACCTATGTCACCCACACCTTGAACAATACTCTAGAGGCCGGAAAAGAAACCCTCGCTGTAGCCCTTGATATCTCCAAAGCTTTTGACCAGGTTTGGCACAAAAATCTTCTTGCCAAACTACCAGCCTTTGGATTCACACCAACACTTCGCAAATGGATTGAAAGCTTTCTGACAAACCGAAGTATAAAAGTTGTGGTGGATGGAACATCTTCTGAATCGTTCTCCACAAACTCTGGTGTTCCCCAAGGCTCTGTAATCTCCTCCACACTCTTCCTTATTTATATAAACGACCTTATTGATCAAACGGCAAACCCCACTCATTGTTACGCCGACGATAGCACTCTACACGGCAAACCCTCTCTCCCGAATAATCGAATCAATATTGCCTCCTCAATTACTCTCGACCTAGACAAACTGAATAAATGGGGCTCTCAAAATTTAGTTAACTTTAATTCAAATAAGACTCAATGTTGTCTAATTTCTAGGCGCGAAAATAGAGATTTCCCTGATATTAACTTCGATTCGAATACCCTGAAAATGTGTGACAGCCTATCCATGTTGGGCGTCTCTGTCGCATCTGACCTGTCTTGGAATGAACACATCTCCTCTGTGGCGAAATCTGCAGCAAGGAAGATTGGCTTCTTATTCAGGTCCAAGCGATTTTACAAACCCCACAACTTCTCACCATCTACAAGGCCCAAATCCGCCCCTGTCTCGAATACGGCTCTCATCTGTGGAGAGGAGCCTCAAAATATTCTCTTGCTACCCTTGATGCAATTCAGAAACGAGCCGTCAGGCTAATTGACGATTCTACCCTCACCGACTCCCTCGACTCGCTGGCTCATCGAAGAGATGTCTCCGCCCTTTCCCTTTTCTATAGATACTATCACGGCAGGTGCTCTGATGAGATAAAATCAATAATTCCCCCCAAAGCATGCTTTGCACGCAGCACACGTTTTGCCGACTCCCAACACTCTTTCGCGGTCAAATTAGAAAAGTGCCGGACCACTTCATTCGCGAATTCATATATCCCCATGACTTCAAGGAACTGGAACTCTCTCCCAGCCTCTATCTTTCCCAGCACCTATGATCTTCAAACCTTCAAAACCAGGGTGCATAGACACCTACGTCTACACCCTCTCACTTAATCAACTTTCCCTTCTCTTCAGTAATGCAAGGGTCTTTCGAGATCCATAGGGGCTACATCTTTACTGGTGCACCCCTTCTTGCATTCGATTGCATTAAAAAAAAAAAAAAAAAAAAAATTAAGGTCACAAATTGAAGTATTCAATGAGATTGAATTTTAAGCACGTCACGGTTTTGCCACAAATTACCTGGGATCTCGCCGAGAGGCCAAAAAGTGCCATTTTTTTTGGAAGTGCGTGCGGATGGATGGATGGATGGATGTATGTGTGTGTTTTCGTTTTTTTCGTCCACGAATTTTTCCACACCGTTACACCGAATGAATTGAAATTGAAAACCTACTAGTATTTTAACAAAATGAAGCGCTGATTAGTTTTTGGTACATATCGGTCCACAAACATTAGTACTTTATTTCAGTATTTTTTTAGTTTTTTCTAAATATCTTGAAAATAACTTAACCAATTTTGATGAAATTTAATATCCTAATTAAGTACCTTGGGACCCACAAAAAGGTTAAATAAAGTTTTTAGTAAAATTATATTTTAAAGTACCTACTTTACTCTAGAACATATTAATATTTCAAATGAATTTGGATAAAGTTTAGCAACGATCCGTTGCAGTTTATTTTTAGTTTGAAAACGGCTCTCAAATAAAAATCGACATTTTTATCAGAATTTTAAATTAAAAATAATATTACAATAAAGCTTTTAATTGAAGGAAGAAGTTACCGAGCATTGCTCGGTGCCTCCAGGTACTATTAATTATCTAGCCAGGAAAATAAATAAACAAATACTAATACATAATATCACTTTTCTGTAAGTATGTAGCTAAGTATTTACATATACGAGAAGATATTTTCAACTATAAAATTTACGAAAAGCAAAATTAGAAGCTCACTATGAGCTAATAAATAATAAAGTTCTTATTTCTACATTATTACCTATCTTGTTTGAATAACAAATATCAATAGAATTATTATATTTTATTCGCGGCCCGAAACATTTGTTTTTTCTTCAAATGTGGTCCCTGTAAGCCAAAAGGTTGGACACCCCTGAAGTAAATAATCTTCTCTAAATATTTATTTATAAGAAATATGCGATTTTCAAACGCTCAATTTCTTCAAATTGGATATCAAAAAACTATTTGCCAACTCGTTAATCGCTTTAATTTTTAGAAAAAAGAAACTACCTCGGTGGATTAAGGCCCACATCCACATCTATGTTACCTTCGACTCTTTCTAACTTTCCTATTTCTCTAACAAAAAATTGCCAAATTACCAAAATTTGTATAGAGCGTGCTTATTATAGAAAATCTTTCAATTTGTTCTGTAATTTTTGTATATGACAGTCAAAAATTAACAACAGACATATGACAATCTTTTGTTAACGAATTATACATATAATCTAAAAAGCTGACACTTGGCATATGAGATTTTTTTTATGTGTTTATTTATAAAATTTAAAAATTTATATATTTATTATTATTACAATTTGGTCATCATATCAACACGCCCTACCCATGTCCATATTGACAACAATGTCTATTTATTATAATATTTCAATCATTTTTAAAATCCATATCTTTAAGGGATACGAATGAAGTTTAATAATACATACGGTAACGATCATTATTATTTTTTATTTTTTAAAACAATCTTAATATATATATTAGAGAAAAACTAGAAACGGGGTTTCAAACTCCCAGTCCATACAGTATAAACAACTAAAATATTATATACATAAATAAATAAATAAATATTTGATCACTATTATACTTTAATTCAATTATCCCATGATGGATGGTCTAATTTTAATGCTCATATTATTCGAAAATCTTTTCTGATCAAATATTTAATATTTACATTTATTTTCATACCTTTATACCTAATATATATATTATCTACCAACTGAATAATTTTATTCCTACTAATGAACCCCTAAAGCGGGAGTTTTTATTTTAATTTTATTTCTTTTAGAAAGAGAGAGCGAGAGAGAGATTTTATTTGTTTTTATTATCATTATAAATTTAGTTATTCAAATATTAAGTAAAAAGTACATGTATTAGAGTTTTTTTTTTAATTTCATTTATAAATGTCTGAAACAGAGAAAAAGTATTTTTAATAATTAAATGAATGAATATTTCTATTGGTGGTTGAAATAGGGAGAAAGGGGGCATTGTCAAAAAAATAAAATTACCAAATATCCAAGGCTACAAGAAGATCAATTTTTATTTTATCAGTCATGTGAATGACCTCATTATCTACATCTGGGGTGTCCAACCTCTTGGCTTACACGGGACACATTTGATGAAAAAAAATTGTCTCAGGCCGCGGATAAAATATTATAATTCTATTGATATTTGTTATTCAAAAAAGATAATAATGTAGAAATAAGAACTTTATTATTTTTTTAGCTTCTAATTTTACTTTTCTATTCTCTCGCACTTGCCACTCTACTAATACTAACCACTTGTACTGTGTGTTTACACGACACAGAATTAGTGCGAGTGGTTAGTACTAATGCTTAGTACTAAGCTCGTATAAACTAGCCTTACAAAAGGATGTGAAAGACGGACGGACAATAATAACTTTTTTCTAGTAGTTATAGATTCCTAAAAATTATCAAATTCATCTCAATGGCTTCAATGAATTTACTAGTTAAGTCAATTCATATTCATATTATACAGCAACAACAATTACCTTTTAAGTCAAGATTCAGCTTTAAAGATTAAACTATCCGCTAACAAAAATATTGTCGAATGATCAAAATTCGCAGGGACCGTATCAAATATTGAAAAAGTATTTATTTTTTCTTTTAATAGTTTTATTATTACAATCACTTGTTGAAGTAAATGAACCAATCTTACAAACGGATTCAATTTGAGAATTTATGTTAAAAGAAAAACAATTAAAATATTTATATAAAATACTGAGAAAACAATTCTAAAACGTTTTAAAATAAAGTACATTATGCACTGTTTAGTATATTTAATAAAACACTATCAAATACCATATGCAGGGTGTTCCACAAAACACGTTCATTAAAAGTTTTCATGGAAGGAGTTGAGAGAAAATGTTGAACTTTGACATATTTATGTTTTGGAATATGCTCTTTTTAAATAAATTATTAACAACTTTTGGACACTTTCTGCTTTGCCGCAATCGCTATCAACTTTCTTATTTTCTATGGAACCCCCAAATATTTTTGCATCATTAGATTAAGTGTTAAAAACTAAGATGATTTTGTATAATGCACTTGATGTCTAAAATTTATCATTTCTGAGTTATTTTAGATAGTTTGTAAAATCTACCAATTTAGCGTTCATCTTTAAAAATTAATAATAATTAAACTATTGTTTGTAGAATTAATTTTATTAATGAGAACTCTTAATTAGACATTAAAGAATCTTATTTGATCATAAAAATTCAAATTTTATATCCAGGATGACCATAATATTTGTTTATTCCTAAAAATCAAAAAGTTTTTAATACTCAATTTTTTCAAATAGAACATGGCATAAATTTTAGTATTTTTGAATTCCTCATAAAAATTCAATAGAAGTTTTAAATATTCCCTACACCTAAAATAAATAGTTTTTTAAATAAAAAATATTTTAAATTTCACTCTTCCAGATCTTAATTATTTATACATAATAAATAAAATCTGGACGAGTGAAATTTAAAATATTTATTATTTAAAAAACTATTTATTTTAGGTATAGGAAATATTTAAAAAACTTCTATTTAAATTTTTATGTAGAATTCAAAAATACTAAAATTTATGCCATGTTCTAGTTGAAAAAATTGAGTATTAACAACTTTTTGATTTTCAGAAATAAACAATTATTATGGTCATCCTGGATATAACATTTGAACTTTTATGATTAAGTAAGATTCTTTAATGTCTAATTAAGAGTTCTCATTAATAAAATTAATTCTACAAACAATAGTTTAATTATTATTAATTTTTAAAGATGAACGCTAAATTGGTAGATTTTACAAATTATAAAAAATAACTCAGAAATGATAAATTTTAGACATCAAGTTCATTATACAAAATTATCTTAGTTTTTAACACTTAATCTAATGATTCAAAAATATTTGGGAGTTCCATAGAAAATAAGAAAGTTGATAGGGATTGCAGCAAAGCAGAAAGTGCCCAAAAGTTGTTAATAATTTATTTAAAAAGAGCATATTCCAAAATATAAATATGTCAAAGTTCAACATTTTCTCTCAACTCCTTCCATGAAAACTTTTAATGAACGAGTTCAGTGGAACACCCTGTATACAAGCAAATGCACGAAGTTTCGACCACTTTATCTGCTTTTAGTTGCCATTAGGCTGTCGCCTTTGAATCTCGTATTTGAAAACATCCATAGATGAAATGAACGAAACGTCATTTGTTTTTGTATATTTGTTATTGTTTTAACAAATATGTATATTAAACAATTTAAAAGTTTTTGTTTCAAAAATTCTAATAAACTATTCAACCAGCAAAGCTTTAATCAATTTGTAAAATAAAATTATATACAAATATATACATCAAACAATGGACACACTCTTTGATTTGCTCATAAAAAGTATATTTATTTTCTACCAAAAAAACAATTTTATTCCAATTATAGCCCCTACTTAAAAAAGATCAATTAGATTTTATTTCTTTCAGGAAGAGCGATAATATACATGATATTTGTTTTTATTATCTATATAAATTGAGGTAATGAAATATTAATTTAAAAGTACATGTATTAGAATTGGTAAATGTATTGGAAATAATGCTACGCAGAGTTCATTCATTTGGTTATTGAATTTTTAAACCAAAGCAAAATATTAATATAAAATTTTATTATTTTATTTTAAATAAATTTAATATAAAGGAATAAACGGGAAAATATTCCAATTGAATTTTAATTCTCTGGAGTAGATATTCGTTGGGAAGAATAGTAGGGAAGGAGAGAAGGACATCCTCGATATGAATTTTATGCTCAACCATTTTAGATTTCCGACTCTTTTTTTTATAGTTTCGCAATTTTATTTATTACTTATTTAAATGACAGCGATAAAAATTTAGTTTTCTTTTGAAATTATCAAAATTATATTTTAAAAGACAAAGTTCATAAAATCTGACAAGTTTTAGGTCAGGAAACAAGAGGTGTATTATATAGTATATATATCTATATATTTTTTTAATAAAATATTTTATTGTTCGGAAAGTTTAATTCCCTTTAGGTAGTGTCACAAAAATATTTAACAAAAGATACATATTTACATTACCATTGGTTGATTTTAGCGCTTCTATTTTAGATCGCATGCAGGAAACTGGGGTAAGGTAACCTTAATTGTGCATCCTACACTTCAAATTCACACAGTAATATTTTATTCAAAGTTGTTCGTTAAATAATCTTTTATTGAATTCAAAACCCCGGCGTACCTAGTAAAATTTCTATTTAATTTAAAATCTTGAAAAAAAAAATCAAAGCCCAGCACAAACAGGGGTCAAAATATTAACAAAATACAACTTTTTCATTGGTTTTATTATACGCTCTAATATAGGGTGAGGCAGAATACCTTGCATATTCAGAAATTCAATTAAGAAAAAAGTAACGCAGAAATATATTTAATTCTTTAAGCAAGATCAAGTACAACGTTTAAATTTTATGTTTACACAGTTTTAAAGATGATATCATGCAGATGGCGTCCATTATTATCAATACACTGCATCATCTCCTTGAAGGGCGTTCTGCACTAACCAGCACGGTCCCCTGATTTATCCCCTTGGGACTATTTTTTATGGGGCTATCTAAAATCACTTGTCTACAAACGATCGTTCTAGGACCCTGGCTCACCTGAAGAACAACATTCGTCAAGCTGTCGCCAACATACC
Source organism: Forficula auricularia (assembly GCA_024734495.1). Classification (NCBI taxonomy): domain Eukaryota; kingdom Metazoa; phylum Arthropoda; class Insecta; order Dermaptera; family Forficulidae; genus Forficula; species Forficula auricularia. The sequence goes on from JALMQS010000899.1 coordinate 285,615, forward strand.
CGTCGATATGCTGGAAAAAGTTGAACGAAACCTTGCAAGTTACATTTACGCAGTCTATTGAGAATAATGGACGCCATCTGCCTGATAAAATTATCATCTTTAAAACTGTGTAAAAATAAAATTTAAACGTTTTATTTGATGCTGTACAAAGAATTAAATATATATCTGTGTTACTTTTTTCATAATTGAATTTCTAAATAAGCAAGTTGCTCTGCCCCACCCTATATAATATATATGGTTTAATAAGCATTAGCTGTCTCTATTTTTCACTATTTAGCAACATTCTAATCAGGTTTGTAATATTTTTATTAACACTCTTATATAACCACAATATATAACAAGTATTTGATCTGCAATTCTTTGATAACCACATTCACATTCTTTTGAAAAGTGTAGTTTTTACCACTTAAATGTCAATATTGTCAAAATTTTATCTGTGTTACTATTTGACAAGCGATAAAAAGTTTCTTCAGATCTGAACAAAGATTAGATAAGTAACCAGCCACGCTCTCACCAAAATATATCTATCAAACAACACTAATATAATCTTTTATGTTATAAGTTATAAGTTACAAGTTAAGAAATAAATCACTATTTTCACCTCTTTCTTTTCTAACGCTTGGAATATAGGTAAATTTAGTTTCAAATAGTAAAAGTTATATATATATATATATATTTAATTTTGACAATATTGACATTTAAGTGGTAAAAACTACACTTTTCAAAAGAATGTGAATGTGGTTATCAAAGAATTCCAGATCAAATACTTGGTATATATATGGTTATATAAGAGTGTTAATAAAAATAATACAAACCTAATTAGAATGTTGCTAATATAATAATATGTATATATATATATGGGGTCTTAAATAATTATTAAGTATAAATGGACAACAAATTTAAATAAAGAAGAACTCAATTCTTGTGTTTGGCATATATAAGCCAGTTCCAGTGACGCCTGGGAGAAGTTAGATATGCATTAAATTATAAGGCACTGTATTGCTGGTTGCAGCAGCAGGCTCCATATAGTAAAATTGTCCTTAAAAATGGAATGAATGGATCGTTTAGTAGATTTTTAATTTTAACGTTTCAAAGACTCAAAAAATATTTATTAGAAAATACAACTCGCTCTGTGTGTTTGTGTGAGTCTTTGTATTTTACATATTTTCTGGCTAGACTTTTGAACCAAAACAAATTAAAGTATATAATTCTATTATTTTAGTACTTTCAAAATTTCTAAAAAAAAAAAAAAAAATAAAAAAATTCAAGGTCTACAAATAAGCTTCTTAACATTTTACTTCGTTTATCATATAATGTTTTTGGGTACTCCTTGTAGCTCTGATGTGTTCTTCTCGCATTTTATTTTTAATTAAAATTGTTAAAGCTATTTTATGAAAATATTGAAAAAATAAATAAATAAAAATGCACCGGAATAGGCAAATATATTTTTTTGTCAAAAAAGTTTATTAACATGCTAACTCTGTAATAACTTTTAAAGTCTCCTCTTTACAATGTTATGTAATTAAAAAAAATGGTTTATAATGAATACAGTTCTTTAAAACTATCACAAAACGATTATTAATAGCTCAAATATTTCGGGAGAACTTCTATCTTTATCAATGTTAAATATGAAAAATGTAGTTGCTTTAAATATAAAGCAACTGTTGTATGTTGATATTTTTCATTGATAAAGTGAGAGTTCTCTCGAAACTTTTAGAAGCTTTTAATGTACGTTTTATTATTATTTTTAAAGAATTGTTATAAACCCAAGAATTTATTTCAAAATTAAATAAATTATAGAATCCTATTATGATATTAAGAATAATGTTCTAATGAATATATTTATCATTGAAAGTGAGATAGTAAATCTAACTTGAAATTTTTAGTATTTATTATATCAAAATTTGAAGAACGAATCTTTTATAGAAAGAATCAAATTACAATATGGATTGCTCTATAAAGGTAGATATATATTCTCTTTTGAAATCTTTGTGTTTTTTCGGATCATTTATTTGTTCTTTCCTTGCGATAAATTATCACCAATCCGAGCCAAAAGTACGAAATCAATCAGTGTCACCAACACAACTTGCACTTTCTTAATTGTATTTGTAAAATACACAATAACTTTTTTTAAAGTATTCAAGAAATTGATGATCTTAAATTTTCATTTGCGTTATCCATTGTGAAATTCAAAAATTCAAAATGAGTTTATTTATTTGTGATTGTCCTTGATAGACACATATTCAGTGCTGCCGTTATAGTACAAATGTATTATTTACAGTACAATTTTTCCTTGAAAAATACAATAGTACATTAACATTAAAATAATTTGGTTTCTAGTGCATTCCATAAAATATCTCAAATAAAGTCCTAAAAAATAAGCTGACTGCCCGGAAAGCATGTTAGTTCTCAGATTTGACTCCTGAGGGGATGAATCCCCTCTGATATCTATAAAAATATTTCTACTAAAATCCTAGAATTTGTCCTAAAAATTGAAATTCTTTCTCTTTTAATATACATTGGGTAATATTAACTCGGGCTGATTTTTTGAAAAACATTTCAACTATTTTCGAAAAAAAGATGCTCAAATCAATAGTTATATGTCTAAAAAAATAAGCTTCAAAATATCAATATAAAGTACGGATAGATGGCCTTATACAAAGTTGGTTCTATATGTTCTCTTATTCTTAATCAAAATATTGATCCCTATAACAAATTGCATCTTTTCAAATTTGACAACTTCAAAAATATAAAAATAAATAATCTCCAAAAATAATAAATGAAAAAATAAGGAATCTCTTGACAAAACAAAATGTTTCTCATTAATCTAAGAGTTTTATCAAAAAAGTGGTCCAAGTAAACGTTCAAGTCAACACAATTTCCTAGACAATGAGATAGAAATCAAGTTTCTAGGATGAGTGGTTTTCATTTTATGAAAAACTGTGATTTTTTGCGAAAAATTGCAGTTTTTCAAAAATTCAACCTCATTGCGGCACAGATTACCATTATCCAATTAAGATGAAACTTTGTTTGAATTGTATCAAATTTAATCTTGTTTAAAAATGTATAGAGCGGTCTTTGTCGAAAACGTGGTCTTTCATGGTCAAAATGGAAAAAAATCGAAAAAAATGAGAGTTTTTGGGATTTGCAGAAACATAAAAAATTCTCCAATTTTCAACTAGCGCTTGAGCCCGAACGGTTGGCCAGAGAAAAACCTAAATAATGAAATTTGTAGGAAATTTCATGAACTTTCATTTTGAATAGGAAGGATATTTACCAAAAGTAGATAGTTTTCGACTTATAAGCAAAAAACCGCCAAAAAATGAGATTTTTCTACCTTTTTTTTGCAATTTTGACAATGTTCCGTCACGAAATTTTGTTAGCCAATCTCAGATTCGGATTCAACACACCCAAAAACATAGAGGGTCGAGGAAATTACAACTACCCCCAAAACTTTCCGGTTAAAAACACAATTTAACTGGACTATTTGTTTTAATAAAAAAAAAATTCCCACTAAATATTTTGCTTAGTGGATTGTCCCCCCCCCCATGAAAATGTTCTGGCTGTTTATAACCCCTTTCCATATAAATTCTGTATCCATTTTTGTAAATTAAATTGTCAATAAATAAACATATTTTCGAAACGTTTTTTTTTTTTTTTTTTAAATTACCGTAATCTATTATAGGTATATATATATAAAATTAAGGTTTTGTCTGTACAGTGCTCCAAATCACGCCAAATTTTGTTTGCACACGTTTCAAGCAAAGTTATGAAAGAAAACACCCTCAACAAAATTCCTGTCTGTATGTCTGTATGTTTCCGTCGTTTCCGAAAAGTTGCTCACGATTCACGTAAAAACGGCTAAAGGGGTTATTATGAAATTTAGGGTGCGTGGGGTGGAATAGAGTGGGATGGGTTAGGGTATGGGATGTGTGTGTGGGGGGTAGAATGGAGGGAGTGAGGCGGAGTAGGGTGCAGGGGGCGGGGCGAGGGGACGAGGATGTGGGGTGAGGCTGAGTAGGAGGTGGGGTGCAGGGGTAGGAATACAGGGGGCTATGAGGGGTGTGTGGTTTGCGAGGGTGGAAGGCACGGGGCGGGGTGTGAGGTGGATGGGGTGCGGGGTGGTAGTGCAGGGTTGGTGGAGTGTGGGTTCAGGTGAGGGTCCAGAGGCGTAGTGGGGTTACTGGGGGTGGGGGTCCGAGGTGGGAGGGATGCGGGGTGGTGGTGTGGGGGCGGAAGTTTGGTACGGGTGCATGGTGCGGTGGTGGGGTGTGAGGGCGGGGTTCGTTGGTTGGGGGTCCAGGGGCGTGCCTTGCAGCTAGTCGAAAATATAATTCGTGGTTTCATTTTTTCGCCCATAGTGAAACTAGAAATGTCAACTTATTCAACAAAAAATTAAAAATGTATACACTTTAATATAATTTATCAATTGAAAAATAAAATAACTAAATAAGCCCAAAACATATACCTATAGAATGTATAGAAGAATCAAATTACAAATATGGAAATATGTTTTTTATGGAAATATATTATAATAAAACATACTATTCCTAATGGTGTTCAATAAAAACCATGAATAGGTAATATAATTGTAAAAAGCTTTCTTTTTTTTTAATTACGAAATTTTAATTATTCGTGAAATCAATATGCATTCTATGATTTATTATTATATTTAACAATTTCTGATTATCAATACTAGCAAGTGCCAAAATGATAGACTATAAATTGGAAATATATAATGAACGATTATAAAATTGAAAGATAATTAAATTGATTTAAATTTGTTACGCTAGAATATATTTGTCATAAATCTAGGATGCGCTTTAGGACAAATGGGGGAAAAATCACGATTTTAGAGATCCGCATTTAAAACAAATTAATTTAAATAAATAATTAAATATAGTTGTGTGTAAATATATTAAATTAAAACTGAAATTTCATTGTATTGTTAAGTTCATGCCATTTATTCTAATTTTCTCGGGTTCTAATTTTTTAAATTAGATACATAATTTAATTAAAATAATGTTTTTATTATTATTATATTATTTTTTGAATTTTTATAAACAAATTAAAATTGTATTTTCTTTTTTAATTTGATTTATTTAACATGTTTTATATTACTATTAATATCTATATTTACTGAAATATAAAACTATTGAAAAGTTTTTATTTTTGCCGAGAGTAGCAGAGTTGTTGATTCATAAAGAGAAACAAAGAAGTTGTCTTCTGCTTGTTGCAAATAAACATATCCACATTTATATCGAAATTATATATCTGTAAATATAATTTCGATATATATGTGTGTATGTTTATTTGCATCAAGCGATGATAACTCTTTGTTTCTCTTTATGATAAAAGTATTGTATTGTGAATAGGCTTTTAGCAGCCGGGAATACTAGTGGGAATCCCTGAAGACATTTTGACAAGTTCCCTGCTAATTAGGTATCTGGTATTTTTTTTATATGCTAACATTGTTCGATTCGGCATACTTATAGGCGAAGTCGGCGGCCAAAGTATAAGAATCCCTACAAAATCTTCAATCATTATTTATTATTATTTTTTTTAATAATGATATTGATACAAGAAGAAGTTACACCAAAAAGGTACAACCTCTTTAGTCCGATGTGGACCCTTGCATCTTGAAAATAAGAAGAGATTTTGGGATTGGGTCGTAGTCGAAGGTATCTGTGGATGCGGGTCTTCACTGAAGGTTATAATATGTTGTTAGAAAGACAGTCAGGGGAAGAGAGTTCCAGTCTCTAAAAGTCATAGGGATAAACGAGTTGGCGAATGCGTTTTTTCGGTTAGTATCTAATTTAAGCGCGTAAAAGTGTTGAATCTTGGATATATTGTTTAGCTTTATATGTTTGTGTCTGAAATGTGGAGAAATATCATTTTTAATAAATTTGTTTCAGTCTGTGTGTGTGTCTGGGCATTTATCCAAAAACGAAAACTTGAATAAAGTTCGATCTGATTCCAAAATTATTGTATTTATCAAAAAGATTTTGCTTTTTCTAGCTGAATTAGAGGTTGAATAATGTAGAAAAATCAAAATAAATTGAATCTTTATCTTAAGAGCTCCTGATGGTCTGTAGCTAATGAGTTAAATCTATCAGACCAAATCAAATTAATAATTTGCACTTTTGTACCAAGTAGTTTTCTGTAATAAAACGAAAAAATCCGGAATCACCTATAGTTTACTAAGGGCGAACATATGGAGTCGCAAAAAGGTTTTCTTTTTTTCTTTCTAATTTTAGGATTCTATCTACTAATAAAGAAATCGGTATTATTTATTGGTGCAATAGTAAAAATTGTTTTTGAAAAAATTATAAAATTATTATCTATTACTATATTCTTAAGAACCATTAGGTATAAGGCACAAAATAGGTAATTTATTGAAATAGTTATTAAGAAGATTTCAGACAAAATTGAATTTACAAAATAATGAAAATAAATTCACTATAGGCCTCCAAAATATACTGTCTCAGATAAATATAAACTTTTATATTAAGCAGAAGACACAATCAATTATTTCCTTTTAATTTCTCTGTTGTTGTTTTGAAGAAAGCTTATGCATTAATTTTAATTAAATATGGCTAAAGTGAATAACAGTATATTGCAAAGTATTGAGATTAGATAGCTCATTAAATATGAAATAAATAATTAAAATGTTTAACTTATTTTTAATTAAAATAAAATTCTGTGTGACTTTCTTTGAAGATGAAAAATAAATGACTACCATAAAACTTGATGAAATATGCGCGCTGCCGGTTGTCTAAATACAGGCGTTCCCATAAAGTGCTGCCCTCTTCTGATCCATTTTGCTTTTAACGTCGAATATTCGATGTTGAATTGGAAGAATAGTCAATTAGATAGCTACAAAGCATGTACTTAATGTACTTTCTTTCCAATGGGACATATTTAGCTTTGAAAAAAATATGATTTTTCTGAGCAATGTAATTAAATTATTATGGGCGAATTTAACTTATATTCAAAAGAGCAAGAAGTTAATGAAAACTTGTCAGAATGTTCTTTTAGTTTTTCTAATGGCCTGCAAAACTTTATGTTAATTCAATAAACAATTGCTGAGAATTTGACTGATTTAATATTTAATGAGATGAGATTATTATAAAAGTGAGAACCTGACCACATATTGAGGGTTCACTACCTAAAAATCTCTAAAATAATTTAAGATATCAAATTCGTTCTTATTTTTCGTTGATAAGGAGAGAATGTGGAAATTCTAAAAAAAATTTCATAATCATTTGTTAGACCATTTCCAAACACCGAAAGGAACAAAAATCCTTCAAAATGACCACTTTAGACCTCTCACACCATCATTAAGTCGAAATAAATTTAAAAAAATTTAGCCTGATTCTACATAAAAGAGTAAAGAACCCTATGATAAAATTATAGTTTAAAAAAACTAAAAAACACGCTTTTGTCAGTAATGCAGTAAAAAGTACAAAATAATGTAATAAACTTTTTTATGGCCAATAACTAAGTCAAAAAGTCTGGGGCATGTAATTTTAATTAATTTCGACAAAGTGCCCACGCTTTTTGACTTAGTTATTGGAAATAAAAAAGTTTATTACATTATTTTGTATGCATTACTGACAAAAGCGAGTTTTTTAGTTTTTTTAAACTATAATTTTATCATAGGGTTCTTTACTCTTTTATGTAGAATCAGGCTAAATTTTTTAAATTTATTTCGACATAATGATGGTGTGAGAGATCTAAAGTGGTGATTTAGAGGGATTTTTGTACCTTTCGGAGCTTAGAAATGGTCTAACAATTGATTATGAAAAAATTCTTAGTATTCCCACATTCTCTCCTTATCAACGAAAAATAAGAACGAATTTGATATCTTATAATAAACTTTTTTATGTCCAATAACTAAGTCAAAAAGTCTGGGGCATGTAATTTTAATTAATTTCGACAAAGTGCCCCACGCTTTTTGACTTAGTTATTGAAAATAAAAAGTTTATTACATTATTTTGTACTTTTCAGTGCATTACTGACAAAAGTGTGTTTTTAGTTTTTTAAACTATAATTTATTTTTGTTAAAACAAGTTAATAAATATGATAAATAATTTAATATGTTAACTCTACATTAAGAAAACTATTTTATTATTTTTGTTGATTTTATTGAAAAGTAAAAATGACATTCCATCTTAAGAGCTTATTAGGCGGGAGAGTCCGCCGGCTAGTTGGTTAAGACGCTCTTCGCGTAAAGGAGAGAGACAAGGGTTCGAAACCAGTCGGATGCTCTATTTATTTTTCCTTTTCAATAAAATCAATAAAAATAATAAAATAATTTTCTTAATGTAGAATTAACATAAGAAATTATTTATCATATTATTTAACTTTCGCGGTTCAAATTGCTTTATCAAAAATAATTAAAACTTTCAGTTTAAAATTCAATTTGTCTAAAATTTAAGTAACTATACTATAAATAGGAAAAACCGCGAAAAGGAAAAATGACATCCCATCTTAAGAGATTATTAGGCGGGAGAGTCCGTGGGCTAGTTGGTTAAGTCGCTCTTCGCGTAAAGGAGAGAGACACGGGTTCGAAACCCGTCGGATGCTCTATTTATTTTTCCATTTCAATAAAATCATCAAAAATAATAAAATAATTTTCTTAATGTAGAATTAACATAAGAAATTATTTATCATATTATTTAACTTTCGCAGTTCAAATTAGCTTTTAACAAAAAAAAAATAATAATAACAATTAAAACTTTCAGTTTAAAAATCAATTTGTCTATAATTTATTTTTTTACTTTTAATTCTTAATTATTTTTATAGAGAAATATTTGCAGAATACTATATAACAGAACAAAAATCACATTGATACATACATACAGGTGAAGCTAATAAAAGCGTGTTAAAAAATACATTTTATTTTTGTCTCCACAAAAAATTTGACCCTTCCCAAAATAATAATTCGATTAAAATTTTAATACGATTTTTGATTTAGAGGAAAATGAAAATTTAAATTACAATGCTTTTAAAGACGGACATATAGATAAACATTGTATCAACGCTAATAGACTCCCGTTTTATTTTAGAACGGAACCCTGAAAAGCAGTCCATTGACATATTAAAAAAAGATACAGAATACACTACTCGATTCTGGCCTATAAGTGTTGCACCATTCTGGAGTAACTTCTCTCATTAATATTATAAAAAATATAATAAATAAATAAAGCATACTTCCTTCAGCAAATAATATTTTAATAATAGCTATATATAAATAAATAAAATTATTTTATAAAACAATCTCTAAACGTTTATTGAAATCCATTGGATATCGGATTTTTAATAAACGTTTGGTTTTATAAAAGATTACTACTATCTAAGTTATATAAAATTATATAATAATTCTATAATATAAATTATAGAGTAAATTAAAAAAATCCAATAAATGGTTATCTCAGTACAAGTTTTAATTCGATTTTATGTGTCCACCTTGAAGAACTAATCACGAATGAAAGAATTGTATTTATTTATATACAAAAAACAATTAATAATTATCTCAAAATATTAGCTATATACTAATATTTTTATATCAATTTCATCTTATTATATTAAACGAACAATTCTTGTATATATACCATATATAGAATCGGTTTCTCAAAAACGGCTCTAACGATTTGGATGAAATTCACGGGTTAGGGGGTTTTTGTGTTAACAATTCGATCTGTCACGGTCTCATATCCAGCTAAGTTGTTTTTCATGGGTTTTTTGTTAATTGAAATAATTATTCATAGGTGGTTGTTTGAATAAAAATGTATAATTACATTTTTTTCAATTTTCTTTTAATAACATTAAATGTTTTTTTTTATTTTAAATTACCCTAATTATACATTAGAATTTGCCAATTTAATTAATTAAAGGTATTTTTCTATAAAATAATTTTTTATAATATCAATTTCATTCTCTTAAAAAATCCGACAATTCGAAGGATACCTCCTACTTCAGGATTTAAAAGGGTCAACGAAAGAACCTCCGTGTATATTAATATTATTTTTAAATGCAATTACATTCAAAACTTTGTGGCCAATGATACGTCTTGATGATAGCGGGTTTAAGCGTTGGTAAATATATAAATTAAGTTTTATTTCAATTTTATTTTATTATGGCTGCAATTAAAAATCGACCTATTTATCTTAATTTAAAATTAAAAATAATATTAATATATCGTTTTAACTGAATCAAAAAATTACCGAGCATCGCTTGGTGTTCCAGGTACTTATTTATTAAATGTTAAAGAGGACAAAAAAATCATGGATTCTTTCTAAACGAGAATTTTTTTCTATTTTTTGCTAACTGTCTCCAGGGAGCTTGTTTTATTATTCTTAATATGGTCCTTTTAATTAGTTTGTCTGTTAAATGATTTTTGGTATCTGGGATGAAAAAAGTAGCTATTTCAATTTATCATAGGAGCAATTTTATTCGAAAATTAAATTTTCTCTGGCCTTATGTCTCTAATGAATATCATTATCTTTAATTTGACTTTTTGGCGTAGGCCGGTGGGGGAGTAAAGTTGCTCGGTCGTGATGGGGCTGAGGGCTTTAACTGTCTCCTACAGAATGGCCAGCCAACTTCATTCTCCACCTGTTGAGAATTTATCATTACGGAAAATGACACTAGTATAGTCAATCTAAAAATGAATAAATCAATTTTTATACTGTTTGTACATAAAAATTGAAGTAAGAAATTAAATTTTTTCAAGAGTTTGTAGACTTTCTACAATTTTTTGTTTCAAAAGATGTTTTTCCCGTGAGTGGCAGAGCTACTATGATATATTAAAGACATTAAGGTAGTTGTTTCGCGACAATACTAGCAAAAGTTAATGCTAGAATATATAGAAAAGACAATAAGGATTCATAGTTCATAAGCCCAAAACTGTTTGCTGTTTATATACCGATTCTAGCCAATCCCGTGCTCGTTTGACAAATCTGGCACCATGTGTAAGAGATTGAGTATTTTTATATTAAAATGACAGATAAAATACATTTTAAAGGTCGATTTATTTCTATAAAAATCGTAATGTAATCAACGCCTACGTTACACCTTATGAAAATTATAATTTTGAAAAATCTAGCGCATGCACGCTTTATACATCTTTCGCTGGTTAAATAAGTGCGCTGTTGCCAAATTGTTTTAGTGTAATTTTTTTTATACATTTTTCATTATTTATTAATTATTATCTCAGAAAATTTGTTGTAACTATGAATCAAAATTGTCTTAAAATATGTATTGGTTATTGTTTAATGTTTGTTTAGTTTTTTATAAAAATGGTAAGAATGGTTTCTTAATTATAATTAAATATGTATATGAATTTTCCGATATCCCTTATAGTGCAATGTATAAGAGTATGAAAAACTCTATTTTTGAAATTTAATATCACCGGAACTATATTGTTCATCAATTTTATAAATTTTCTCATACATATAACTCAGCGGCACAATTAACCGCCCACCTAAGTTTTATTAAATATTTTACAATTAAACAAATTTTCCCTTGATTTATTTATTACATTTCTAGGATTATAAAAGATTAAAAAAATCATAATTTATTAGATGAAGGAGGAGGTATCAGCCAACGTTGGATACGCTGGGTTCAATAAAACACGCTGAATAAAACGCTTCGGCCTGAATTTATTTGGCCATCTTTATTAAATCATAATTTAAACAAGAATATTTATTTTTACTTAAATAAAAAACATGAAATTAAAAAAAATGTCATTTTTACATGAAAGCCATTTTTTAGATCAGCACTTATTTTTTCAAATTTATTTATTGAATTTAACATTTTAATAACATGTGTTGCCTCCTTTGGCTTTATGACCTCCTATAAGCGATTGGGAATACTATCGATAATGTATTTGATATAGGCTTGTGGTATGTTATTTCACTCCTCCAAAACCGCATCTTTCAGTTCAGGGATAGTGGTTGGTGGGTAAGTTCGACTCTGAATACGTCTTTTTAAGTGTTCGTTAGGGTTGAGGCCGAAAAAGGTGCACTACAGCTCGGGATGATCGTTTTACGAAATGGCTTTATATCAGCTACTGAGATACGTAGTCAATTAAAAGAAGTAAGAAATGTAATAGTGAGCTTAAGAACAGTTAGAAGAAGGCTTGCAGAAAGTAATTTAAAAGCTTTCAGGCCTTTTCGAGTCCCAAACAGAAAAAAATCATGCTTGAAAATAATATTTTTTTTACGTTTCGAAACAAGCACCGCCAAAACCAAAATAAAGTAAAAATATACATTATAGAGTGAATTTAATACTTGGGAGCGCTGAATATTAAATCACTTAATTTTTAAGAGCATTATTATTTGTATTTATAATGTCTGAATTGTGGAGAAAAATAATTTTTTATGTATATCTATCTGTCTGGGGAGTCGGGTTGGCTCAGTCTGCTAATGCACTGGCCTATATCCGGCATAGATCGATTATGACGATGTTGGAGTGGGAGGCCGTGGTTCGATACTGGCTGGCAAAATAAAAATTTCTACCGGCTAAAAATTCGGCTCCCTCACTAACCCTACTAACACTTTACTTATGTGCTGGCAAAAAATCTGTCTATCTGATTTTCGATTTCCCAACAACAAAAGGTTGTGTTCAGGGAGAATGGTGTAGATTCTAGGTGAAACATGTTTAATAAAATTAAAATTAAAATTTAAAAAATATAAATTACTAGGTAGGTTTCACAAATAAAAGATAGCAAGACTATATATTATATATATATATAACGAGGGGTGAACCACGAGCTAATATGCTGTAGACATACTTCCACTTGTACTTCCAAATATTTCCAAGTAATTCCAAATATTTCAATACTTCCAAATATTTCCAAGCACTTCCAAATATTTCCAAGTACTTCCAAATATCCCCAAGTACTTCCAAATATTTCCAAGTAATTCCAAATATTTCCAAGTAATTCCAAATATTTCCAAGTACTTCCATATATTTCCAAATACTTCCAAAGGGGTGTACACCTACTTCCAATCGCGGATCACCCCTCGATATATATATATATATATATATATATATATATATTATATATATATATATATATATTATATTTCGGGTTACGAGCCCATCTTCAAGAGTTCAAATAGAAAACTTTATAATTCTTTGTGAACTTCTGAAGATAGGCTATTAACCCGAAATACCTATATATTATATATAGTCTTGCTCATAAGCAATTTATCTTTTATTTGTGAAAACCTACCTAGTAATTTATATTTTTTAAATTTTAATTTTTTTAACAAAAGGTTCTAAAAAGTTGGTTTCAACCCTAAAATGTTAGTATCTCGAAAACAAAAATCTAACTTAGATTTGGATCTTTTTATGAGCTTTTATTTAACTTGCTTAATTGACAAAATTGAAATCTTGTGATCGATTTTCCACTCAATTGCAGATGTTTAGTCGACTTGAAACATTGCATAATTATGTGAATACACAATGACAATACAAGCTACCATCAGATTTGAGTTGATTTGAGTTTGATTAATTACTGTAATTACTCATTTTTTGACGAAATTTGCCTATACAAGGATCGCTGTGGTTAATCACGTTAAAACAGCACCTGTCGAAAAATATTCCATCGATTTGCAAACATTTGGTAAAAGAATACAGGGTAATCAGAAGAGTAGATAAAGAGGAATATCTATTTGAAATTTGAAATATTTAGTGTTATTTTAAAATTAACCCCCTGTCTGGCGCATCGGGCTTGAGAAACACAGCTCTGAAATTTTCGTTCACACTTGCACACTTAAAAATGGAATGAGTTTGTCGTTCCTGGTAGTAGCCTTTCTTGAGCGGATGTTTAGAGCCCTCTTATTCAGTTTACCCTCCGGAGTCATGGAGTGCAGTTATCACCATACTGGTCTTACAGGCACATTGCGCCAGAATTCGTCATACATTTGAAGGTTCGTAATATTATTTTTTCTTGAAGCCATAGGAAACACTAACGGCCTGTTGTATGTCGGATTCTAAGATTTTTGGTAAAGTTAACAAAGGGTAAAACCTTAGAATTCACCTTGTGTCCCCCGGGATGGCCAATCAGATGAAAGTGCGTGTCATCTGACTGGCCATCCGGCCGGCCACAAGGTGATTTCTAAGGTTTACCCTTTGTCAACTTTTACAAAGACTTTATCAACTGACATGCAACTGGCCCTAAGAACGCTCAAACTGCAATTGACACGTCTTAAGAACGCTACAATGTTAATTTGTTACGTAAATGTTAAGTTCAAATAATTTGTTCCCTAACAATATAAGTCAATTTGGTGGTGGATCGGAGATTTTGATATTTTTTTAGGTTAAGAGTCTTCTGAAAAATAAATGCGTCCTTTTTTGCAACGAATTACGTATTTTTCCTTTTAAGCATCCCAAAAAAGTAATTGATAACCTTTCGAATACTAAAATTATAATGACTGGGTAAATGATAACTACTTATTAAATTATAATATTAATAACATGGTGCGCCTTATCTGAGAAGTTGAAGCATTGGGCCTGACGGAGGGTTAATTGGGTAAAAAGTGAAAAGCAAGAAAGTTTTCAATTAGGATGGCTGTTAATTTATGAAAAAGTTCAGACTTTAAATATTAAATAAAAAATAAAAAATAACGTTTTATTTTAGAATAAAAAATAAATTAGATTTTAGGATATATGGAATTTTAAACATTATTATAAAGCCTGGGCTGTTTTTAATTTGAATTTTATAATAAAATAAAAATCTTAATTCATAATGAGAAATCAATGAAGTTGTCCTCAGAAAAAAAAATCGGAAAACTATGCAACAATTTTATTTCATTTCGAGAACCAATATACTTTTCAAAACAAAAAATGTTTTTTACTTCCTGAAATTTTGAAATTGACCTTATATACATGCTTATAAAAAAAAACTTCAGTCAAATTGATAACCTCCTCCTTTTTTGAAGTCGGTTAAAAATACTCTAAATGTTTGAAATTTTAGGAATGCATCGCATCCACAGCATCCATGGACCGCACGCCACTGAAATATGTATATGTGTATTTGTATAAAGCAGAGGACAACCACATTGATTTCTCTTTATGAATCAACAACTCTGCTACTCTCAACAAAACAAAATCTTTTCATTAACTGGAGCTGATTGGAATCAATGCTAATCCCTACCACTTGATACCTGTCCCCTCAAACATTTAATCACTTTTTCCCTCCAGGTCACAGACATTTTCAAGCGCCAAAAACACATACAAGTGAATTTGAAGTATTTGTCGATTGTACTCGTCCATTGGGCAAACTAGTGAAAAATTGACAAGCTAAGTGCAACATGATTGAATTTCAAGAATTAAATATCAATATATTAATGGAATTTAAATTAGAGAGCAATGCTTTGCCACACACACACACACACACACACACACACACACACACAATCTCCCCCCCCCTTTTTTTTTGTTTATTTTTTTTTTTTTCTGTGAACCCGAGTATTTGTTAATTGGCTTTTATCAAAGTACACTTGTTCAATTATAATACCAATTCATAATTTCACTCACAATGATCAAATAGAAATTACTTACTATAAATAATTAATTTAATTAAATTTTACCTAATTGATAAAAGAATATCGATGTGTGGATGTATATTTTACATATGGTACTAGTGTACTCATTAAAGTGTGCACTATTTCTAACTTTGTTATTATTGAAGCTACGTATTCGATTAATTAAGCAGAGGATACATTTTTGGAGAATGTTCAATAAAATTAAGTAAGCCGGACAAGTTCGATTCGGACTCGCATACCGAGGGTTTATATATACTAATATATATATTTATACATATATGGTATAAACATCAAATTATAAAATCAATGAAATAAATGATATAAAAATTTATTTCATTGATTTTATAATTTTCTTTATTACTATTAAGTTGAAACATCATTGGTTATCGTAAAAAATCTACCTCACTGTTACTCATATTAATGTATGTCCATTAATTTCATTAGGACATTCAGATATGATAAATATTCTTTATTAATCTCTCTGTCACATCGGTATTTTTGTAATATTTATTTTAACTTCTGAAGAAGTCGAAGTAAATTGACGAAACATTCGACTAGAATTGGTTGACTTTTTTTTTCCACAACCCGGTGAAAATTTATATAAACTTATTATGGACACGAATCAGTTTATAGTAGGGCTGCCTTAAGCGACCTGTCGGGCAGCGTCACGGGCCACCAAAAGTTTGGTATCCAAAAACTAAACAAGGAAAAATAGCTGGCCAAGTGCGAGTCGGATCGCATACTGAGGGTTACTTATCTTATAATTCCCAAAATACTTGGGATATCAAATTCCTTTTTAATCCTACATAATAATAAGGAGTACCAGTGGCGTAACAATAGGGTGGCATGTCGGGTAAATGCCACGGGCCCCCTGCCCGAGAAGGCCGCGAACACAGGAGGATCCTAACATTTATTATTACAAAATTCGTGTCTCGTTTGTCAAGGAAATTCTCAGTTTCCGTTTCACTTTTAGATATGAAATAGAAAAGTCATCTTCTATAAGAGAACTTGCTGATTTATTATTAATCATAAATAAACATTTTATATCTTCAAGCTTTCCTAAAGTGTTTCCACTGCATTTCAGTTATTTGTAACCATTCCTGTGACTACTGCTAGTGGCATGCGATCATTTTCAAAATTAAAATTGATAAAAATATATTTAATAAATTCTATGGGACAAGAAAGGTTACGCAACTTAGCTATTCTATCCATCGAACATTCCGTGACCCGAAATTTGAACATGATATTTTCATTAACCCTTTAGCTGAACAGAAAGTCCGAAAAAAGGAATTTTAATAATTAAAATTTTGAGTAAGAATAAAATTATTATTTCAATCCAATAGGTTTTTTAAATTAAAATTTTCTAGAAAATCAATTAAAAATGCAACAATAAAAATTAAATATAATAAATTAAATTGAAAGTTTTTTTTGCCGAGAGTAGCAGAATTTTTATATATTCAAGGAAACAATAAAAGAGTGTGTCTTCTGCTGGAATTATAAATTTTATTTATAACGAGACTATAGTTTTGAGAGCTTTGTCCTCTTCATCAGTCTATTACAATTGATTCACAGGAATTAATTAATGTATGAATGAAAAGGGAGCTTTACTGTAAAGCTCACTTTCCATTCATACATTAATTCCTGTGAATCAATTGTAATAGACTGATGAAGAGGGCAAAGTTCTCGAAACTATAGTCTCGTTATAAATAAAATTTATAATTCCAGCAGAAGACACAGTCTTTTATTGTTTCCTTCAATTATAATAGAGTTTGTATGTAGTGATTCATTGAAAAGAAACTACAACGTTGGTTTAACTTCTTTACATTGAGGGAGCCTATCTGATGAATTTGCCACGGGCCTCAACGTTATAGTTACACCACAGAGAAGTACCTATATAAGTGAATATATGAAATTTTTTCATAGTTTTTAGTTAAGCTCTTTCTAAAGGGCATCAAGTGCAAAAATCTCCTAAAAACGGCCACTTGAAACTTTTGAATCTCTGAAGTCCGAGGTTTATTTGATTTAATTTCCCCTATTTGCAATGTTCAGATGTAACAAATGCATAAAGAAAAAGATCTTTAAGAATGTTTATTTGCTTCCCAAAAAGATTTATTTAGTTTTTAAAGATGTACCTATTCCTACATTGGAGAAAAACATCATTTTTAAACCAATTTTTTTTTATTTATCATTGGAAATTTCTTTCTGTATCATTTAAAAAAGAATCAAAGAATCAAATTTATTTATAACTATATCAGCACAAGGCCTTAATAATGAATAAAAACCTAAATTCTAATCAGTTCTTTTGCTAGCCAGGGGGCTTCGGCCCCTGGACCCCCACGTGGCTGTTTTATTGATGTTTTAAACACGTGTAAAGAACACTTTCATATATCAACTCTTCTGAATTAATTGTAATAGATCGATGAAGAGGACAAAGTATATCTCTTTATGAATGAATTTAAAAAATTTATTTTTCCAGCAGAAGACAATATTTTATTGTCCCCTTCTGCTACTCAATTATTCGGCAAAAAGAATCTTTCAACTTAAATTAAAATAAAGTTTTTGTCTTGTAAAAATTCAATAAATAAGGTAAAAATCGTCATTTCGGGAGAATTATCCAATTAAAAAATTAAAAATAATAATCTTTTAAAGTTTATTATTAGATTATAGAAAATTTAGGTTTAATTACGCTCAAAATATTATAGGTTTTTAATAATTTCAATAGGCTGAAATTTCCTAGATTTCAAAACAATATAACAATGGGTTTTCAAATGATTTTCTTTTCTTTAAAGAATTCTACGGGCTAATTGAATTTTGGTTTTAATCTTTAAAATATATTTTTAAAGAAATTCCAAAAGCTAATTAATTCCTTTCAGTTAGTTTATTTAGTATAGTTTCAATAATCTTTTATAATTAACTTTGAAATAAATAAATAATATTGGAATGAATGAATGAGCTCGAATACATAAGCCAAATGGCTTAGTTGTTTTGAAATGGCTGAGGGTCTTAATACAATAGAAAATAGATGAGGTGAGATTCCCAAGGGTATTTTTAAGAAAAATGATTTTTAAATAACATATTTTATTTTAAATTACATATTTTTCATCTATATATATATATATATATATATATATATATATATATAATCAAAAGCTTGGCTGAAACTTTTTTATTTTTTTCTACCCTATTAAAGACGGTTTTCAGAATTTTTTTCAAATTTTTTCACCCAACCCAAAACAAGTTAGGAATTTTTGAAAAAAATAGCTTTTTTAAATAACCATAACTTTTCCAAAAATTTAGTTATCATGACGATTTTTTTTTTTTAATTTTTAGTATTAAATGTACTTTAAAAAAATAGATAGTTTTTTTAAATCTTTGTTCCAGTATTAAATTCTTCTTCAACGATAATGTGGTTAGAACTATTGAGAATGAATGACACTAAAAAATGTTATAAACAGGGCCGCCAACACTTGTTTTTTTTATAGTTTAGTTCTTTAATTGTTTGCCAAGCTATGTTGGCTAACCTGAATTTTTTTTTGTTTTTCCTGAATTTTCCCATTTTCCGGGCAACTTTTCCAATTTTTTTTTACGTATTAATCTGAATTGGACTATTACGAACATTTAAAAAAAAATAGCTAAATCGGTCCAGGCATTTGAGAGATCTGCGCTTACGAAGAAAAAGAAATCTATTTTTATTATATAGATTTTTTTTCTCAGAAAAAGAGGTGTAAATTTGGGCTTTGAAGTAATGTTTTATTTTTCAAAATTAATTATTAATTAGTATTAAGTAGCATTACTCGGTAAGCTTGCCAAGCACAGGTCGTCAGGTGACGGGAGTATTTAATTAATTCAAAATTCCCTCATTCGTTGTCATTAGAAATGCCTGAGTCTACCATTAAATTGAATTAAAAAATGAAAATGAAAATTGAATTGGAATTGAATTTAAATCTTAAATATTTAATTTAAACAAAGATGTGAGTGTCTTTTTTCAAAAAATCAAATCACTAGCGCAACCATATATATTTAAAAAAACAACACAATTTTATGGTCAAAATCTAAGATTTTAGTAGAAAATATATTTATATTGCATGTCAGAGGGCTTCATCCCCCAGAAGTTGAACTCGAGCACTAACTTGAGCAAATTGAATGGACTGAAAATATTTATTATTATACTTATATGAGTATATTGTATGTCGGAGAGAGGTTTATCTCGAGGGTTAGACTGAGGGCCGGTTGTATGTCGCAAAATAAATGCTTTTTACCACTAACACAGGATAGATGGTAAATGGAGGAACTGGCAGTGCCTCCCGGGGGAATGAAGCCCTCTGATATTCAATATATGGTAAACATATTTTCTACTAAAATCTTAGAATGTGACCATAAATTTCTGTTTTCTTAAATATTTAATTTAGTAGGTACATATTAAACAATCGAGCTTTTAGATCACAAAAGGCGGTCTCTGTCAAAGATTGAATTTACAATACAGAATGCAATCTAGACGTTTTAACATCTCAATTTTTTTTTAAGATAAATCATTGGGGTTGTTCTCTGTTTGATGTAAATAAACACACACACACTCACCATGGATGCTGTGGATGCGGCGCATCCCTAAAATTTCAAAACATTCCAAGTATTTTCATACCGTGTCATAAAAAATCTAACGTTAAATTTGAAAAATAAAGTAAAATTATATAATGCAATTATATACATCATTAACATATTCGATACAATTTGCAAAAAAGAGAGAAGAATAAAATACAATTTAAAAAAAGGAAGGGTTTTTTTGGACAGCATCCCCTGTATGAAAAGTCACCACCCGCTACTGACACACACATATATCTATAACATATATACCGAATGTAATTATATATATAATTTATTTGTTAGATACTATAATTTCAAAGGAGTGACCTTAATCATTAGTCTTTTTTTTAATTATAAATATTTTATCCGTTATTTCATGTGTTCAATTACGCGATTGTTACCTCTGATAATTGATAAAAAAACAAATAAAATATTTATAATTCAAAAGAGTGATGAGGAAGGTCAAGGCTTCGAAACTATAATCTCTAATAAATAAATTATATTTATAGGTAGGTATACATAATATAAGTAGCAAATCCTCTTTTTTTTACCTATGTTTATAATACTTCGCAAGGCCGAGTCTCTTCTCTCGATTTCCTCACTACCAGCTCCCAGTAAGATTTTATCCGATTTAGCTGGCCAAAAGTCAATTTTCTAAAATTCTTGCTAGAAAAAAAATACATCCCCTCAAAGCTAAATAAACAACAAACGTATCTTCTCACTCACCCCTTTGCTCAATGAAAGACAACTACGAAACGTGGGAACCTTCAATTGGTTTGTTCTTTACTTAGCGTACGCCGAAATCTATGATTTATTCTAGAATCTAGAGTCGATTTAACTCTGACGTGTTGTAAAAAATTGGGAAATTGCAAAATAATCACCGTATAAAACTCTACTAGAATCCATTGTTAGGTTTAAGGGGGAAATTTTTGTTGATCAGTGTTATCTATTGTTAATACTGTTCAAGTTAAAGGTAGCCAAAGTTTAAATACCTGTATCAAGCTTTCTTTAAGAAAGTGTTTGCGATGAAAAAAGAATGTTTGAAAAAATCTTGACCTATGTGGTTTTTGAAATGACCGATACAATTTTTAAAAATATATTTGGCCAGCTAAATACTCACCATTGTACGACGTAAAATTAATCTAATAAAAATGAATTCTGTTGAAAACAAGCAAATTAGACATAATAATATCAGAAAGTAATTTAGGCCTGGGGAAAGTCGTTTTTCTGAATGAAATGTTTTAATTACCCTGGTTGTTAAGTAGTAATCAATGCAGAGGGTCTGGGCGCGTCTGAGCGCAAGAGAGGGTTGT
This sequence comes from Forficula auricularia, assembly GCA_024734495.1. NCBI lineage: Eukaryota > Metazoa > Arthropoda > Insecta > Dermaptera > Forficulidae > Forficula > Forficula auricularia. The sequence continues at coordinate 307,069 of JALMQS010000899.1, forward strand.
TTCTTGTTCCTATGGAAACAATCTGTTGCACACACGCACCGAGTTTGCCAATGTCAAAACGCGAACCCTTCTTGCTTGTTTTCTCCTCAGAGAAGTCAGCCGGGGGCTACAATAGCACCGGCTACAATCTACAATACTTGGGAGAGATCCATTAAATTCGAGGATGGACGGCTAAATAGCCGTTTCCGGTTCGCGAGGGTCACCTCTTGCCTCAACCCATGTCGATTAACTTGTTCTTATTCGTCCTCTAATTGCTTACCGAGTCAGAAATGGTGTCGTTTCGTTTGATGAAATGAGAAACCTATTCCGGTGAATAATAGGATTAGGCTGAATAGGCTACAGCCTACAGAAAAAGTTTTTTTTTTTGAAAAATATTTAAAATAAATAATTCTGGAAATTGCTTGGAAATCTCGCAAGGTCGCCAACCTCGTTACCACCAGGTATCTTTTTCTATTGTATTTAAGGCCTTAAGCCATTTCAAAAGAAGTAAGCCTTTTGGCTTATCTTTTTTGTTATTTTTAAAATCGTAATATTCACATTGCCATATTTGGAAACGTAGGGGGGACGCACCACAGGTGCAGACTATAGTCCCAAAGATCCTAAATTTGGCCCTGATAATAGGGTCAAATTCTTTTAGTATTAAAAAATTCAAAAGGCTAATCTCGCACTGACAAATTTATGTATTAAGGGCTGAAATTTTGTTTAAATCACACATAGTTAAATTAAAATTATTTGTTGCTTTTGTTCAATAAATAATTATAATTTAATTATGTGTGGTTTTAAACAAAATTTCAACCCTTAATAAATCTAATCACAAAAATACAATCTTTAACATATATATTTAATCAATAAAATAAATAAATCAAGATGTAAATTAATGTCTTAAGCCTGCCCTACTATTGAATTGAATTTTTTCTCATTGTGCTTGAAAATGTCTGTAAAGTATAGAAAAATAATTTTCAATCATTAATTTTTTGTCTATATCTCTATCGGTCTGTCTGTCTCTGAGGCTGTCTGGATCTCTATCCCAACAATGACTCAAGAATGAAATGTAAAAAGCTCGTTGTGGTCTCAAAATGTTTGTATATTCAATGCGAAAAAGCGGGCCTTGAGCTAGTAATAAGTAATTTTCAACAAAGAATTTGATTTGGGAGGTTTTATTTTTTTCTCCGCGAGTTAAAATACTGATTATAATTATATATATATTATTTAATTTTAAGAAAATTAATATATGTTTATAGCGTTTTATAGACTTTAAATTGAAATTTAATAACTAGTATCCAATTTTAGGACTTATAATTAAATTTTTATACATTATATTCAATTTGTAATATAAGATAATATAGATAATAATACAATGAATAAACATTAATTGTTAGAACACCAAAGAAAAATATTTTTCATATAACTTTATTAAGCGTTATTTAGTAAAAAATAAGTGAAAAGTGATACAACATATTTAAAAACTAAGGGATGCTAGACAAAAAATTTATGCTCATATTGAAGCTTTTTACTAGTCATAATTGTAAATATTTAAAAATAAATTTAATCAGAACAACATAAGCATAACTTATTATTATTAGGTCTTCGGTTATTCCGTTTCACTAATTCGTTATACACATCTAAAACAAGAAAAATAAATTATCAAGACATTTTAAAAAATATTAATATATGAATAAACAAACCTTCAGTTATTTTAGTTCCACACTCTTCACAGGTTTTATCAATCATGGACATATTACATCCTTGATTACTTTTGATACAATTTTTGCATATGGAACAATCTGATATCAGATTATTAATACACTGGGGACACTCTTTATTATCTAAATGGAAAATAAAGTATCATTTTTAAGTATACATCTTACTACCTAGTTGATTCTCAATACAAGAGAGGGGGCTCTGGTCCTCCCCTGACTTTCAGACTCTTGATTTTTTTGAAATGTTTTAAGTGAATAATTTTTAGAAAAAAAAAAACCGACTTCAAAATAACTAAATGCAACAAATAAAATAATAAGAACTCAAAAATCAAATAAAGTGCACTAAAAGGTATAAAATAATTATCTAATTTAGTTACAACTAAACGAAGAAATTGTTACATGAAATCACTTTTTGAAGTCGGTGCCAAACATATACAAGTTATGAATTGCGCTCGACGGATCTTAGTTAGTACGATTGACGTGACGTACACATGAAGAGAACATCGCGTAAGCTCGCTTATATAGTTTGTTTAGCACCGACTTATAACCAAATTAGATAATTATTTTATACCTTTTAGTGCACTTTATTTGATTTTTTAGTTACTATTATTTTATTTGTTGCATTTAATTTTTTTGAAGTCGGTTATTATTTTTTTCTAAAAATTATTTTTATTTTTCTCTATTTAGTGATGTTAATAATAGTGTCTTAAGATAATATTTTGCATGCATCTCGTAAAAGGAAGTGTTGAACGAATGAATCAGAAAATTATAATAAAATTCAATTCATAAATAGGGAAATTCTCTCGAAAAGTTAGCGGGTTTTAAATAAATGTTTTAAGATTGTTTTTTTATATAAAATGTTATTTATTATAATTCCGATTATTTGCTCATAAGAATTGGAGATTTCCATTATTTTGTGATTTATCAAATCATTAGAACTTGACCAAATTAATATGGCACCACCCCTAAGGCACCCTCATCCCAATAAAAAAAGAATCATCGAAATCGGTTCACGTGGCAAAAAGTTCTCGCTGAACATACATAAAAATAAATGAATAAATAAATAGGTATCTTGATTACATTGGAGCTATACTGATCCAAACGCAGAAAGAATCATTAAAATCAGTTCATAAACAAAGAAGTTATTCGTGAACATACATAACAAAAAATGTCCAATACCAATGACATTTATATGGGACCAATTGGAAACTATACTAAACCCAATGCAAAAAAAATCATATAAATCGGTTTACAATTGGCGAAGAAATCAGGTAACACAGACACAAAAAAAAATCAGTCGAATTGAGAACCTCCTCCTTTTTTGAAGTCGGTTAAAATAATTGTTTTTTTCCTAAATGTATGGATATATAATGATGTATTTCACTTCATTTATATTGAAAAAAATTATACATATATACATAATTAGAACTTTATTCAATAAACTTTAACTTATATATATTATATTTGTAGTGAGGTTTTACTGACCCCCCCCCACCCGAGAAAATTCCTACGGACGACCATGGTCTAATATATACCTATATCAAAATACAAATCTTTATAAAACAATCTTGGAACGATTTATTAAGAAACCAGAAGTTTCGGGGGAAATTCCCCCTTTATCAATATAATTTATTTTTTTTAAATTTGAAAAAAAAGTTGTTTTCGCTAATGTTTCGAAAACAACCCTAAGAAATTAAATATTTTGATAATAGGCAATTATACAAATTGTCCTGGTAACCTTTAATTCAAATAAAAAATATAAATATTTATGAAAAATAATTTTAAAGGTAATCTGGTAACCAGGACAATTTCTACAGTTGCCTGTTATGAAAATATTTTTTCTTTTTTCAAATTTAAAAAAAAAAATTCTATCGATAAAAGGGGGAATTTCTCCAGAAAAGTCTGGTTTCTAATTAAATCATACCAAGAATGTTTTATAAAGATTTGTATTTTTTTATTATATTAAAAAACAATCAATAATTAATTTTTCTTTTCTATACCTATATCATTAAGTAAATGAAGACAAATCATTTATAGAACAATCTAGAAACGATTATTAAAAATCCAGACGTTTCAGGAGAAATTCTCATTTTCAATTGAAATTTGAAATAAACTGCAACGGATCGTTGCTAAACTTTATCCAAAGTCATTTGAAATATCAATATTTTTATTACTTTATTATTAATCATATAGCCTATTTGCGGTCCATGTTTAAAATAAAATAATAAAGAATTTAAAAAAAAGTGCTATCTTTCTCTAGAGTAAAGTACTTTAAAATATAATTTAACTAAAAACTTTATTTAATCTTTTTTGTGGGCCCTAAGGTCCTTAATTAGCATATTAAATTTCATCAAAATTGGTTAAGTCATTTTCAAGATATTTAGAAAAAACTAAAAAAGTACTAAAATAAAGTACTAATGTTTGCCGGCCGATATGTACCAAAATCTAATTAGCGTTACATTTTGTTAAAATAATGGTAGGTTTTCAATTTCATTTCAATCGGTTCAACGATGTGGAAAAAATCGTGGACGAAAAAAACGATAACATATCCATCCGCACGCACTTCCTGAAAAAATCGCACTTTTTGGCTTCTCTACGAGACCCCATGTAATTTTTGGCATAAATGTCACGTGCTAAAATTCAACCTAATTGAATACTACAATTTGTGACTTTAATTGAGAACATGGGTTCCGTAGTCTTTAACTGAGGAATCTTTGAAGTCAAGCTTGCCGCGAGACCGATTACAATACTTTACCTATGCTTCGCATTGGATAAAGTAAAAATATTTGCTTTAAGAAAGGAATATAAAGGAATTAAAAATAAATAAGTACTTTGGAAAGAGACAATGATAGAAATCTTGGAGATGAAATTACCTCGAATAAAAATAAAAAAATATAAATAATTACGAAAAACTATTTTTTTTCTAAAAATTTTTGATAAATAGAAAAAAATCAATATCTGACCTTTTATTTATTGAATTTTTGTTATTTAAAATTTCGATCATTTCTGAAATAAATATTTTTTCTAAGTTCTGCTCTTTATCTAAAATTTATTTTGTGATTAGAAAAGTCAAAATTGTGTCCTAGCCTAGTTGAATGGCTACCTAACATGATACAATCGGAATTTTTTGTTCTAATCGAATATTTATGTTCATAAATTCTAGATTTTAAATATGGTTTTGTCTGTCCTATATATATATGTCCTAACACAATTTTAACCATCAATTTAGTAAAATAAATTATTTTGATTTAAGAGAGGATTTTTATTTTTACTTTACCATACAGGGTATGGTCAGGTATTGTAATCGTGCATGAAAAAAGTGATTTTTTCCTTCTTTTTTTCGAAATATCTCAAAAACGGCTAAAACTATTTTGATTAAAAAAATTGAGCGAAACCATGGCGTTTTGGTCTATAAAAAAGTCCTAATAAGTGAACATCAAAAAAATAACATTTTTCGAGATAATAATTGTTTGGTCAAAATGTCTCTTGTCTGTGCGTTACCAAATTTTTGTGGACGAGCTAGCTCAAAAACTAGAGTGAATATCGAAACCAAATTTCTTACGTAGTTTTGGTGAATTGTAATTAAGAGCTGATTAGATTTTGGTGCATATTTTCCCAAAATTAAGGGGGGTTGAGGGGGTTAAAAAATTAAAAATTTAGGCCATTTGAGCAAACTAAAACAAATTTTGTATACATAATCAGTGGACGCACAGTAATCTAAAAATGCAAAAACTAACCGCCCAAAATGGGTGAGGGGTAAAAAATGAAAATATAGCCTCTTGTACCAAACTCAATCAAATTTTGTATACATAATCAGTGGGCCCCCAGGAGTCTAAAAATGCAAAAACCAACACATGATTATAAATAATTTTAATTATAAATAATTTTATTAAATATTAAATATAAGTGAGGGGCCAGGTTGTATGGTAAAGTAAAGTGAATGGCCACATCAGAACACGTCAGCTTATTTAATTTTGACTGTGTGTGTATGTAAATTAGTGTAGGAATCAGATTACAATTGATTGGATTGAAAAGGGAAATTCCAAAGATCATTATTATTGTCGTGGTCACAATTTATTATTTAGATTATAGTATATAGTAGAGACGGAGTGGTAGAACTTTTAATTGAAAGTAATGGAAGGCAGCCCAGGGGTAGTGAGGAAAGAAAAGATTAACACATATCCAAATAAGGTGTAATTTATTGGATTCCTTCCTCCTTTCCTTTCAAACCAACGTTTCCCTTGAAACCCTGAAGAAGGAGGAAAGAATCCTCCGAAACGTCGGTTTGAAAGGAAAGGAGGAAGGAATCCAATAAATTACGCCTTATTTGGATATGTGTTATTTTTTACTTTATCCAATGCAAAGCATGGGTAAAGTATTGCAATCGCTCTCGGGGCAAGCGTGGCTTCAAAGGGTCCTCAGGTAAAGACTACGGAACCCATGGACTCAAATAAAGTCACAAATTGTAGTATTCAATTAGGTTGAATTTTAGCACGTGACGGTTTTGCCAAAAATTACATGGGGTCTCGTCGAGAGGCCAAAAAGTGCGATTTTTTCATTTAGTGCGTGCGGATGTATGTATGTATGTATGGATGGATGTATGTTATCGCTTTTTTGGCCCACGATTTTTTCCACACCTTTGCGCTGATTGAAATGAAATTGAAAACCTACCATTAGTTTAACAAAATGAAGCGCTGATTAGTTTTTGGTACATATCGGCCCACAAACATTAGTACTTTATTTCAGTACTTTTTTAGTTTTTTCTAAATATCTTGAAAATGACTTAACCAATTTTGATGAAATTTAATATCCTAATTAAGTACCTTGGGGACCACAAAAAAGGTTAAATAAAGTTTTTAGTAAAATTATATTTTAAAGTACTTTACTCTAGAGTTAGATGGTACTTTTTTAATTTTTTAAATTCTTTAAAATTTATTCATTTGAAAGTTTTAATATAGCTCATTTAGCCTTGCTTAAGTAAGAATGGATAGGCTTCTCTCTGTGAAATGCTAAAAATTTGGGAGGAATTTTTATGAGTAACCATAGCAACTGCGTTGTTTTCTTATCCGTTACCTTTGCTGAAGACAGAGAAATCGATTTTAAACCAAAAATAGCGATTGATTCTCATCTAGTACTTGAGGAATAATCATTCTATATTGGATTTTTGACGTTTCGGTTTTTATTAGTAACCATTGCTGAAGACATAGAGAAATCGATTTTAAACCAAAAATAGCGATTGATTCTCATCTAGTACTTGAGGAATAATCATTCTATATTGGATTTTTGACGTTTCGGTTTTTATTAGTAACCATTGCTGAAGACATAGAGAAATCGATTTTAAACCAAAAATAGCGATTGATTCTCATCTAGTACTTGAGGAATAATCATTCTATATTGGATTTTTGACGTTTCGGTTTTTATTGGTAACCATTGCTGAAGACATAGAGGAATCGACTTAAAATCAAAAATAGCGATTGATTCTCATCTAGTACTTGAGGAATAATCATTCTATATTGGATTTTTGACATTTCGGTTTTTATTGGAAACCATTGCTGAAGACATGGAGGAATCGACTTAAAATCAAAAATAGCCATCGATTCTCATCTAATACTTGAGGAATAACCATTCTATATTGGATTTTTGGCGTTTCGGTTTTTATTGGAAACTATTGCTGAAGACATAGAGAAATCGACTTTAAACCAAAAATAACGATTGATTCTCATCTAATACTTGAGGAATAACCATTCTATATTGGATTTTTGACATTTCGGTTTTTATTGGTAACCATTGCTGAAGACATGGAGGAATCGACTTAAAATAAAAAATAGACATCGATTCTCATCTAATACTTGAGGAATAACAATTCTACATTAGGCTTTTGACGAAGACATGGAGGAATCGACATAAAATCAAAAATAACGATCGATTTTTATCTAATACTAGAGGAATAACCTTATTGCATTCCATTTTTGATGTTTTGACCATTAATGGCAACCTCTATTGAAAACGTGGAAGAATCGACTTAAAATCAAAAAGACTAAATTCTTTTTTGGTAAACAACTCAATATGAACTACAAATTGCAAGTGATATCTGATTAATAATAAAGGAACAAACATATTAATATTTCAAATGAATTTGGATAAAGTTTAGCAACGATCCGTTGCAGTTTATTTTCTTTCTTCACTACCCCTATGCTGCCTTCCATTACTTTCAAATAAAAATATGTTTTTTATACATAATCTATTCTATTTTAATACTTTGCCTGTTAGGTCTTTTTGAATAATATTATTTCACTTTAACACATTTATACAACCTTCTACAATGTTTTATAATTTAAATATATAATATACCTTCATAGGTGGTTGGCGTTCTATTGATATCATCTTGCAAAGTGCAGTGAACTCCCGGGACAAGAGAAATTTTTAAATTTTTACAGCATAAATCTGCCATTAAAAATCCCCATCTTTTTACGAAAGAAAGACTGCAATGTGAAATGTTATCACCGCCTTCGTGATACTATAACAAAAATGAACAGCAATTGAGTAAGTTTAGAATGTCATCTAATTACTATGCATTAAAATTAAAAAAAATGTTTTTATGCCCAGAGAGTTGTTGATTGTTAAGAGAAAATCAATGAGGGTGTCCTCTACGTGATGTAAATGAACATACATCTATAAATATTTAATTTTATTTGATGTCTATGAATTATATATTTGCGAAAATTGGAGACGCTAGTTTTTACTTAACCATACAGGGCATGGTCAAGTATTGTAATCGTGCATTAAAAAAGTGTTTTTTTTCCTTCTTTTTTTTGAAATATCTCAAAAACGGCTGAAAGTATTTTGATTAGAAAAATTGAGCGAAACCATGGCATTTTGCTCTACAAAAAAGCTTTAATAATTGGACATCGAAAAAATTATATTTTTCGAGATAATAATTGTTTTGTCAAAATGTCTCTTAGTCTGTCCGTCCGTCCGTCCGTTAGTCTGTGCGTTATCAAATTTTTGTGGACGAGCTAGCTCTAAAACTAGTGTGAATATCGAAACCAAATTTCACTCGTAGTTTTGGTCCATTGAGATTAAGAGTTGATTAGATTTTGGTGCATATCGACCCAAAATTAAGGGGGGGGGGGGGTTAAAAATTAAAAATCTAGGTTATTTGAGCAAACTCAAACAAATTTTGTATACATAATCAGTGGGCCCCAGAAGTCTAAAAATGCAAAAACTAACCCCCCCCCCCAACATGATTATAAATAATTTTAGGGGCCAGGTTGTATGGTAAAGTCAAGTGGATGGCCACATCAGAACGCTTCAGCTTATTTTTATTATCTTCGGGAACATAGCCCATTATGGACACCCATATATTATTTTTCTCAATTATGTAGGGCTCAGATTAAAGTCTGATTGCAGGGATTCGGGAAGCTAATTAACGGGGGACAAAAATGTTTTTCCCATAAAAATTTGTTTGTTTGCTTTTTCATTCCCCGTCAAATAACGCCTTAAGCGGTTGCCAAGAGATATTAAGTGGTGATTTTAGACGTAATTATTAATTCTATATAAAGAAAGAGATGTTACGTCTATCTTGATTTTCACCAATGGTAGGTATTTCCATCAAAGGAGACCTACAATGATTTTCTCTTAAAAAAACTATGCACATTAAATTTGTTAATTCGTAATAAAAATGTTGGTAAGGAAGCTTTTCAAATAACAAACTAGAATAGATTGAAATAGACGGATAATAATGGTAAAAATATCAATAGAAAAATAAATGTATTAAAAATATTTACTCCACAAGCTATTCCAGCTGCAAGACTATAAATATCTTTATCGAATTCAATATGCGCCATGTCTTCCGAAGGAAACTCTTCTCCTTCTTTAGCTGTTGCGTTTCTTAATTCAAAAAACAATCTTTCCAAAGAAAATACTCGAAAAGCTTCTTCATCAGTTTCATTTTGGTATACTGAAAAAATATTTATTATCAGAATGAATTCAAGAAAAAAAGAGTAACATAATATATAGTACCTGATGAAAATAATTTATATAAAACATCCTTAACTCCAGTGATATTCTTATTTAAAGTATATAGTGGTGGAAATTTAAAGCCTGTTGCCTTGAAAGGATTAGGCTGAATATATGAAAAAACGAACAATTAATTAAATTATAAAATGTATAATATAAAGATAAAAGTAAATAAATATTTTATGAAATATTTATTTACTATGAGTTAGGTTTTCTAGGTCACTTGTTTCACGTTAAAAATTAAAAAAAAGAGGTAAATTTTTAACTTGAAACAAGTGACCTAGAAAATCTAACTCATAGTAAATGAATATTTCATAAAATATTTATTTACTTTTAACTTTATTAAATATGTTTCACCTTGCACCAACACCACAATCTCTATTAATATTATAGATTAAATATTACCTTTAAAAAAGAAATTATACATGTATATATCACATCAAAGTTAGTTTCAGACATTTCCAATTTTCCAGGCATAGGTAAGCCATGAGTTTCTTGCGAATGTTGTAGTGCACAAGTCATATATCCAAGTGGAACTCTCTCTGAATAATAATATGTTCAAAATTAGTAAAAAATATACAGTGGACCAAGAATTCTAATAGAACAATTTGACATAGTATTTGTATATGTTAGGTTTGTAGAAAGAGGCGACTGTGGGTCAGTGGTCAGAGTGTCGGGCCGCTGTCCTAAAGTATGCTGGTTCGAGACTGAGTCTTGACAGGATATTTGCAGACGCCTTCTCTTGGAAAGCAATGGCAAACTATCAAGAGTATAATTGCCTAGTCAACCTCTCCAAACTAGCAATTCGAAACGGGCGTTAAAAAGTAGATCCCGTATATGTGTTTAAAACAGCTAAGCACACTCAGCACAGGTATATGTAGAGAGGTGCCGAAACGTCAGGGAGACCTGATATGGCACTTAAAGAAGAAGGTTTGTAGAAGCAAGTCTCTCGGTCGTGATGTTGACGGGCACCTGAGTAACTCCATGTGAGTAGACCGATGGGAAGCCCACCTCGAAATTTGCCTTTTATTTTGCTTTGTTGTTGGGTGGGTGACTCTGGAGAGTCGGGAAAGGTTAGATTTGTGAGGAAAGAAGAGAAGAGTATTGAGAGGAGCCTTGGATATACCGTTTTTTTTTTATCTTGAGACAGTGTTATATCTCAAAAACAGTGCATTATATGAAAATAAGTTTCAAATAAAATTTTATTTATATCAGTTGGGAAACTAAACTACGCTAATGTTTGTAGACCTAGAACAAGCTTTCAAGGGTATTTCAAGGTCAAGTTCTGTTTTTTAAACATAATTTTATATTTTTCTTTTCATAGTCGAAAACTACAAAAAAAAAAATTGAACAACTTTCATAAGAACTATTTGTTATATGACATCAAATAAAGAAAATATTAAATCAATTACATCTCAAAAAAATCCGAATAAAAATTATTCTTAACAATTATTCAACTTAATTATCAAATAATAATGATTAAATATTTAATTGTTAAATAAATAACTTAATATTTTTCTTGATGAGACACCTTTCTCAAAAAAAAAATGCTCCATTTTTATTATGGTAATACAATATAACTACCTAATGAATTGAGACGAGAAATAAACCTTTTTATGCTCAAGAATGTTAAATAGATCTATTAAGTATAAAATAATCTCTTAAATCTTTGTAAAATGAAGTTTTAAGATCATTATAAATACTTATTTTCATTGTTGTGAATTTTCAAATAAATAATTATTTATTTAATAATTAAATATTTGATTTTTTTGAGATCTAATTGATTTAATATTTTTTTTATTTGATATCGTATAAAAAATAGTTCTTATGAAAGTTGTTTCTTTTGTAGATTTAGGTTATGGAGAGAAAAATATAGGTTTCCATTTAAAAACACGACTTGACCTTGAAATACTCTTGAAAGCTTGTTCTAGGTCGACAAACAATAGCGTAGTTTAGTTTCCCCTTTGATATAAATAAACTTTTATTTGAAACTTATTTTCATTTAATGAACTGTTTTTGAGTTATAAGACTGTCTCAAGGTAAAAAACTCACCCGGTATACTGATGTTCGGGATAACGTAACGTACTCAACTGAAGAAACGGTAGATGATGAGCCCACGAGGGGGTGGGGGGTTATTAAGGGGCAAGGGGGGGTGAATGTAACTTATGTACTAGGGAAATTGGGCTTTATATTGTTACGTTATCTTAGTTTAATCTGCTTCGCTATTTGTTGATGGGGTGGGTGTGTCCCTCAGTGTCTGATCCAAGTGGCACGTCCCTAAAATGGAGAATGAAATCTTAGGTGATGAGTGAAGGATGTAGGGAAATGGGCTTCCTGGTACTAATGTTATAAATAATGTTATACAGACCAGCGGTTATAGAGACAATGAGATGGTTTTATTGATTGATGTACAATGCACTCTGTATCTGTATTGCAAGCGAAGTCCTGAGAGGAGCCTCCGGTGTGTGTGTTCTCGTTGTATACTCCTTGTAAAAGATGATTCAGCGCGTAGATGTGTATGGCACTCCGCTGTGTGTGTAGATATATATATATATGTGTATATATAAGACAGTAGAGCTCTCCTATTCACTCCTGGCCTTGCGTGTATATTTAATTATAAGGCAGAAGTATATGTATAAATAAGGAGAAGTCTGCGTTCTCGCTTCTACTCACTCTTGAAGTCATCCACTGCTGAACTTGATTATTGTATATGTATTCTGTGCACTTCGCTGGCAGTATAAGCTCACTTGATAGCCTCTCTCAAGTCGATACTGCGGAACTTGAATATAAGTATAAGTGTAGGTGTATTCAGAGTCACTTCGATAGCAGTAGATATGCACTCATTCGCCTCTCTCATGACAGACTGCGGAACTTGCTCATGTCAATGCTCTTCTCTGTTGTTAATCACCGGTCATTTGCTACGCTTTCCCAGAACTCATAAGTTTCCCTTGTTTGATGATTAATTGATTGCCTCAATTAGACTTAATTAGGAATAAAAATAAGAATTTAATTAATTATAAAAATAAATTATGGTTCAATCCACAGGACCATTGCAAGCCTTATATGACTAATCCAGAAAAGAGTTCACATGGATGGCCAATTGACATGTGATATTGATGGGTTCACTTAATTAGGTCAATATATCCTAATCAGGTTAATATAGTCAAATACATATAGATAGTATATTGTTGCCTTAGAGTGTAAACCTGCAAAATTCATTTTTTATCATATATGACATATTAATACCGTTCGAAAGAAAAAGAGTCCCTGTACTATAGATACTATCACGGTGTCTGTTCAGTCGAGCTGAAATCAATTATCCCCCCTAAAGCCCTCTTTACGAGAAAAACGCGGTTTTCGAACGCTCAGCACCCCTTCGCTGTCAAATTGGATAAAAGTCGAACAAGCGCTTTCGCCAACTCTTTTATCCCTATGACCTCTAGAGACTGGAGCTCGCTCCCTGCCACCATCTTTCCCGCGACATATAACCTTCAGCTATTTAAGACCCGTATCCACAGATACCTTCGACCCCCGCCTAGCCCATGAAATTCTTTCTTCTTCTTTTCACGATGGAGGGGACAACCCTGGCCTTTAGGGGTTTCACCTTTTTGGTGTAACTTCTTCTCTCATCATTTTCATAAAAAAAAGATGCAGCATCGTCCAAGTAAAACTGCTACTTAAAATTACAATCCTAAGTTGTAGAAAAAAAAAATGTGAAAAATAGTTTTTTTCCATAACAACAATATTAAATTTTGTTTGTTTTTTCTCTGCCCTGTAAAATTTCCTTGTTGTGAGTTAGCAGGTTTACACTCTAAGGCGACGATATATATTTTTGTAAATATCAAAAAGGTTAATAAAATATGAAAATTAAGTCTAAATTTCACATGTCGGGATTTTGGCTTGTCGGGATTTTGACTTTTCGGGTTTTGGCTGTCGGGATTTTGGGCGGCACCCATATTGATATCTAGCCTCACAAGTGAGAAGCGCGCCACTACGTCACTACAAGTTATATGGGAGTTAAAGGAGACAATAAAAGAGTGTCATCTGCTGGAAAAATAAATTTTTTACACATCAATTCCTGTGAATCAATTGTAAATAGACTGATCAAGAGGGCACAGACCTCGAAACTAGTCTCGTTATAAATAAATTTAAAAAACTATTTCTCCACCAGAAGACACAATCTTTTATTGTCTCTTTTAATTTATAAAAATTCTGCTACTCTCGGCAAAAAGAAACTTTCAATTTATATGGAGTTATTTGCAATCATCTTAGACATATATGTTCTGTAATGGATTTGCAATTTTTTTTTTTATATTTTAGCTAGCGATTGATATTTAAATATATCCGAAACGCCCTAATTTCAAAATATAAATAATCCAAATAAGGGCACGATAAGATCTTGTATTTACATCGTCGCAAATATACTATCAAAACAGTGTTTTAATACAAGCCTCGCTAAATGATAATAAACTTTTTTGACTCCTCAAAACAAGATCGGTTCAGAAAAATAGTTTTAAATTCATATTTAAAATATAAGAATGATAATAATAAAATAACGAGAATGTTAATATCAAAAAATAAAGTGAAGGTGAAGTGATTAAAAAGGTGACTGTGGGTCAGTGGAGAGTGTCGGGTCGCCGACTCGAAGATCGCTGGTTCGAGACCGAGTCTCGGCAGATAGATATTTGCAGTCGCCTCCTCTTGGGAAGTAATGGCAACCTACCAAGAGTATAATTGCCTAGTCACCTCTCCAAATTACCCGTTCTGAATCGGCGTTAAAAAGTAGGTCCCGTATATCTGTGTAAAACAACTAAAGACACTCAGCACACTTAAGAACTGTAACCAAAATAAATTCGCCGCGGTTATATTCCGGGAGCCTAGTGTCTGAAGAGAGAACTAGAGTCGAGTAGGACCGACTCGATGACGTGGATTCAATTCGTACTCGTGGAAAAAAAGAATCATAATATGTGGCGAGATAACCAAGTTGGCAAGAGGGTGAAGTGAAGTGAAGAGTGTTTATACTCTGTTTCGTTAATTTATCGTGTACTGTTTACCGTTTATTGTTAATATTATTATTTATCGAATTATCGTTCCGTGCCATTGAGTGTCGAAAAAAAACTTGCTTTGTAGTTCGGTTTCGTTTTTGTTGTTTATCGTGTCTAGTGTTGTTTAGTGCTGCCTTTGTTGAGATAGTGTAACGCCTTCAGTCCACAGCAGTATAAACCAACAAGTTTTTATTATATTATATATATTATTTAGATGTTCAAATAAATATTTAATTTTAATATATATATATATATATCATTTGAATTATTCAAAGAAACATTTTTATTTATATTTTATTTATTTTTGCCTTCAAAGGGCAAAGTGGAACATTACTGAATTTTTCCAGCCGGCACAGGACGTAGTATATGTGGAGAGGCGCCGACACCCTTTTCGAGTATGGCACTCGAAGAACGAAGAAGTGATTAAATCAATGTTGTTAAGTCCGTTTTGTTCAGGGAGCATGGAGATGGTTCGAGAGGAAACATATTCAATAAATTTAAAATTAGACTACTAGGTAGGTTTCACAAATAATATTTTTTATTTTGATTTTATTATGCTGGCCCGTGTAGCTGTTAAAAACTCACATTCGAATTTTAAAAGACATCGCATTACTTCCACTTTCTTAGGTAGAAAGAGTTTTAGATTAATTATGGAATAGCTAAGAAATGACTTTTTAAATAATTTTTTTCAATTTAGATGTTTGTGTGGTTTTCAAGCAATAAGCCCATTATACGCACACTTAAGGACGTTCCCTAATACATCGATTTTCTTGAAATCCTTTTAAAACTTTGAATACACATATTTATAAGTGTTCTTTACACGTATAAATTTTTTTCAATAGTCCTTCCGGCATTAAATTTGTAAATATTGACCATTGAAATTTGCATATTTAAAACGCGAACCCTATCCCGTTTGATGTTAAAGCGACTGTTTCATTAAATAACAATCGTAATTTTCTTGAAATTATTTTGAAAAACTGAGAATCATTAACTGAAGATATAACAAATATTTTTCTGTTAAAATAATTGTATCAAGCGGGATTCGTTCTGTATGAAAAATGTTAAAAGTTAGGTACTTTTGATGGTTTTCATTTTTTTTCTCATGGGATGGCAAGTGAGAGATGACGACTTGGTAACGTGACAGTAAAAAACTCAATTTTTCCATACCTAAAAAACTTCTGCAGCTGGTGCATTTGAGATTTTTAGCTAATTCTCTCAACCTAACTATAGTGCTCTCATCTGAATTTCGCATTTAGCTGTTTCATGAAGTGTTTTTTTTTATTCTTTTTCTTTTAGCTTCCGTAAGAATTCAATGTTGCAAGATCCGAGAAACGACGGAGTGAAAATATTTTTGCCTTTCTGCTCATGGGAGAGTAGGGGAAAGAGCGAACTGCATCTGAGCTATATTAGGGAACGTCCTTAAATCATTTTCTGTATTTTATTTCATGTTTTCAATATTCTTTCAATTTAGTTAAGAATTGAAATTTTATTAAAATCACACATAATTAATTATAATTATTTATTGAACACAAATAAATAATACAATTTGTTTTCAATAAATAATTATAATTAATTATGTGTGATTTTAATAAAATTTCAACTCTTAATAAAATTAATTACAAAAATAAAAGCTTCAACAGGTTCATTACTTTCAATTTAGTACATTTATATAACCTTCTACAATGTTTTATAATTTAAATAGATAAAATACTTTAAAAGCTGGTTGAAGTTCTATTGATATCAGCTTGAAAAATGCAGTGGATTCGTGGGATTAAAGAAATACTTAAATTTTTAAAAGCAAAATCTGCCATTAAAAATTTCCGTCTTTTTACGAAAGAAAGAATATTGAAAACATGAAATAAAATACTGAAAACGTTTTTAAGTGTATTCTACAAAGTGTGCGTGAAATCGGTTTATTAGCTATTGCTTGAAAACCATACAAACATCCAAATTGGAAAAAAAAATTATTTAAAAAGTCATTTCTCAGCTATTCTATAATTAATCTAAAACTCTTTCTACCTAAGAGTATGTGAAAGTGGAAGTAATGCGATGTGTTTTAAAATTCGAATGTGAGTTTTCAACAGAAGAACCGGCCAGCATAATAAAATCAAAATCAAAAATATTATTTGTGAGACCTACCTAGAAGTCTAATTTTAATTTATAGGATTATTTCATAACTCAAGAACAGATCATAAGTATTTACATGGGTGAAAACAAAATTCTTTCAGAGTCGAGTTATTTCTCTTATGCTATAGAATTAAAAAAAAAAAATTTAAATTAAGTTAAAAACTTGGAACCGAGAATTCTTTAAGAGGATCTAAAATAAAAGAAATGGAAATCCAATTAAATAAGAAAATAATATTAACAAATTATGATACCCTAAAAAAAAAGAAAAAAAAATTAATAAAATTTTCAAATGGGTCCATTATTAATTAGGTACGGAATTTTTTTATTAAGTGCTCCGAAAAAATTTAAATATAAGGCTATTTATAAATACTACCGCAGTTCCTCTGAAACCACAACAATTTAAATAAATTTTTAAATAATAAACAAAAATAATATTTTAAGATACTTACTAGGATTAATCAGAACATGATAATAATTAGTCACACCATCCTTAAAAGTGAATTCACATATGGCTAATTCTGCAGGAACATAATCTCCTGATTCAGTCACACAATAATGATTTGTATGAATTAAATAAAACGGTTGATTTTTAACTGAAAAAAAAATTTAATACTAAATCAAAGAGGATTAAAAAAACTGCAAGTTTTTCATTTCTATTCTAAAAATAATTTTATAATAATATAATTCTTTATGGAGTCTTAATTATCTTTCGGGTTTTCAATTCTAACAAAATATTTTTTCAATTGATTAACTTGTGCCTATACCCGGCTTTGGCGATTACTATGAAGATGGTAATTTATTTGGAAAATATATTTATAAAGCCACCCCTTTGCCTTTAGCTACTATTATAAGGATAAAGTCTAGAGAGTTTCAAATTTTTTGAACCATTACTTTGGCCGAAATAAAAAAATTGATCGTTCAATTCCAAAAACCCCATGTTATTTAGATGGGAAACTTGCATCGCTATGCGGTAGGTACAGGTTAAAATTTAGATAGAGACTTGAAACTTGGGGGATATTTTTTTTTTTTTTATTTATTTCGAACCATGAATCTCTGTCAAAGTAAAAATTCGAAAATACCCAAAATAGGTCCACCCTAGTGTACAGAGGTATTGAAGGATTGTAAGACTCTGGAAAGAGTTGGAAATCACAAGGAATGCAAGCAACACGAATGGTATCAGGACCACACTAACAAACAAACAGCACAGTGTCTTATACACCAACCTAAGATCTAACCGCACCATATGTTGTTTAACTTTTGCGATCATTGGATCATCTGAAAAGTTCAAAGGCCGTTGATAACAAAGTATAAGAAAAAAAATTAATAAAGATAAATGATCTCAGTCGGAATAATTTATAAATAATTAATAATAATAATAATAATAATAATTTCACTTAATAATAGGATATTTAAATAAAATAAGTTCTAATTTGAGACATAGCCAAATGAAAGGATATTAAATCTGTTTTTAAATTAATAAGTTAAAAGTAAATTGAAAAGATTTTTAATAATTAATTTTAGAAATAAAATTGGTTATCGTTGACACATTTCTTATCGAATTCCTAAATATATTAGTTCAGTTTACAATATAATTTTTAAAGGAGTTTGATTAAATATGATGTGATCTTTTTTACTTAGGGAAAGTGGTGTAGGGTTTAGGTGAAACATGATATTAATTAATAAAGTTAAAGGAGTGTAGTTTCACAGTGAAACAAATTAATTATGATGTGATCTATAATTTTACATTTTTAAATAATTATTAAAGAAAAACATACTGGATTTATTGTCAAGGCTTTTGACTGTATCATTTATTTCCTTAACCATTGCATGGAACATATCCTCTTTATTCTTTTTCTCTTTCTCTAGTTCTTCAAAAGATTTATGCTTTTCTTGGTTTTTTTTCGAATCATATGAACTCCTCTCTTCAGGACTCATAGCCTATGAATAATAAAAGAATTAGATAATTGCTTAAATGCTTAAAATTACAGAGACTTACTTTCCAAATTGGACCACACATTGCAGCAATTTCATTCATAGTTGGTAAAGGATCTACTCTTTGTTGGATTAAATCATTCTTATAGCTAATCTTGAAATAGGAGTATCCATTTTTAACAGACTTCTTTTTTTTGGAAGGCATTGTATCTTCAACTGCGAATAGACAAGAACATTATCTTCGTTACATATAATTCTAAATTTGTATTTAATAATATTTAATTTAAACATACATACTAAATTTATTTGAAAACAGCCACATTCTTAATATAATATTATAAACTAATAATAGAATGAATTAAAACAATATTTTGTTTATATTTTAAATACATGTTTATGAATTATTAAAATTATTTAATAACAAAATAAAATGCGATTGGAACTCACAAATCATGGGTTCCGTATTGTTTTCATTTTCCATGGAAAGTAATTATAAATAGTAGGGGAAATACGTACAAAATGACATAAATAGCTGGTATAATTCGAATTTGGTGGACTCTAGCGCACAACTGACAACCACATAAGGTGACCCGAATGGTTTTTAACAACCTGTGAAAAGACAAACGCGCCCCTCTCATTCGTCCCCGTGTCATAGCGGATGACAAGTATTTTTTGTATGTTACGAGTTTTTACTTTACAACAAGTGTTTTTGTATAAATGTTAAGTTTTTCGCATTTGTACCTATCTGTGTAGCATTTATTTTATTCCTCAAAGATCTCTTGTTGCCCTCAAATAACTTCTTTCAAAAAAAGCATCTTTTTTGTATTTATTTTTGAATTTTGTTTTATCAAAACGTTGTATGGGCAAAACGACATAGATAGACAATAATGACATAGATATATGTCACCAGCAAACGACTCCTGTCATGTTTCCATTGCTGGGTCATCTGTTAATGAAAAAAACATCCATCGTCCTCTATTCTTAGTGTTCTTTATTAGTGGACAAGGGATGTTAAGATTTGCCCTTCTATGAAGCAACAAAAAAGAATTAGAGGACGCACTGAATGGAATTAACCAAATCCTAATAGAAGAAATCAAAATGAAAATAAACAAGAATAAAATCAAGGTCCTAGTTTGTACAAAAAAAGAACAAACGAGACAGGAATGCATCAAAATTAACCAAGGAAACCTAAAAGGAGTTAAGGAATTCCGCTACCTAGGAAGCAGCACACGTTTTGCCTACTCCCAACACTCTTTCGCGGTCAAATTGGAAAAGTGCCGGACCACTTCATTCGCGAATACATATATCCCCATGACTTCAAGGAACTGGAACTCTCTCCCAGCCTCTATCTTTCCCAGCACCTATGATCTTCAAACCTTCAAAACCAGGGTGCATAGACACCTACGTCTACACCCTCTCACTTAATCAACTTTCCCTTCTCTTCGGTAATGCAAGGCTCTTTCGAGATCCATAGGGGCTACATCTTTACTGGTGCACCCCTTCTTGCATTCGATTGCATTAAAAAAAAAAAAAAAAAAAAAAAAGTAAAATAACATGAGATGGGAGGAGCGAAAGCGAAATTAAATCAAGAATTGCCCAAGCAAAAATGGGGTTTAATTCAAAACAAAAACTACTATGCTCCTCCTCAATCAGCTTAGAAAACAGGAAGTTGCTATTGAAGACATATGTATGGAGCATAGCCATGTACGGGCGTGAAACCTGGACAATTATAGAAGCGGAGAAAGAGATTAGAGGCTTTCGAAATGTGGTGCTACAGAAGAATGATGAATATCAAATGGATGGATACAATTACAAATGAAGATGTTCTTGGAAGAATCGGAGAAAGAAGAACCTTGTGGAAGAGACTGAAGAAGAGAAGAAGTCACATGATGGGGCACACACTGAGACATGGGGGACTGAATAATATAAAGTGTTAAAAAAGTTCAAATAATTATCAGAAAAAATTTTCAAGAATAAAATTCACTAAAAGCAAAATTATAAGCTCAACCATATAAGATAAAAAAAAATAAAAATAATGAAATTTCGAATATTTACAAATTCTTTTTCTTCTCATATTTTCATTTTCTAAAATATTTATTATTTCAATAATTTATATGCTACGACAATAACCAAGTCCATAAGTTATCTTTCTAGTGCAGGGAGACAAGGACTTGGGGTTTTCTAGAACAATCAGAATTAATTGTTAATTTCTCTCCTCGACTAAAACTTGTCAGGACTTGTCTTTTGGATCTTGGCACGTTCTTACATGTCAATAGATAATGGATAATCAGTTATTATTATATTCGTGACCCTTTTAAAAAATAAATTATCATCCCTCATATCCTTCTTTAATCCCATTCGATATCCAGCCCGTGGCCCAATATAAAGTCATACAATTCCTTAAAACATTGAGATTTATATGTAGATACTGGAAAATACAACAGGCCTGATAATTTTTTTTTCTCTAAAATAAGAAATCTGATAATCTACTGTGAAGTTTTCGAAAAATAAAAGTGTTAATTTTAAATTTTGAGTCTGGAACTAGATTTCAAGATTTCCGAAAAAATAATCATTTTGCTCTATTTTCAACTCCATTTTTATTAGAAATAAATTTTATACTTGCAAACTTTCTGATTGAATGTTCTAGAACAACAATTAGATACCAATCTAGCCAGGAAAAATATAAAGAAATACTATTACATAATATCACTTTTTGTAAGTAGATTTGTAGGTATGTATTTACATATACCTACGAGAAGCTATTTTCATATATAAAATTTACGAAAAGTAAAATTAGAAGCTCACTATGAGCTTAAAAAATAATAAAGTTCTTATTTCTAGATTATTAATTATCTTTTTTGAATAACAAATATCAATAGAATTATAATATTTTATTCGACGCCCGAAACATTTGTTTTTTCTGCAAATGTGTCCCATGTAAAGGTTGAACATCCCTGATTTAATCAAAACCCAAATTATACAAATATATCAAAGAATGTGTCCTCTGTTTGATGTAAATAAATATACCTACATACATAGATACTACATACTACAAATATGTCTAGTGTATTGTAACTTATTGCTCAAATAACAAAACAAAATATGCGATGGTGCAAGGGAAAAGGGCCCTTATCTTCACCGACGGGTTTTTTCAGGAAGGACAAAAATGTGAAATATAATATAAATAAACGTATAAACCCACTAATTCATTATCATTCCTATTTTCAAAATTAAAAGACAAAGATCCTCTTTTGAATCCAAATAATTTAGATTATAAAATTGATTGATTAAATTGTGACGGAACATATTTGGATGTCCCATAAGTTCCTTCCTTTTTTTTGATGCGAAATGAATACACGATATTTGTAGTTTTATAAGGTTGATTTCTTGTGTTATATATGCTCTATTAAAGTAAGTGACCCAAAAGTGGACATACCTACCCCTTAAAGCGGACACTTTAAAACATTTGTCTTTAAAATAAGGGCAAATAAGCCCCAAATTCTTTATGTTATGATGGCCACTCTTTGCAATACTTTTCAGAAGGCGATAGAATTGCATATACCATATACCTACATTCAGAATCCAAATAAATGTTTAATTTTACAGTGTGGGGGGGGAGTGGGATGATTGGGTTATTGCCCCCATCCCTCTCCTCTAGTTACAGCCATGGGTAAATCATTTTGACCATTTTATTGTATCAAAATATTAACAATATACGGTTCCACTGAAAACAGCTAGCAGATAGCAAATCACAGACTCATTCATCAAAGCGGCCATATACTATTCTCGTATATGCATGCATTGAATAAATGATAAATCATTTGAGATTTCCTCTAGAATCCTTTCATTACCAATTCTATTTTATTACCGATGTTTGATTCATTTGAATCATTCATGTGATTCATATTAGGGCAACAAATACTCTTTACTTGTTTGATCGTGCATATATATATATATATACCGGGTGTTCATTTTCAACTGAGCACTATTGCTAACCATGTTATTATTGGAGATACGAAAACGGTAAATAAGCACAGAAGTATAGGATTCTTTAAGGTGATTCCAGGAAAAACACTTTTTACTTTACCATACAGGGTATGGTCAAATATTGTAATCCTGCATTAAAAACGTGGTTTTTTTGCTTCTTTTTTTCGAAATATCTCAAAAACGGCTCAAACCATTTTGATTAAAAAAATTGGGCGAAATCATGGCATTTCGGTCTACAAAAAATCCCTAATAAGTTAACATCAAAAAAATTATATTTTTCGAGGAATATCAAAACCAAATTTCACATGTAGTATTGGTGCATTGAGATTAAGAGTTGATTAGATTTTGGTGCATATCGACCCAAAAATTAAGGGGAAGGTGGAAGGGGGGTTAAAAATTAAAATTAAAATATTTTCAAAATAAAAAACAAGAAAAATGAAATATACTAAAAAACGAACCTATAATAACGAAAATATTTTTTTCTGGGGCCAAAAAATAAAAATCCAAGCCATTTGATTAAACTCAAACAAATTTTGTATACATAATCAGTGGGATCCCAGAAGACTAAAAATGCAAAAACTTAACCGCCCGAAATGGGGGGGGGGGGGGGTTCAAAATGAAAATCTTGGCCCTTGTAGCAAACTCAACCAAATTTGGTATACATAATCAGTGGGCTAAAAATTCAAAAAATAACCCCCTCCCCTACATGATTATAAATAATTTTATTAAATATTAAATTAATATAAGTGAGGGCCCAGGGTGTATGGTAAAGTCATGTGGATGGCCACATCAGAACGTATCAATTTTTTAAATGTAACACTATAGATTTTTCAAATAAATGTGGGAATTATAAATAATTATTGAAAACTGAATTTTAAAATAGTAAATTTTCAGTTTCCTAGAAACCTTGGTACTTGTATGAAAAATACAAATTCAAACAGAATATTCATGGTCGCCTGCTTAGGGGGGATGAACTTTTCCTAGAATTCTCAGTGCACAAAACGTCTTTAAAATATTTTTTTTTTGCTTTTCGGCCTTTCTAGCCATAAGCCAATTTACGATACTTATTATCATTTTTTTAAATTTGTCTCTACCCAGGGATCAGATTTTAGCAGGATGCCTCGAGCCGGATTCGATTCAATTGGTTAGCACGTTGGTACGCTAGCCCCTAGCCTAACCCGGCCCCATAAAAGATTTTTATTTATTTATATTATAAAACAATTAATACATTTTTTTCATATACCTATATATAGTACTCCGTATGCGAGTTCGACTCGCACTTGTTCAACTGTATATAATATTGGTTAATAACTCG
Source organism: Forficula auricularia (assembly GCA_024734495.1). Taxonomy (NCBI): domain Eukaryota; kingdom Metazoa; phylum Arthropoda; class Insecta; order Dermaptera; family Forficulidae; genus Forficula; species Forficula auricularia. Next base: position 331,194 of record JALMQS010000899.1, read on the forward strand.
GAAATATATCCGATTTGAAATTAATTTAAAATGTGAATAAATTCTGCCCCATTTATTTATTTTTTTGTTTGTTTTATTTTGTTTATTTAAATATTATACTGCAAGAAATGAAACTGATACTTAATTCAGAGTAATCTAAAGTTATTTCTAGTTATTTATAGTTTGTAGGAAAATCATAATCAGGGATAACAGGGAACACGGTAAGTGGATGATTTGGGACCGCCAACGCATAACGCCCGCCCAGATGAAAAACAGCTTTAATTTAACTTTTATAGCATTTTTATAGTATGATACATTTTAGAACAAAACAACAACAGCTTTTACACGTCACACACGCAACTAGAAATGTTTTCTAACGCTTTAGAAACAAGTTAAGCAGAATGTATAAGAACAAATCAAAGATTTATTTATTTATTTGAAAAGATTTTATTTTGACGAGAGTAGCAGAGTTGTTGATTCATAGAGAAAAATCAATGAGGTTGTTCTCTGCTTGATACAAATAAGTCTATATATATAATTTATTTGTTTGAGACTATAGTTTTAAAAGTTGGTCGTTTTAATTATAAGTCTTTTACCTGTTATTTCAAATGGTTCAAATACCCGATTTTATTTAGATAAACAAACTAATCATTTGTTCAATGACCTGCTTACTATTACGGCAAAATTTATTTATCTAAATCGGTTATTTGGGACAATGAGAAATAACTGATCAAATATTTATAATTAAAAAGACTGATGATCATAGTCAAACCTTCGAAACTCTAGTCCGAATCAAATAAATTATATATACATGTTTATATTTGATATGTGTAATTATATATACCTCGTATATGTTTATTTGCAACAAGCAGAGCGAGAGGATAATCTTATTGATTTCTCTTTGTTAATCTATTAATTGTAGAATAGAAATAAAATTAAATAAATATAAATATACGAGAGGGAACAGATGTCTGGGAAAATCATGTGGACGGACAATTTTTTTTTCTTATGGAATAAAACATATTTCTATTGAGTAGACTCGGGAGGGACGCTTGGTCTGGATGCTTAAAAATGTCTGAAACCTGAAGTAAAATCATTTTCAATCATTATTTTTTCTATCTGTATGTCTATGTGTCCGGAATCTGTTACCCATGACAACTCAAGAAGGCGAAGTTGTACAAAGTTTATTTTTGTGCAAAAATGCTTGTATTGAAAATGAGAGATTCGAATATATTTTAGACTCTAGCTTTAAAACTTCGGGGTTGAAAAATATTGAAAATATAATTATTAGAATGATTTAATTGAGATTTTAAGAAGGCTTAGACGTATATGAACAATTTATTTTTAAGTTTATTATTAATTACTAACAAGGTTCTAGAGTAAGTAAAAGTTTTCAATTTTTTTATTATTTATCGGATGACGGATTCTTTCATTAGAATCTGAACGAGGAAAAATACTAAAAAGAGGGCGGGTAGAATCATCTCTTGATTTAAAGCTAAGGTCTGAAACAGGACTGGATATATGTATGGACAAGTGCAGACCTGTTTCAGACTAATAGAGATTAATTTCTTAATTTCTATTATCCTAGGAATGGCCCTTTGCATTTTCAAATTGGAACAAAACGATGCTCGTTATAAAAATTCAATTGGATTTCATTAAAATATAATAAGCTGACGTGTTCTGATGTGGCCATCCACTTGAATTTACCATACAACCTGGACCCTCACTTATATTTAATATTTAATAAAATTATTTATAATCATCAGGGAGTTTTTGCATTTTTACTCTGGGCCCACTGATTATGTATACACAATTTGGTTGAGTTAGGTAAATGGCCAAGATTTTCATTTTTTGACCCCTCCCCCTCATTTTGGGCGCTTAGTTTTTGCATTTTTAGACTTCTTGAGTCCCACTGATTTTGTATACAAAATTTGGTTGAGTTGGATACAAGAGCCTAGATTTTCATTTTTTGACTCTACACCCCCCTCCCCATTTTGGGTGGTTGGTTTTTGCATTTTTAGACTTCTGGGGGTCTACTGATTATGTATACAAAATTTGGTTGAGTTTGCTCAAATGGCCTAAATTTTTAATTTTTAACCCCCCTCCACCCCCCTTTATTTTGGGTCGATATGCACCAACATCTAATCAGCTCTTAATCTCAATGGACCAAAACTTCGTGTGAAATTTGGTTTCGATATTCAAACTATTTTTTGAGTTAGCTCGTCCATAAAAATTTGGTAACGCACAGACTAAAGGACAACCAGACAACCAGACAGACTAACAGACATTTTGACAAAACAATTATTGTCTCGATAAATATAATTTTTTCGATGTTCACTTATTTGAGCTTTTTTGTAGAGAGAAATGCCATGGTTTCGCTCAATTTTTTTAATCAAAATAGTTTCAGCCGTTTTTGAGATATTTTGAAAAAAAGAAGGAAAAAACCCACTTTTTTCATGCCCGATTACAATACTTGACCATACCTTGCCTGTATGGTAAAGTAAAAAAGGAATTGCTGAGGCTCTACTGGGGAGCGTACCGAGTCTTGAAAAGTTTTTATTTTTTCCTCCACCTTTTTTATTCAAAAAGGAAAAGCTTCTTGAAACATCTCAAAGTACATTAAATTTTTTAATTCTCTCAATTTGATGGTATTTATCTTTATTCCGCCTACGTTAAGAATTTATCTTTGTAACCTCGTATTAAATGAAATTTCTTTTAAATAATATTATCAACAGAATCTTTTTGACCTGTTTGGAAAATAATCTTTTATATTCATATAGAATGAGGCTGCTTATTAATTCTTTTCATTATGAAAAGAAAGATTTATACTTGCTTGTGGATGACTTGTGAAAGAGATGTTTTACCATATAACGGATATAAAACGAAATACTTGAATTAAGACAAACAACAATAATTCAATGGAAAGAATTTTGGACGAATTCTCACACATTTGTAAAAATTTTCTTAAAAAAAAAAAATCTGTGCCTGGTATCCACGCGCGTCAAAAGTGAAAACTTTTTTCTATTGAAATATCTACTTTCTAAAAAACACACTAATTTTCATCGATAAAACGATGGGGACAAATTCGAAATTGTATAATAATCCAAAAGAGCGAATTAAAAGATCTTAATAAATTAAAAATCAAGAAAAAATTGAAAGGAGATCAAATCGAATATAATCTAATGTGTAAAATATCTAGATAACATTAAAAAAAAGATATACAATTTTATTATTTATGTGCTGTCTAAATGGGCTATGTTTCCGAGGACAATAAATAAAATATATATAAAAAAATAATTTATTACTAAAAAATGATTACGGGGCTCTACTACTGATAATAAGCGGTGAATTCAATGTCGATTTCTTCAAACCTGAAAATCAACCTGACCAACCAAAATGCTTGGAGGCCCACATATTTTAATCACCCACCCTCACTTAAATAAAGTGTCTCTAATGGCGACACATCCTCTCAATATAACAGACCAAAAGAATTATAAATGAGAAAGAAATCGATTCTTCCAAAACTTAACTGACTTAATTTTTTAAATTATTTTTAAATTGAAAGGTTTTTAATTGATTGCGTAATATGATAGTTAAGAAAAAATAAAAATAAAATTTCAATTGATCATCAGTTCAGAATAGATTCTAGTCAATGATAAGTGTTTTTTATGAATTATTGCTATATATGAATGTTTTAAATGTATGAAATAGATATGTAATAAGTTAAGGATGGTTTATGTATACAAAGTGACAATTTCCAGATCTTGAACGAAATTGTAAGTATAAATTCAAACTTCTATATTTTCTGTATTAAAAAGATTTATGAAATGTTTCCATTTTTTAATATTTCTTAAGATGGTCAACCAGTGGTGACCGAAACTGTTTGGTGAATCAATAAAATAAATAATAATAATTAACTGAAATTATTGTTAAAGTTTAGGGAAAGCGGTGTTGGTTTATAGTGAAACATATTAAACAAAGGAATTATTATTTAACGGGTTATAGTGGTGTTTCACAAAGAGGAAATAAAATTAAAAAAATTAAAAAATCTTTTAAATTATTTTGGAGATTTTTTTTTTTTTTTTTTTTTTTTATTTATCTTCAATGAGATAAATTATAAAAAAAAAAATCTCCAAAATAATTTAAAAGATTTTTTAATTTTTTTAATTTTTATTTCCTCTTTGTGAAACACCACTATAACCCGTTAAATAATAATTCCTTTGAAATTATTGTCTTTTATTAGTTTGTAACTAAAAAACCTTTCAATTTAAAAAATAAAGAGACCGATCTCATTTTATCCATTTCATTTATCAGAAGGTTCACAGTATGACTATAATATAAGAAAATAGCATTTTGATTAAGAATTTTGTAGTTTATAAGAAATTTTATGAATAGATTCAATTCTTGTCTCCGGGAGCGAATCAACTAGAAATGCCAAAAAGTTTTATTTTTTTCCTCACTATACATTTAATCAAATCTATTGAAATTTCATTTCTGTGGGTTATTTTCTTTACCTTTTATTCATATTTGATGGATTAGACCTTAGACCAAGCATGTCCAAACTACGGCCCGCGGGCCAAGTCCGGCCCGCATGATCCTTTCATATGGCCCTCCACGTCATCGAGATCTTTTAATGAATTTATTTACAATTAGATATAATTCAAGACATGAAATTCAACTTAATAATTGATATTGCTATTTGTATGTATAATCCAATATAATAATGACTTAATATTTATACTTTTTGTATATTTATATTAATTTATAGTTTTTGTTTGAAAATAACTCACAAACACTTAATTTTTTCTTGATTATTTATAACAAAATATAATTATTAGAATTTATTTGTTTATCGTATTTAATCTAATATAAAAGATTCTATTATTTCAGTTTTACAATTTAATTGGATTATATAGGTTTTTACAAATTTAAGACCTCATTTCATTTTAAAATGTGGTGTTATAGTGATTACAACTTAAAGCTTGAATATTAGTAGTTAACAATTATCAACAAAATCATAAAAGCTATCCAAATATTCTAATTTTATAGCAATTAGTAGTTTACATTATTAAACAGTAAATTTAAAGAAAGTTTTTTTACATTATAAGATTATTACATATTTTGTATACCTTTAATTTATCTATATAGCAATATTTATTCAATTACAATGTGTGTTGTTATTTCATATCTTTATTAAATATATTCAAAATTTGACCCGCGAGGTGTTTATTAATAAAAAATATTGCCCGCCTTCGAAAAAGTTTAGACATGCCTGCCTTAGACCTTAGATGTCATAAACCCTGAAGCATTTCATCGACTGGACTCGCCTAGCTCTTACGCAGCTTTCATTCTTCTACGCCCAACTGGTTGCCTATATATAGGCGCACTAACCTCAAATTACGTTCAAATTCAGCCTACATTTTGAGGACTTTAATTAGTACTGTTTTTTATTTATATTTTATAATTTAATATTTTTTTTATGTGTGCCAAAAAAATGAATTAATTAAAAATCTCTAAATGAAAAAAAAAATTCAAATTCAAGTTTGATTTCGGACAAGAGCTACAATATTCAATTATTTATTCTCGTGATTGTAAAAGATCAAATGAAATGAAAAATTATTACTCTTTACACTGACCAATAGGTGAATTTCTCCAGTCGATCGGAATATTAAATTTACTCTACGAAATATTTTTTCTTATTCGTACATCTCAACAAAAATTAAACAAAAATTTGTTGCCGTAAATCTAACAATGAATTCCAGTAGATTTTTATACGCTGATTATTGTAATGTTCAAGAGCTTAAGAAAAGAACGAATTGTTTGTTTATAAACTTATTTATTCACTAATTAAAAATCATTAACAATCAGATAAACAACAATGGTTGCCTAGCAACCTTAACATATATTACATTTAGGGGAAGGTGAGGGAAACACGAACGCGGGGTAATCCCGAACGCAACAGTTTTGATATATTAGAAATAGATGGCGGAATTTTGTTTACAACCACATTGAGTTGTTTACCAAAAAAGAATTTAGTCTTTTTGATTTTAAGTCGATTCTTCCACGTTTTCAGTAGAGGTTGCCATTAATAGTCAAAACATCAAAAATGGAATGCAATAAGGTCATTCCTCTAGTATTAGATAAGAATCGATCGTTATTTTTGATTTTAAGCCGATTCCTCCATGTCTTCAGCAATGGTTACCAATAATAATCGAAGCGTCAAAAATCTAATGTAAAATTGTTATTCCTCAAGTATTATATGAGAATCGATGGCTATTTTTGATTTTAAGTCGATTCCTCCATGTCTACCAGCAATGGTTACTAATAATAACCGAAATGTCAAAAATCCAATATAGAATGGTTATTCCTCAAGTACTAGATGAGAATCAATACGCTGTTTTTGATTTTAAATCGATTCCTCTATGTCTTCAGCAATGCTTACCAATAAAAACCGAAACGTCAAAATTCCAATATAGAATGGTTATTCCTCAAGTACTAGATGCGAATCAATCGCTATTTTTGATTTTAAATCGATTCCTTTATAAAGGTGTCTCTCGATATACCATATATTCCGGGTTATTAACTTATAAAATATATTTGTTTTATTTATGTGAATCTACCTAGAACATTAATCCATTATTATGCAATTAAACATATATAACTAGTAAAGCCCGGATTTATATCCAACAAAACACCCTCAGATATGCAGTAAAAATTTAAAAAGACATTGCACAAATAACTTATATAATTTAATGTAAATCTTGATTACTACCTACTTAAAACTATAGTAGGTATTCGTGTTTTATCTCTTTATTTTCCGCCCCTCATCATTAGTGCGCCTGGATCAAACTTCTCCAACTTCGCCCTTGACCCCTTAAGAGTATATAAAATTGCCAGTAAAGGCAAAAACGTGGCCGAAAATGCTCCATATAAATACACATTACTATAACACAAAGACGTATAGGCAGCTTCGATACAACAGCAACATAATGGAATTTCGCACCAAAAAGAAGTATATATTTTCTCCTTTAAAACGAGAAAGAATTTAATTTATAGGACTGTGAAGAACCTTAACGATTTTAATAGAAATATTATTAAATTTCGATATCAGAGGGGGGTCATCCTCCCAGGAGTCGAACCTGAGAACTAACATGCTTTCCGGGCAGTCAGCTCGCATTCCAACTCTTTTCAAAAATAAGATGCTCAAATCTTTACTTTTATATATATTTTTATTTGCACATCGCCGTAGTCATCTCTATTGTAGGCAACACTTTTTAGACTCTTGTTAATTTTCCTGTGTTTTTTTTTTTTATTATTTTCTCTCTCTCTCTCTCTCTCTCTCTCTCGCTCGCTTCTGAAAATTTGAATTTTCCCACCAATTCCAAATTATTATCAAACAAGATTCTCAAAATACCTAGGAATTATATATGTATTTTTTTTTAACTCTATATAGACATTATATTGTAGAACTTTCACTTTGGACAATCAAGTTTCTTCGAATATAGTTGAAAGAAACCACTTTTTTCATTTAATTCAAAAATTGAAAAACAAAATGTTAACTAATTTTAAAATTATGTAATTTCTCAACGCAATTTTGAGTTTGACTATACGTCTAAAGGCCATCATTCATTTATCGACCAATACGATACATTTTGGGACTGTCGGATTTCGGATGGCATGTATCGCATGCGAGAGAGCCACCGCAGCGCCATGTGCGTCAGAACATCTCTATTATCGATCCACTCCGTCTCGTTTCACTCTTCCTTCATTCCAAGTTTTTTTGCCATGGGTTTCTTAACCAATCGGTGATAATTTGGCACTCGGGCACAAACAAACAAATTCCGTTGAGCCATTTCCCTTGACTCTCCACCAATTCTCTCCTCTCATCCCGTTTCCCAATTCCGTCCCCTTCACTTTATTCCGTCCCCCTCCGATTCCCGTTTTGCTCCCCCAGGCGAGCAAGTTTGCTTTGCTCTCTGTTTCACCATCCTTTAATTAAATGACATCTCGCAAATCTTTAATACATTTCTTACTTATTCTATTTTTTTCTTTCACGCCCAATATCAGATTTTTATATTAAAATTATATTATACAATTTT